>JANAVB010034180.1:92500-110163 GCA_029216955.1 Iris pallida
GGATAAAAAAAAATTTATGAAGACGACAACTGCTCGAAATCACCCACTAGAAGCGTTCCGCAATCTATGAACACACATTTCGAAACATAATATGACGACAAATTGGAATGTGGAAATTTATGTTCCTTCAATTGAAACAGAATATACTTATTTAGGTTTCTATCCAAGTTTTTGGAAGGAAGAAGATTTACTTCTTTAATGTTAAAGACTTGTTACTTCTTTTTGAAAAGACATTATTGCTATTTTGGACATAGGAATCTTTTTTTGTTTTAATTTTTTATTATGATATATTGTGGTACTTTATTGAATTTTAGTTTGTACAAATTGGTCCGTACAGTTTGGAACTTCTTGTCTTTTTTTTTGGTGTTTTGTACAGTTAGCAGGTCCTTGCTAATATATTGGCATGTCTTATTTTTATTTATAGGTCCTTCAATAATATTCTGGATTTACTTAAATGATGGGCGACGACTCTTGTGATGGAAAAAAATTTGGATTAATTTTGTGAATGTTTAATAGATGATTCAAAACATGGTATATTGCTTAATGTTTTGGGTTCATAATTTTGTATGTAATGGTGGAGATAATGGGTTCATTTGTAAGTAATGGTGTGGGTGATGTATTATGTTTTGGATTTATTTTGTAAATGATGGTAAAGGATGCTTAATGTTAAGCTTTTATGTTGTTTACCATTGGACATTATAGTTATATATGGATTTGTTGTCTTCTACTTAGTGTAATATGATTTTTCTATTTGTAAATGATATTAAAGAATGCTTGATGTTGTTATGCTTTTCTTGTATGTGAGCTCCGACTCCTGGAGATATATCCGAGGACAAGCTCGACAACGGCCATGATATTAATTATGTTATATGTGTATTTAAATTGTATGTTTTATAGCTGGAAAATACAAACAATAATTTCATAAGTATTACTATTGGGACGGTTATGTAATTGTCCTAGATATAAACGACATCCTTTTATGATGCTGGCAAATTTTTCTAGGACAGATGTTATTCGTCACAAACTCTTTTATTTTGGGACAGTTTAGTAAACCATCATAAACATATAATAATTCAAACTTTTTTGGTATGGTTAGATTTTTCGACCCTAAAACCAAATTAGGACAGTATTTTCCGTCCTAAAACTTTTTGCCACGCCACCCTAGTAGCACTGTTACATTCCGTCGTAACATTCGTCCCAAATTATGATTTAGGACTGATTTGGGCTTTTTAAGACAATTTTTTGGCATCCCAGAAAGACACTTTTTTGTAGTGGTATGTTCTAATTATTTCTAAAAATTTATGGATCTTCTTGCTTGTAGTTATAAGAGTAATTCATAGTACTTTTATTCTAGTTTTTAATCTGTTATAATTTGTGATTTTCTATTTTTGACTTACAGAAGAGCTACTGGTGGCTAGACTATAAGGAGGCAGAGATCAAGAAATATATAAGTCGATTGCCGGCAGAAGGCTGGATGATATGGTAAGTGACCAGAAGGCTTTTACGGCACTTGATAGAAACAAGCGCAAGGATTGGCTAAAAGAGGAATATTGGAAGAAGATGCAAGAGGATATGGCCAAACCTGAGTACAAGACCAGGTCGGACAGGGCAAAGGCAGCTCGTGCTAAGGCTGGTCTCCACACGGGTGGATCGATCCCGACCGCCGAACATTTTCGACGGATGGTATGCAAAATCGTTAATTAAAGTGTAGAATTTTATTATTTATGTATATATCATAGAGTTAACTTTTACAGTACGAGGAGGCCACTAAGGCAGGCTTAGATACGAGTTTTGTCGACTTTCCTAAGATATTCAAACGTACCCATAAATGAAAGAAAGATGGAGAGTTAGTAGACGAACGGGCCACCAAAGCATTTGTATGTATTTACTTGTCTTTCAACAACTTATCAAAAATTTGGTAAAAGAATATCTTTTTTTTAGTGTAAGACATCTTGGATATAATCGTGTTGTTATAGGTTTTTTATGTGTAATTTTTGAAGTAGGAATGTCTTTAGAATTGTTGCATACTGGATTGGATAGTAAACCACATGCTTTGCTTCTATTCGTGGATATAATCTTGTGGTAAAAAATTGGTGTCAGACATGCTTTGCTTCTATTCCTAGATATAATCTTGTGGTAAAATCTTGGATATAATCTTGTGGTAAAAAAATTGGTGTCAGACATGCTTTGCTACCAAACCACATGCTTTGTTTCTTATGTTTTTAGTGTCAGACATCTTGGATATAATCTTGTGGTAAAAAATTGGATAGTAAACCACATGCTTTGCTACCAAACCACATGCTTTCTTTCTTATGTTTTTAGTGTCTGACATCTTGGGTATAATCTTGTGGTAAAAAATTGGTTCTGATGTAGAATTGGTGCCTACTGGATTGGACAATAAACCACTTGCTTTGTATCTATTCCTCTTGAACGTAGAAAGGACTCAATACCTGATTTTAGTCCCTTGCTTCCTTTCTTAGTGTATGTAACGCCCCAGTCCCAAAATACTTAGGACCAAGTACATAGACATGTCAGCTGCACATATACGAAGAATACCTCAATATATGGAATCCTCATATACATACATAAGCTGTATATATAAAATAATCACAGGTCAGAATATAATAATCTAATCTCATCAAAGCTCAACATAGAAGATATAAGAGTCCAAAATAAATAAGTGTATCATGAGATAGCCGGGTGGACATACCCACTCCAAACAACTATGAAAAATAGTCTGAAATGATCGGAGTCCAACCTCCGCAAAATAGAAAGAAAAAAGATATAAAAATGTCCACTAAATGTCTCAATGAAAATAAACTAGAAATATGCAGGAGATGCCTCGTCATCGATGCATGAAGGATCCAGTACCGCTCCGTACTCCTGCGGGATATCGTCTAACCCTGAAGAGATAACCAGGTCCTCAGAAGGACGTAACAAGCTACAAGAAAATACCATGCCATATAAACTGTGATAGATAATAGAAAAGAAAAGGATGCATGCAATAGGGTGCCTACCAGTTCTACAGTAAAAATGCAGTTAAGAACAAACCTTCAACGTATGGGCACTCTGGCTACAGGAAACTCGGTATGGTCCCTCCAGGATACCAGGGACCTCAAAGCATAACATTCCTCGAATGTCAGAGGCCAGCAGGATCAGAAATAGGAGAGTGCATATGTAGCACATACGTTAAGGAACTGTTCTCCCCACCCAATGCCTAGTAGGGTCACATCCATGACTCATAGGAACCTCTAGTAACTTCCAAGTCCACTAGCATGCAATTTTATTGGCAGTTACTCCTAATCGTCGCACGCCTTATACGTATCGGTGGCCAGCCGACTACGCGAGTACGTGTACTACATGTGACTCACAACTTTGATCATCATGTGTCAAAGCCGTTTGAGGTATACCAATATCTCATCATAACTGGGTGGTCACGAGGCTAAGTCAATGCAAGAGAATAAAACCAAAAGCAGTAAAAACGACCGATGGAGTCGCTTGCACCCAAGTGTGACTTGGACGTACAGTGATATAATACTAACAATAGATAAGTAATGCTGAATATAAATAACTGAAAATAAGAATAAGTAAATCACAGAGTAAGGTGGTAAGGTATCTTGTCTGGTGGTGCAGAAATGACAATCCAACAATCAAGTACGTCGGCAGTGAAATCTCAAAATCCATGAACGGCTCCGGATGCTGAAACAAACATCAAGAACATTTTTGGTGTAAAAGATATATCTAAGAAACGCCTGTCCATAAGTCCAATTTTGGACACAGGGGAAAAATTGTAATTTCGGATCAAAACGATATTCATCGTTGGACCCGTTTTGCATTAAAACGTGTGCCAGTATCTATGGTCTCTAAAGTCATCAAACTACATGTCTACAGGTCCGGTTTAAGGAGACGAACCCAACTATATGTCCAAAGTTGGATTCCGGCGGGCCGTGAATAATTTTGGACGTTGGATCGGGTCGCGGGCCCGCCAAATAGACGTTCCTGTCGACCTTCTCAGAATTGGACCAAACTTGGCACACAGGACCAGAATTTGATACGGTCATGTTGGCGCAAGTTTCGTCTTGATACAACGAACATACACGAAGTTATGGCCAAGTTTACAAAAGGTCGATACGGGGGTATCTCGACGGATATATACTGATTTAGTCACACACACGCAACAAAATTGTTCTGCCAGTTCCCACGTCTGTAACATCCATACGCGCCTTTCGATGTGTATAATGTGTGACTCACGTCGCCCGGTTTATCGGGACGCACATCGTATCAGAAGAAAACTCTAAAATTTACAGTTTTTAAACACAGTTTTCTCGGAACTTCAACTACGTATAACTTCATGCATAATAATCGAAAAGTAGATCTAACAGGTGCGTTGTAATCTCGTTTATGTTTCGTCAACTATTTTCAACTAGTTTATCAAAAACTCTAATGTACAGACTAGGATTTGGCTCCCAAGTTGAGGGTTTGGGACAGCCATACGTTCTGTTTTTCGAGCAGTAAACGTTCGACTTTGCGTCGATCCCATGGACAATCTAGGGTGTTATGTCAAAATCCTTCTAAAGGGTCTCGAAGAGGGTTATGAGGGCTTCTAACAGGAATTCGTATCACAAAATTTTATCGAAACATAACGATGTTAAGTGGACCAAAAGATTGGTACCTGACTGCTACTCAGAACAGAGTGGTTCTGTTCCCGGTCGGGTCGGTGTATCCTTCCGACGATCCAGCGGTGGCCAACGGCGTGCATGCTATCGTGTGCAGCGCGAGAGTGCTCGAGAGTCGCTACAGGGGTCGGGGTCGATTACGAGGGATTTTTGTTAGGGTTTTTTTCCAAAGTGGCTGCCGTTCGTATATATTGCTGAGAGTTCGATCTCTCAATCGTTGGTCTTTAAATCTTGGGTAAATCAAGATTCTGAATTTGAGTTATATTGTCTACAATCCTATGGTGATTAGGATCTACGAAGTATAGAGGAAAATTTGGGTCGGTTTGGTAAGGGTTGGTGAATCCCTATCAACTGAGTTCTAACGAACTCAATTACTGGTAGTTGTCGGGATATAGGGGGATTAGGCAATCGCGAGATTCAAAAATCTCGCGAGAAATTGAAAATGAACCTTAATTTTTTTTATACTAAACATATTTACAATGTATCACTATAATTTTATAAATACATCTATATATTTTCATAACCCTTTATATCTACACAGTATATACTCATATATATATATAACTCGAATATATATATATATATATATATATATATATATATATATATAATATATATATATATATATATATATATATATTTTATATATATATTTATATATATATATATATATATATATATATATATATATATATATATATAGGACAACTTTGGACAGCCTTGGCCTAGTCGTTGCCAGGCGCGGTTTTTTGTCGTCGCGCTCTGTCCTCTTGTTTTTTTCTTTCCGTTTTGGCGCGTGGCGTGATTACTTGTATAGGCATCGATATTTTGCGCCTGATACTTCAATAAAGTTTCCCTCTTTCAAAAAAATAAAAAATAATATATATATATATAATTATATATATATATATATATATATATATATATATATATATATTTATATATATATATATATATATATATATATATATATATATATATATATATATATAACACTTGTAAAACTTCAAATAAAAAAACTCTAAAATCCCCAAAATATTTTTGAAATAATGAGATCCATATTTGGTAAAAATTTATCTGTGCTGACTATAACACTATCACATAAAAATTTTCATTTACTTTTTAATGAATATAGAGAAATAGAATACTATAAATATAAAATAAATAAAAAATTTCCTATAAAATATAGGGGGATTATATCCTACCCAACTTAAAAGAAATTTTGTCTTCGAAATTAAATCTTCGATAGGGGGATATTCAATGCAATGCAAAATTAAATGGGCTAACATATGAAAGTCGTACCTTGGTTTTCGAACAAATGAGGGTAGCGATTCCGAATGTCGTCCTCGCGCTCCCAAGTAGACTCTCCTGGCGAGTGGTGCTTCCATGCCACGCGAACCAATGGTATAGATTGATTCTGCTACACCTTCACTCGGCAATCAAGGGTACCTACCAGTTTCTTTTGGTAAGACAAGCTCAGTCCAACGACGATTTCGGAGTGATCGAGCACATGGCTGTTGTCTGCCACATATCGCCTCAGCTGTGACACATGAAATACATGCACTCCCTCTAGTGACGGTGGTAATGCCAATCTGTAGGCAACATCTCCAACACGTTCCAAGACATCGAAAGGGCTGATGTATCTTCGACTCAACTTGCCACGTCCTCCGAATCGAATCGTGCCTCTCGTGGAGGATATCTTCAAGAAAATATGGTCGCCTTCCTTGAACTCCAAAGGTCGACGACGATTATCGGCCCACTGCTTCTGTCGATCCTGCACTGCTCGCAGGTGGTCTTGTATCTTCTTCACCTTCTCCACTGTGCTCAAAACCAACTCGAGACCCAATATTTGTCGCTCTCTTATGTCGCTCTAACAAACAGGAGATCGACACTTCCTTTCATACAATGCCTCGAACGGAGCCATCTGAATGCTCGCTTGATAGCTATTGTTGTAGGAAAACTCTACAAGATGAAGGTTGTCTTTCCATGATCCGCCAAAGTCAAGCATACACGCTCTCAACATATCCTCTAGCGTCTGAATCATACGCTCTGACTGGCAGTCTGTCTGCGGATGGTATGCCGTGCTAAACTTCAAACGCGTACCCAAACTGTCTTGCATACTTCTCCAAAAGTACAAGGTGAACTGCGAGTCATGGTCCGACACGATGCTAACTGGTACACCGTGTAGCTTTACTATTTGCTTCATATACATATCTGCCAAAACTTCTGTGGACTGTCCCACTCTAAAAGGTAAGAAATGGACTGACTTAGTAAGCCTATCAACAATCACCCATACCGTATCTCGTCCACTAGGACTTCGATAAAATCCCGTGACAAAGTCCATCGTAATGTGCTCCCACTTCCACTCAGGAATGGGTAGCGGCTGCAGTAATCCGGCCTCCTCTGGTGCTCGGCCTTCACTTGTTGGCATACCAAATACTGGGCCACGAAACGAGCTATCTCCTTTTTATTCCGTGCGACCATAATACTGTCGTTAGTCCCGGTACATCTTAGTTCATCTGGGATGAATAGAGTAAGTCGAACTGTGTGCTTTCGCCATCAACTCCTACCATAGCTCTCCATTAGGAACATAAATACGATCACCACATCGCAATGTCCTATCGGGATGAATCTTCAATCCCGTCTGCTCTCCTGCTTCAGTCCTCTCTCTAAGTCGTTGAAATCTAGCATCCGTGGGCAATGTCGCCTTGATCCTCTCTACTAGCGACGATTGCACTTAGAAATTGGCTAATACGCCATCCGCTCCAGCAATACTACCTCAACACCAAGCTGCTACAAATCTCCAATCAACTCTCTCTGTGTGGTTAAGAAATGAGCCATGGGCTTACGGCTTAATGCGTCTGCCACAACATTAGCCTTGCCCGGATGATAATCTAGCTCGATCTTTTAATCTTTTATCAACTACAACCAACGTCGTTGTCGCATATTCAACTCTTTTTGTGTGAACACGTACTTAAGGCTCTTATGATCAGTGTAGATGTCTACCTTCTTGCCGTACAAGTAGTGTCTCCATAACTTCAAAGCAAAGATAACCGCTGCGAGCTCTAGATTGTGGGTTGGATAGTTCTTCTCGTGCACCCTCAACTGTCTTGATGCATAAGCTACTACATGACCGTGCTGCATCATACGCATCCTAATCCCTTTTCGGATGCATCGCTGTAGATCATGAATCCTCCCGGGCCCGATGGTAGTGTCAAGATAGGTGCCGTGGTCAAGCGCTTCTTTAACTTGTCAAAAGTGGCTTGACACTCATCTGTCCATACAAACTCCTAATCCTTGCAAGTTAGTCGAGTCATAGGCCCCGCTATTTGAGAGAAATCTTCTACGAACCTTCGGTAATAACCCGCAAGTCCAAGAAAACTTCTCACCTCGGAAGCAGATGTGGGAGCGGTCCATGCCTTGGCTGTCACGCCCCAGAACCAGAATATTAGAGAGCGGGGGCAGACACAACCAGCTACGTATATAGAAGTGTAATCCACCTCGATTTACGATCACGACTGTCTATATGTATGAGGGTTTATCTACAAGCCATTAGTCTCTTATGGTCAAGAACAAGCCTAGTGTCTCAATCTCAAGCAAGTAATAATAGTTACAAGATGTTAGACCATCAGATAATCAATAGTAAGGTGTCCCATACATTTCATATACAGATGATCATGAAGCTAGTCGTACAAAATACGAAGACTAGCAAGAGTTTCAGTCATACATGATCAACCCTAGGATTTGTTAATCATATTACAGCACGTAGGCAGACAGTAAGTAAAGTATTCAACACGAGCTAACACTTGCTCGACGGCTAAACGCCTCAAAAGAATAATTTACAATAGAGAGGGAGAGCAAAATAAAACCCACTCGTTGCCAGGGTTACGTCTAGGGTTCACCATCTGGCTGGAAGGTCGGAAGATCCTCGGGTGCTGCTCCAAAATTTGGCCATACAAAACCAGCTGGGTCAGACCCCAGAAAGAGCAAGTGCCACAAGGAAGGCTTCACTTAGGAACTAAAATAGCAAGTTAGAACACAAGGCATAATAATAACAAGAAAAAAACCGGAAATATGAAAGTAGGGTGATAAACGATAAGATAACTAAGAAACTATTCTGGTAACCAAGTTACAACCCGTAAACCAAACAAGGACCGGGGTTGTAACCATTCGCCTGAACAGAACTTAGTCTCTAACCAATTATCGACAAGTAAGCATAAACTGTAAAATATCCCAAAGTAATCATGTACTGGCATTGTCTAGACAAGACTAGACTCCATTCATCAATCACGGCCAAGTAAAGAGTATGGCTTGATACTTTAACTAACTAGGGTTATCACGTGCCTAGTTACTAGCAAGATGCAATGAGATATTCTGGCAGTCACAAGCCCTGCAGCTATCCAATTGTCCTTCCGCAGGTTGAGAGTTGTATTAGGTGGATACATCGCCCAGGAGACAAATGTATCCCATGGTGACTTGGGGGTGTAACACATGACAGTGTGCTGGAAATGCGCCCTACACGATGGCAGGCTACAAGTCCAATTAAAGCGCCCAGATAACGGGATTGCCTGTGACTGAAAAATCTCTTTATGAACTACTTGATCAATCTAGTCATTAACCTAGTCAGATTCAGTATGAATCCCTGACCGTGGTAACTAGGAATTTATGTCCTAAATATGATGCAAGACGAGACATGTAGCTTATACAAGCACAAATACCCACGGTATCAAGACAAGAGTTACTTAGCAAGTCAAGATAGCCGTCACAATAGCATATCAAGATTATCATGTTAGGTTACTTATCAAGAGTGCGCCACGATGGGCCACTATCATGTCATTATCTTGCCAAGGTTGCATGTCAAGAGTGCGCCATGACGGGCCACTATCATGTCATGTTACTTGTTACTTGCTAAGAGTGCGCCTTAATAGGCCACTGTCAAGATTACTTATCATGTCAAGAGTGCGTCACAACAGACCACCATCAAGAATTTTTATGTCAAGTTACTTATCAAGAGTGCACCACGACAGATCACTATCAAGAATTATCATGTTACTTGTTACTAGTGCGCCTTAACAGGCCAATATCGTGTCATATCCGTACGTTATCATGAATGAGAGAAACTTGCATAAAATAGCTAGTAACATATTCTTGAAGCCAAGGAAAAGATCTACAACTTTTATGTTTTGAGTATTTCAAGATTTCAGCTACAAAATAGCTCAAAAGGGAAAAACAGTCATTTGGAGTGACTTATGCGCAAGTTGCGCAAGCAAAACTGTCCACGGCGCATGTTGCACGCAAGCACGGCGCACGTTGCACGGCAGAAATCGTGCGGGCGCACGGCCACACAAGTTGTGCATTGCGTGCGGGCAAAATCGTCTATGGCGCACGTTGCACCCAAGTACGGCGTGCGGGCGCGTGGCAGAAAATCTCACGGGCGCGCGGGGCGCGCAAGTTGCAAGGTACGCGAAGGCAAAAGTGCCCACGGCGTACGTTGCGCGCAAGAACGACACGCAGGCGCGCGGCAGCGAAGACATTGCACGCGACACTGTCCATCGTCCCGGCAGCACCAAAAGGTGTGGGGAACCCATGAACACAAAAATGGCATAACTTCCTCATACGAAGTCAAAATCAAGCGGTTTAAAAGCCAAAATTGGGTAGAATTAAATTTCCTACAACATGGAACCATTATATCTCAAAATAACCAAGTTTCAGAGATCAAAACCAAGAGAAACCAACAAAATTACAAACTTAGATCTACAAGAATCCATCCATCAAACCCAAAAAATACAAAGTTCTAAAGAGGCTTAGAATCAAGTAAGAAAGAGAATGGAACAATAAAACTTGAGATCCATCATGAAGCAAGTTGCACTTGCCTAGGGCTTGGTAGGTGGGAGGAGTAATGGAGAAGAAGAAGAGTTAATGAAAAATAAATAGAGGAGAGAGAGTGGAGTTGACTTATATAGTAAGCCTCACCATCTCAAACCAAACCAAAATAAACCAAGCAAGCTAAACCAAGTCAAATTGAACCAAACCAAATCAAATAAACCAAGTCAAGATTAAACCATGACCAAACCAAGCCATGCTAGACAAGTCAAAATACGGGTCGGGAATCCGTATACATATACTGGAAATACGTATAACGGAAAACGGGAGTGACAACTCTACCCACCTTAAAAGAATTCTGTCCTCGGAATATAATCAAGAGGCTAGAGATGTCGGGGCAAGCTATACTAATCACGAGCAATCTATGACTAGCAGTCAATCAAGCAATCTTTCATGCAAGGAAGGAAGTAAAAGCATAAGGCATAAGAAAGACATTCTGCTGGAAACCTCTCTGTCAGTTCTGCATCTGAGCTTGGGTCTGGGCATACTGCTGGGGTCTCTGCTGCTAGAAGGCTTGTGCATGAGGCGACAATGGCCTCGGAGGCTGGTACTGCTGCTGCACTGGTGCTGGGGCTGGTCCCCTAACCGATGGACTAGTTAGGTTTGATGTCGATAAACTGGCTCTATTCGGACATGACCCTATCTTGTGGTCCAGTACCCCACAAGCCAAGCACAATTCCTGTGCTCTGCGATATTCTAATACTACATGCCCTGGCTTCCCACAATGATTGTAGCCCATTGCGGAAGACTGCTTCTGCTTCTGTTGCTGAGGGGACGTCGGTGTCGAGTGCTGAACCGACGAAACCGAATCCACCCTTCGGGGAACTCCAATAGTCAAAGCCTTAGCTGCCGGGGCTGGTACTGAGGACAGACTCATATGCCCATGGGACCTCTTCATGCTTCCAGTTTTTGTCCATTATCCTCTACAAGGTATACTCATGCCTCTTTACTGCTCGTAAGACAGCATCAAACGTCTAGTGCTCGAACTGCTCCACTGATATAAAGATCTCTAAGTGAAGCCCCTGCTGGAATCGCTGGGCTCGGTCCAATTCGGTTGCAACCAAGTTGGGAGCAAACCGACTAAGTCTTGAAAACTCAACTACATAACCGTCGACCGTCCTCCCCATCTGCTTCAAATTGTTGAATCTCGTCTGCAGATCATATCGAGCCACTGCATCAAAGTACTTAATCTGAAACTTGTTACTGAACGTCGCCCGTGGGACAGGTGTCGCCAATCCAACTGCTAATATCGCCCACCAGGTGCGGGCTAAGTCTAATAACTGTAGGAGCACTACAGCCACCTTCTCTTCCTCTGGAGTCTTGGCTGCTTCCAAGATAATCTCGATGTCCTGGAGCCAGGCGTCAGCTGCAATCGCGTCCTCGCTGCCGTCAAAGAAGGGAGGGTTCAGGCGCTTGAAATTGTTGGCTGCATTGTTACCTTGATAACCAACTCTGTCCATGGCCGTCTGTACTGTCTGGTACAGGGCATCACCTCGACGATCCTGTGATGCAAGTAATTCTCGGATAAGTCCTACCAGGACTCCATTGTCAGGCTCTGCATGCTGGACAGGTTGAACTAGAGGCTCTGGATCCCCGGAATGCATGACTCGGGATACTGCTCCTGAGTGTTGGGCTTGGTCCCCAGGTTGCTGCTGGTTTACTGGGGTTTCTCCGCCGGGCTGATCGGTAGGACCAGGAACAGTGCCACTGAAAAAAACAATGACATAGGGGACAATAAGGAAGGACCAAGATAAATCAGGGATATAAACATGTGATCAGGTCAAGATTCTAGGAAGATTAGAAAGCACGAGTAGAGATCAAGGGCGAATGCTGATTGAGACATCTATTCGGTAAAACCCTCACACATCTTGATTTACGAGACCCTGTATGGGCCACCACTTAAACCGTGTCACGCCCCAGAACCAGAATACTGGAGAGCGGGAGCAGACATAGCAAGCTACGTATAGAAGTGTAATCCACCTCGATATACAGTCACGGCTGTCTAGATGTATGAGGGTTTATCTACAAGCCATCAGTCTCTTATGATCAAGACAAGCCTAGTGTCTCAATCTCAAGCAAGTAATAATAGTTACAAGATGTTAGACCATCAGATAATCAATAGTAAGGCATCCCATACATTTCATATACAGATGATCATGAAGCTAGTCGTACAAAATATGAGGACTAGCAAGAGTTTCAGTCATACATGATCATGCCTAGGATTTGTTAATCATGTTACAGCCCGTAGGTAGACAGTAAGTAAAGTATTCAATACGAGCTAACACTTGCTCGACAGCTAAATGCCTCGAAAGAATAATTTTACAATAGAGTAGGAGAGCAAAATAAAACCCACTCGTTGCCTGGGTTACGTCTAGTATTCACCATCTGGCTGGAAGGCCGAAAGATTCTCGGGTGCTGCTCCAAAATCTGGCCATACAAAATCAGCTGGGTCAGACCCCAGAAAGAGCAAGTGCCACAAGGGAGGCTTCATTTAGGAACTAAAACCAGCAAGTTAGAACACAAGGCATAATAATAACAAGAAAAAAAATCAGAAATATGAAAGTAGGGGTGATAAACGATAAGATAACTAAGAAAATATTCTGGTAACCAAGTTACAACCCGTAAACCAAATAAGGACCGGAGTTATAACCCTTCGCCTTAACAAAACTTAGTCTCTAACCAATTATCGACAAGTAAGCATAAACTGTAAAATGTCCCGAAGTAATCATGTACTGGCATTGTCTAGACAAGACTAGACTCTATTCATCAATCACGGCCAAGCAAAGTGTACGGCTTGATACTTTAACTAACTAGGGTTATCACAAGCCTAGTTACTAGCAAGATGCAATGAGATGTTCCGACAGTCACAAGCCCTGCAGCTATCCAGTTATCCTTCCGCAGGTTGAGAGTTGTATTAGGTGGATACATCGTCCAGGAGACAAATATCCCATGGTGACATGGGGGTACAAAACTTGATAGTGTGCTGGAAATGCGCCCTACTCGACGGCAGGCTACAAGTCCAATTAAAGCGCCTAGATAACGGGATTGCGTGTGACTGGAAAATATCTTTATGAACTACTTGATCAATCTAGTCATTAACCTAGTCAGATTTAGTATGAATCCCTGACCGTGGTAACCAGGAAATCATGTCCTAGACATGATGCAAGACGAGATATGTAGCTTATACAAGCACAAACACCCACGGTGTCAAGACAAGAGTTACTTAACAAGTCAAGATAGCCGTCACAACAGCATATCAAGATAATCATGTTAGGTTACTTATCAAGAGTGCGCAACGACGGGCCACTATCATGTCATTATCATGCCAAGATTGCTTGTCAAGAGTGCGCCACGACGGGCCACTATCATGTCATGTTACTTGTTACTTGCTAAGAGTGCGTCTTAACAGGCCACTATCAAGATTACTTATCATGTCAAGAGTGCGTCACGATGGACCACCATCAAGAATTTTCATGTCAAATTACTTGTCAAGAGTGCACCACGACGGATCACAATCAAGAATTATCATGTTACTTGTTACTAGTGTGCCTTAACCGGCCACTATCGTGTCATATCCGTACGTTATCATGAATGAAAGAAACTTGCATAAAATAACTAGTACTATATTCTTGAAGCCAAGGAAAAGATCTACAACATTCATGTTTTGAGTTTTTCAAGATTTCAGCTACAAAATAGCTAAAACGGACAAAAAATAGTAATTTGGAGTGACTTGTGCGCAAGTTGCGCGAGCAAAAACTGCCCACGGCGCACGTTGCGCGCAAGCACGGCGCACGTTGCGCGGTAGAAATCGTGCGGGCGTGCGGCCGCGAAGTTGCGCATTGCGTACGGGTAAAATTGCCAACGGCGCACGTTGTGCGCAAGTACGGCCCGCGGGCGCGCGGCAGGAAAATACGCGGACGTGCGGCGCACAAGTTGCAAGGTGCGCGAATGCAAAAGTGCCTATGGCGCATGTTGCACGCAAGCATGGCGCGTGGGCGCGCGACAGCGAAGACACTGCACGCGACACTGTTCATCGTCCCGGCAGCACCAAAAGGTGTGGGGAAACCCATGAACACAAAAATGGCATAACTTCCTCATACGAAGTCGAAATCAAGCGGTTCAAAAGCCAAAATTGGGTAGAATTAAATTTCCTACAACATGGAACCATTAGATCTCAAAAATAACCAAGTTTCAGAGATCAAAACCAAGAAAAACCAAAAAATTATAAACTTAGATCTACAAGAATCCATCCATCAAACCCAAAAATGCAAAGTTCTAAAGAGGCTTAGAATCAAGTAAGAAAGAGAATAAACAATAAAACTTGAGATCCATCATGAAGCAAGTTGCACTTGCCTTGGGCTTGGTAGGTGGGAGGAGTAATGGAGAAGAAGAAGAGCTAATGGAAAATAAATAGAGGAGAGAGAGTGGAGTTGACTTATATAGTAAGCCTCACCATCTCAAACCAAACCAAAATAAACCAAGCAAGCTAAACCAAGTCAAATTGAACCAAGCCAAATCAAATAAACCAAGTCAGATTAAACCATGACCAAACCAAGCCATAATAGACAAGTCAAAATACGGGTCGAAAATTCGTACACGTATACTGAAAATGTATAACAGAAAATGAGAGTGACATTGACTGCTGTGATCTTTTCAGGATCTACCGATATGTCGTCTCCAGTTACAATATGTCCAAAAAATGATACCTCTTTGAGAAAGAAATCACACTTACTAAGCTTTGCAAAAAGTCGCTCATTCCTCAAGGTCCCCAAAATAATTCGTAGATGCTTCTCACTCCTCTTGGTTCTTAGAGTAAATCAAGATATCATCTATGAAAACGACTACAAATTTGTCTAAGTACTGGTGAATGATCTTGTTCATTAAGTTCATGAAGACTGCGGGAGCATTGGTCAAGCCGAAAGGCATGACCAAGAACTCGTAGTGTCCATACCTCGATCGAAATGCCGTCTTCTGAATATCTTCTTTTCGAACCTTCAATTGATGGTAGCTCGATCGTAAATCAATCTTAGAGAATACTTTTGCTTCATTCAGTTGATTGAATAGATCGTCTATACGCGACAAGGGAACTTGCTCTTCACCGTTACTGCATTCAAAGCTCTATAGTCAATACACATGCGCACTGTCCCATTTTTCTTTGGCACAAAAAGAACGGGTGCTCCCCATGGTGATGCACTGGCATGAATAAAGCCTTTCCCCAACAAGTCGTCTATCTGCGTCTTCATCTCTACCAACTCCTTGGGTGCTAGTCGATAAACTCGAGATGAAATAGGCTCGACTCCCGGAATAAGCTTAATAGAAAACTCGATGTCTCGGTCGGGTGGCAGTCCTGGCAAATACTCGGGGAATACATTCGAACTCAGAGATAACAGGGTGCTGAGGGGTGTCTTGCATCATCATGTGAGTCCCTAATGTGGGTGCATTACAACTCTATCCTTTTTTTAGTGAACTCGAACTCCGTTGCATTCGGTGGTCTAAAGACGATATTGCCCCTATAGTAGTCTATAAGGGCAAAATGCTGGCTCAACCAGTCCATTCTGAGAACCACGTCGAATATCGGCATTGGAAATATAAGAAGTCATGCTTTCATCTCTCTACCACATATCACTACAGTCTATAAACACCACTAACAGGTACAACTCCTCCTCCGGTAAGGATTCTAATATTTTTAGATAAGGGTGTGATGGGAATGCTGTGTCTTGTGGCAAAACTAGTGGCTATGAATGATTGAGTGGCTCCTGTGTCAAACAAAGTAATGGCAGAAAATGAAGCAACTAAAACCATACCTGCTATGACCTCTACCTCCGTCTCTATATCCCCAATAGCAAGAGAGAATGCCTGCCCATAATTCTGTCCAGGGTCCTAAGCTCTGGCCTTCTCGAACTGTGCTGACTGGGGTGGTAATGGTGGGCGAGTTGCTCCTGCTGCTGGCCGGGGTGCTAGAAGTGCTGTCAAGCATGCTCCAAGTCGAATTCAACAGTCCTTCATGAGGTGTTCCTGCTTCCCGCAATAGTTGCAGATGGGCTTCTGATAAGGTGTGGGCCTCTGCTGGAACTGTCCTGTAGGCCTTCTGATAGGTACACCCTGAGTAGCTCGGACTGGTGTCACTGTGGTGAATGACGTCTCGATGTATGCTGCTGCTCTTTGCGAAGAATCTCCTGAGTATGAGCTTCCTCCAAGACAGCTGAATGGGAGACTCGAGACTGTGTAGTCGTATAAGAATTGAGCTCTGGTGCAAGCCCCTGATGGAATTTCCTCGCCTTCTCTAACTCGATCGGGATCAGTCCCGTACCAAATCTTCTCAGGTGATTGAACTCTGAATCATACTCATCAACTGTCATTTCCTTGCTTCAGATGAAGGAATTGGTCGTATAGACCGTCTCGAACATGGATGGAGAAAAATATCTCATAGAATAGATCATAGAACTGCTTCCAGGTGATCCCAGTACCTAGTCGCCTTTCTTCCACCTTCCACCAGTAGTGGGCATTATCCTCTAATAGTAGGTCTATGCTGTCACCCATTCTCGAGCTGGTAACTGGAATGCCTTCAGTAATTCTCTGTGCTATATTATGCGACCACGTCGCCCAGTTTATCGAGGCATACGCCGTATCAGAAGAAAACTCTAAAATTTATAATTTTAAACACAATTTTCTCGGAACTTCAACTACGTATAACTTTATGCATAATAATCGAAAAGTAGATCTAACAGGTGCGTTGTAATCTCGTTTATATTGTCGTCAACTATTTTAACTAGTTTATCAAAAACCTAATGTATAGACCAGAATTGGCACCCAAGTTGAGGGTTTGGGACAGCCTTACGCTCTGTTTTGAGCAGTAAACGCTCGACTTTGCATCGATCCCATGGACAATCTAGGGTGTTATATGGAAATCCTTCTAAAGGGTCTCGAAGAGGGTTATGAGGGCTGCTAACAGGAATTCGTAGCACAAAATTTCATTGAAACATAACGAAGTTAAGTGGACAGAAAGATTGGTACCTGAATGCTACTCAGAACAGAGTGGTTCTGTTCCCGGTCGGGTCGGTGTATCCTTTCGGAATCAGCGGCGGCCAACGGCGTGCAGGATGT
>JANAVB010034181.1:0-28510 GCA_029216955.1 Iris pallida
CTGAAGTGCATTATAAGTAGATAAATAGAGAATCATGAAATAAAATATGTGAATAAAAACATGATGGAATTCAAGACAATGATGTAACTATGATAAACGACTGAAACATGAACTGTAATATAGCAAGACTACCTCTAACTAGTGAGTTGAAATACACTTTTAACATGTAAACGGCTAAGGGTAAATTCGGTACCTCGTACGTGAATTGTGCGACTACTGTCAGACACGATCAGACATAATAAAAAGTTTCTGGATATGTTTACATGTCTACTAGTGTACTTTCCCGTACGGCTAGTACTTATAGATCCAAATAGGTCACGAACACGGTAAAGCATTGGTCACGAACAATATGTAAAGAATCCATAACTACCATACCGTGTACTCATCGTGTCGAGAATCAACAGAATATCAATGTAAAATACTACTAAATACATGAATCATAGAGATGATCAAATATGAAAACTATCAAAAATGTACTCGCCTGAGGTCCTTAGCTGTGAAAACCGATAATCTTATTGGGTTCGGAATAGCCCAGTTGGCTAGTGTAGCACGCAAAACCAATGGTACTCAACCACCCAGTGTCATAAAAGTCAACTCATGCAACAAACTCTGGATGCTAAAACAGAAAATACCAAGATATTTAGAATAGTCAAATTAGCTAGAATAGCCTACCTATAAGTCCAATTCTGGACACAGGGGCAAAACGGTAGTTTCGGGTCAAAATGATATCCGATGTTGGACCCGCTTTGTATCAAAAAGTGTGCCAACATCTAAGGTCTCTAAAGTCATCAAACTATATGTTTACAAGTCTGGTTTGATGATACGAATCCAACGGTATGTCTAAAGTTGGATTCTAGTGGGCTGTGCACAAATCGTCTGTAGGATCAGATCGCGGGTCCGCTAAAATAGCTTTCCGGTCGACCTTCTTAGAATCGAACCAAACTTGGCATACAGGACCAGAAAAATGATATGGTCCTATTGGCGCATGCTTTGCCTCGAGATGATGAACGTACCCGAAGTTATGGGCTAGTTTGTAAAGAGGCCGATATGGGGTATATCGACGGATACACCTCAATTTTGTCGTACGCGCACAGCGAGATCGAGTTCCGTCAAATCCTACACATCTGCAACATCTGTACACGCCTTTCGATGCTCACGGGTTGTGACCACGTCGTCCGGTTTGTCGGGACGTACGCCGTATCAAGAAAATTTTCCTAAAATTTTAGTTTTCGAAAACAGATTTTTTTTTTCTAAACTTCACAAACGAATTACTTTATGTAAAGTGGATATAAATTAAATCTATCAGAAGGATTTTAATCTCCTATATGTTGTCTACAAGTCTATTCAAAACGATTTTTAAAACTCGCAAGATATTGATTGCAAATCAACCGCCAACAAAGGATGTTGGGAAAGTTTATAACATCCAAATATCGAGTTTTTTTTTTCAATTTTGGAACTTATTTTTTGTCGCACATACAGCTAATTAAAATAAACTATTTGAAAGAAATTATAGGTGTATATGTTAGGATCGTACTTGAAGAAACGGATCAAAAATCGATCGAGCCCAGGAGAAAAAATCACGCTGCGAAGTGGGCTTGGCAGACTGCAACAGCTGCTATTGCCGCTGTGCGTTTCGCTGCTGAGCGCGCGCAAGTTGAGGGTGGCGCACGGGGAGGTAGGTATGTGAGCAGGGTTAGGGTTTAGTCCTCTCTTCCTTCCCTCTCGCGTGTACGTATAAAAGGGGGGCGCTCGGCTTGTTGGGCTCGGGTGGGCTATGCTGGGTTTGGGATTTCCATTTTCTTTTTTTTATATATCTTTGTAGATACATGTATTTTTTTGTATATATATAAAATTATATATATATATATATATATATATATATATATATATATATATATATATATATATATATATATATATATATATATACATATATATATATATATATATATATATACTCCTATATGATAAATACAAGAAATATTTAAAGAAGATTATAAATAAAAATAACCAACTATAACATATATTTATTAAATTTGTTTACTAAAAATTATATAAATAGAACTTCATTTATATGCATATATGTGTATATCTCAACCTTATAAATAGAATTCAATAATAAAATACTTATTCATGTATTTATATCCTACACTTTATATACACACGATATATGTATAGCCTAGAAATCCTCTGAAATTTAAAAAGAATAATTTAAGAAAACTAATTATCATATTACCAAAATAATAAAAATTTAAATAATAAAGCTTATACTTTATATATAACAATATTTAGGAAGATATTTTTAGTTTATTAAAATAAAATATGATAATATATATGTATACAATAAATATACACCTACATAGATCTCTCTGGACGCACTGCATGTCCTCAAGGGTTCAGGGTTGGTTCGGGTCAAGTATGGACTAGTTTAACTCAATCTGGTCTCCTAAAAGTCATAATATTAATAAATAATTAATTAAATCATTTATAGGGGTCAGGTCACAGCTTTGCCTAGTTTTCCTAGTTGGGACACTTTTGGCTCGGTCTTCCCTATCATGGCTAATACACTAGTCAAAGCACGCCACTGCGCTATCTGTGCCATAATTTTTAGTCATCTTGCACTCTAAAACTTAACCATGACTAAAGCCTTCTATCGTAATAACTATTTAATTAAAACATTTATAAATCCCAAAAATTCAATGTTTAAGTCAAATAAATAACAATAAAGTATATATATTTTAAAATTCTGGGAAGAGGGGTTACAGGACTCGAGTGCGAGGTCAGATCTGGTGGAGAGGCTTGGCTGCGAGCGGTCGGAGGCACGACTGTTCTCGCGGAGGGTGGCTCGCTGGAGGCGGGACGGATTGGCCAGGACAGAGGCGGATGAGACCACACGGAACTGGGAGCACACAATGAAGGGCGGTGATCCGTGACGGCAGTGGTGATTGGGGATCGGGTCGGAATCGGCGCTCGGCGGATCTGACCATCGTCGGCGGTCAGGTAAGTTAGGATTAGGTTTTTATGGTATTGATTTTATGGGTACTGATGGTGGAAAGTAATGGTGGCGGGGGCATCCTTTGTGGTTTGATGGAGGGTGGTCGAGTAGGTCGACCGAAGTTGGCAGTGGTGCTGATAATGGTTGTTTGGTGGGGTGAAATAGTCATCGGGGATGATGGCAAGGTGGGTGATGGCGAGGCTGTCGGGTGGCTTGCCAGTCAAGGTGGCGGTGGGTTCGAGGAGACGGTGTCGAGTAGGGGACGGGTAATGGCAGTATTGCGAAAGCGATAGCAGGGACGGTGGTGAAAAGCGGGGAGGTCGGGACTTTGGCACGGGACTCGGCAGAGGTGGTCGTGATGGCTGCCGGCCAATTAGTTTAGGATTAGGGAATAGGTTTAGGATTAGGATTTTGGGAATTAGGGTTATATCCTGCGAGACGCAAGAAGGTGTCCGCGTATGTCGAACACGGCCGATACTGTGGAAGTAATAATACAAGTAGTGGAAGGAAAAGACACGGAGAACTTGCTGGGTTGTGAGAAAAGGTAGATAGGAGATCTCCTTATATAGGAGGTTAACTTCTAGATCGATAAGGATTGAAATTCCTAGTAGATAACCTTATCTCTTTAATTTAAATTCAAATAAACATTTATTTAAAATAACTTAATCCAATCGAAATCAAGTAAATACTTATCATAGTAATATTTAAAGTATATATTCGATATTATCAAACAATTTAAATCGCATACATTGAAATCTAAATCAAATAGTTGATTACTACTATAATTTAAATAACATTGAATATTTATCAAAAGTTTAAATCTTATAAGTTTAAATCCAAATCAAATAACGTTTAAACAAACTAATCACAATTTGTAATAATTAATATAAGATAATTTAAATGCATAATTCAAATCTCTTTTTATAAATAAATTACCAATTAAGGATATAAATAAATATTCCCATAATTAAGTATATTGAATCAAATAAATTAAAACCAAAATCGAATAATTTGATTATCATAATAATAAAGGATAATAGATAACATAAGTACATATTTTTATAAAACAAAAACTTAATTTAAAAATACTTCGATAAAATCTCTTTATTGTTTCCAGATACTCATAATTTTCAAATCCATTTTTGAAACCAATGTTTTGAAAGCCCAGAGTAATAACCCGTATCTTTTGAAATAAAATCCAAGAACAAATGCTTCTATAAAAATAAAGAGAAATACTAAAGAAGAAAATCTCATAATATTATCATATAAATTCAAATTGATATTATTAATTTCTACAAAAATACTCTAAAGCTTATTACTATAAATCAAATCTTATTTTAAATAATTTGTCATCCTAGAAATTTGAATATAACAATAACATCAAAATAATTTTAAATATATTTTTATAAACCAAAATCGTATTTAAAAATAAATTAAAACTCCTTTTTATTATTCGAAAACATTTACAACTTATAAAACTATTTTAGAAACCAAATATTGAACAACATATTATATAATTCCAAAAAATTTAGAACATATGATTTTAAAAAATTAAATAACATTTTCAAACTACAAATTTTAACTAGTTTTTGAAATACAAAAACAATAGAAAAATAATCTTTAAACGTTTCAAAAGAAAGTATTTCTAATCATGATATTTAAATAAAATAAATAGTTAGAAAAATAAAAATTTTGAAAATCCGGGAAGGAGGGTCACATAACCCTTCAAAGGCAAACATCCCAAGACTGCGAATTAGTGTGCATATCGATCGATAAAGCATGAACTGATTTAAAGCGTGATCTAACAATTCAATAACGAAAATTAGGGTTCACGAATTATACATGAAGCAATAATAAGTAGATGATAGTTTCCAGTAACCTCGATCAGTCAGCGACCTCAAGATCTTCTGCCGTATTCTTTCCTTGGGTTGGACGTCATGTGGGTGATGATCTTCCAACTTTTCTTCTCCTTGGATGACCTCTCTTTCTCTCTTTATAGAAAGAACAAATTTAGAGAAAGTTATTCTTTTTTCTGATGCATATGATAGCTATAGAATAGAGGTATATATAGGCTACAATAGGAACATGAGAAGATATTAGAGAAAGTTGCTCTTTTTCGGATGCTTGTTCGTCTTTCCATGTTAATATATTAAATAATTGTCGATCAAATTTAGTTACTAACAACTATATTGATCGACATCCTCGTAGCCTTAAGTAGTACCACTCAACTTCATTTGTCATGTCGGATATAATCCACCTGCAGATTTTACATGATAATCCTTATAAGCTCCTTAAAGGGACATCATCAACCCAATACATCGAGACATGGATTTCTTTTATAATCAACAGTCCATCATACACAATGTCATTACCCAATTCATAGAGGTTTTTGACCCATAATGAATCTCACTCTTTTACGAGTCAAAGCAATGCACACTACATATACATATTTTTATTATATCCAGATTAAGAGCACAAGCATCCATAATAATAGAAGTAATTGTTCACTTATGTAGTCAGTATAAAAAGAAAAACCTTAAGTGGTCATGTTCAATATACACAAGGTGCACTAGTATAAACCTATAGTAAAGATAGACTAATGCCAGATTACACTACAACCTTACCAATGGTTTGTCCAAACCCATCTAGGTCGTAAGCCATTTATATATTCTACATGGAACTGGTAATATGATCTTATCCGTGACACTACACACCATATTATCTATAATATAGAATATCAAACACTTGCATTAATATTATAACAAATATAATATGCAAGCATTTGCCCATGTGATTCTTATTCAAAAAAGATAAGAAAATATAGTTAATACAAAAGTGATGATTTTATTATACATCTCTAACAAACTCCCACTTATACTGAAAGCATTATTTTTTAGTATACTTTTACAAATCTCCTACTTATACTAAAATCCATTATACCACTGTCACTCCCAAGTTCCAAAATACATAGGAACTCAAGACATAATCATGTCAGCTGTACGGCTAAAATAAGTATCCCAATTTAATGGACTTATCCTAATCTTAGTACGCTAAAATCCTATATCTATAATACAACAATCATATGTAATTTAATATCTCCACAACAATATAACTACTGTAATCTCATCTACATGATAAAAACATTAATACAGAGAGAATATGTAATAAAATGTCTGAATGAAATATAAATAAGTTTGAATATCCAAACACAAAGATCTGTCTAAAATAGTCAAAGTATAGTGAAAATATATCCACGAAAATAAAAGTACAATGCAGAGAAATATAAAATAACTAAAATAAAGAAATAGTCAGGACATAGCTAACTAGATAAAATATCCATGTCTCTAATTAATCTCTAAACCCCTAGATCGGATAACCGCCTCTGGCAAAATCTCTATGCCTTCAGCAAAAAAACTAGGCTCGATACCTGGTCCGTAAGATGTAGGATAAAGATGCTCGTCTTGATCTAAGAAAGAATCGGGCCCTTAGAGGGATGTAACAAGATGTAAAAATAACAAGTCACAATATGAACTGAAATAAATACATGAATAATAACTGGACAAACTATTAATCTATGTGAATGCACGTCGAAGATGACTTTGGGCCTTATGGGTAGGTAATAGAGTAGCATTAGCGTCAACCAATGCTGGTATCTATACTAGCATTTTTTTTACCGCTGCCGGATATATCCACTAGTATAGCCTATAACATGGCACACTAAGGCTGATATGTAAATGTCTGTCCCAAACACCTAGTAACAGTCTTCTCCACCCATGTCTTGCACAAATCACATACATGACTTGGGCAATCCATATCTCTATGCAAGTCACTAGCTAGACTCCTCTAAATAATATATGAACCGACGCACGAACCCCTCGTACTGATGATCATTTAAGTACGTAAGTCTGTGCCAACACCATGTAACTCACTCATTGTATCATATATGATATGTGAAAATAAATAGAAGTTATTTAGAAACAACTTCACACAAACTGGGTACTCTCCTATACACGTAAGTCAAGCACACGCACATACACACACACACACGTACATCAATAACAACATTGATGGCTCCCAAGTTAAACTTGGATGCACTATACTCATACATCTACTTCTATGCACAATAATAATCCAAGTATTTTAACAGTACAAACAGTACAAGAAGTGGCAAGGTATCCTGCTTGGAATATTGATAAGAGTGTAGATATCTGTCCGGCTCCAACTCCCACAATCAAATACTCACAAACTCCTAGAAATAAAAATAAAATAAATTTAATAACACCTCCATATATAGATACATACTATATATAGTCACCAACTAGGCAACAACTATCAATAAACACTTAACCTTATATGCTATAAAGCTACAATATATGGTACTATGATATCTTAGGAAAATAATATTTATATACCTCAAAATATATGTTTTTATTTCTGGAAAAATAATTAAATAATTTTTGGACATATTATATATACATATATTTTAGGAAAAATAGACATCCAATTAACATATTTAACGATCAACACAATCATGCCACATATTGAATCACTTCGGGATCGAATGATATAAAAATATGGATATTAAATATTTGAGAAATAATCATAATTAATAAAGAATATGATTTTTTATCATAAATTATTTGACAAAAATTATGGAAAATTTTCACGAAGTTTAGAGATCAAAATAGCCAAGTTTCGATGTCCAAAAAACTAGCATCATGGAAATGATAGCACAAACATGGATAACTTGTAAATATGAATAATGGAAATTAATGGATGATAAATGAGGGTGTTAGTATCAATACCAATGAGTTTCTTAATGTCAAAAGGGTTCGAATGTCGTCGGAAACTCTCGCACTTCGAAATTAGTTCAACCTGGACCAATTCTAGTACAACGGATGCTACAGCCAAACCGAGTGGAACCATGTAAGTTAGCATTTGGACATAAAAGTAGACACATAGGGATACTAATTAGTTTTTATTTTAGGTCTAATAGATGAGAAAAGGTAGATGAGACCCATCGAAGAAATCAATAAACTTGCTTTTGAATTCAGAACAATTTTGGCAAAGTTTCACCCACTTGGATGGATTCTACACCTCTTCGAAGGCCATGAGATAATCCTTAGAGTTGATAGGATGGCAAAGAAAGTCCTCCGGGTCATAGGAGTGGTGGTGGAGTACACAAAAGTCATGGAAAAGGGGGTGCAATAGGGTCAGCCTAGGGTTGCTTGTGCCACCGGCCAAGAGCAGGATCATGGTCGATTTTTGTGGGTTTGGGAGATGGGGTGGCTAGTTCATGGATGTTAAAATATAAATTTTGGGCATCCTACATGTTAGGATGTAAGGACCCTAATTTTTTTTGAATTATTTTTTTTATCTATTTTATATGTTTTTTATTTATTAAATTAGATTTTATTTTTAATTATGACTATAGATGTACTTTTCTGTAGTTTTGATTTTTGAAGCACAATAATTATCAATTTCTCAAATCTATCTCCATTATCGTATTCTAGATGAGTCCACCTTCAGTTTGATATATCATGTCCAATCCAAACGTGTTTTCTTGTGCTATATTTTTTTCATGCGCAACTTTAGGGGTAAAATAGTCATTTTAGTCTCTACTGTAAAATTTGACTAGCTTTCCAATTAGCAATTAAGGCCAAACTTCGATCCAAATCATTTGACCCAATATATGGTTTAGACCCATTTTGAGCCTACTATGCACATGTCATTGGTGTGCCACTCAATTGAGTTCCTATGTGCTAGTTTATCTTAAGTGGCACACAAGTCAAAACTGTAGACATATTGGACTCAAATCGATCACAAAAAATCTACCGACCCAAAACTAGTCCAACTAGGGTATAGCTCCCCTTCCTGAAAAATTTTGAAATATTTTTTTATTTTATTTATTTGATTTAAATGGGGATTTTATGATTTTTTATAAATAATTATTTAGTTAATTATTACGGTAGATGACTCTAGCCATAGTTGAGTTCTGAAGTACTAGACGACTAGGATTCGTGGCACGGAAGATGGAGCAATGTGCCTTGACTAGTGTAGTAGCCATGCCCGGAGAAACCTAGCCATAGGGATGTCGTAACTAGAAAATCCAGGCCAAGTTATAGCATGGCCATTATAGATAGTTTAATTATTTATTATTGACTTCGTAGCGACCCGGTTGTACCAAACCAGCCCGGACTGGACCCGTACCAGGTCCAAGCCCATGTAGTCGGACAGTACGTCCTGAAATGCCCATATTGGTATATTGTTGGTATGATTTTGTCGTATTTCAGTTTAATGATTCAATACAAGTTATATATATATTTTATTAATAAATATTATAGATATCTATATTAATGATATTCAAATATAATTGTATATAATGTGCCCTTGTACGCTTTTTGGATTATTGGACTGTACATATAATTGTATGTACACCATTATTGGTTTATAAAATTTTGTTATTATTATTATTATTATTATTATTTTTGGGATTGTTATTTAATAATATTGTTTTTTTTATATTATTCTATTGTCAAATAAATATTATATATTATATATGTCATTGTAGAGATATATATAAATATTATATATGTACGTATGTGCGTGTATAAATAAATATATAAAGGTATACTGTGTGTATATATATGTGCCTTAGATAGATTATAGAAATTCCCGAAACTTCGGGAAAAACCATTCGAAAATCAGAACAATTTTCTAGTCGAAACCCTCATGTTTCGAGATGGATTCTGATCAACCAGTTAGGAATTTTAGAAAAATAATTGAAGAGACTTTTAGACAACATGTAGGGCTTCGAATCCCTTTTTGCGGAATTTGAATTCATATACTGAGCGTCGAGAAATCGAATCCCAAAGTTTCCCAAAAACCTGTTTTAAAAACATTAAAATTGTTCCACACGACGTGCGTCACGCCAATCGGGACGACGTGGTCGCGAACCGAGGGCATCGAAAGCTGCGTAACAGCTTCGTGGTCGTGTGGTCTTTGACGGAATTTAAATTGGTCGCGTGTGCGCGACGAATTTGATGCGTATCCGTCGAAATTCACCGTATCGTGCACGTTACAAATTTCTAAATTACTTTGTGCACGTTTGTCAGATCGAGACGAAACTTGTGCCAACAGGACCGTATCATTTTTCTGGTCCTGTATGCCAAGTTTGGTCCGATTCTGAGACAGTTGACAAAATCGTCGTTTTGCGGGCCCCACGGTCCCACTCAACGGGCGATTTTGTGCACGGCCCACCGAAATCCAACTTTGGACATACGGTTGGGTTCATATCGGAAAACTAGATCCGTAGACATGTAGTTTGATGACTTTAAAGACCATTGACTCTGGCACATTTTTCGGTGCAAAGCGGGTCCTACGGCGGACATCGTTTTTGCCCAAAATTACCGTTTTGCTCCTGTGTCCAGAATTGAACTTAAGGACAGGCAATCCTAGCTAATTTGACTATTCTGAGAATGTTGGTAACATTTATTTCAGCTTTCGGAGACAGTTGTGATGACTTGGGCTTTCTGACTTGTGATTGGCGATACATTATTGGTTCTCCGTGCAAACCCCAGGCAAGTATACCTTGCCAACTTGTACAGTATAATTTACATACATGTTCACCATCTCGCTGCTGTTCTTTTCCTTACAGTCGTGACTGCTTTATTCCATGTCTATTACACTTTTCCTGTTATAGTTCACTTTACATGTTTCTAGTTGCATGTACATTCTTGTTCTTTCCTGTCATGATATTCTATCTGTTAAACCATGTTAGTCTCATACGTATTGCTTGATAGAGTCGTCTAGTCCCACACCACGATTTTCTTGACTTGATTATGACTTGACTTGATTTGACATGACTTGAGTGGGACTTGACTTTGACATTCTATAGATTATGAGTACTTACCTTGACTATAGTCTATAGGATTTTATACTAGGATTGGCTGCGTCTTGGTTGTGTGTACTTGCCTTGACAGTGATTGAGATACTATATATTGTGAGTACTTGCCTTGACTGCAGTTTATAGCCAGCCCTTTCTAGTATGGCATGCCAGTGTCTTAGGATCCTCGTGTTTAGATCTTATGTCTTGGTTCATTTTGTCTCGTTGGATGTCCTTGATTGTTTCTTGCTTCTTTTTACTGTTACATGTTGGCTTGTAATTATGTATCTTGCTAGTCCTCTGAGGACCTGATGATCTCTTCAGGTTTAGCGATTGCATGGAGTTAGCTAGTAGTTCTGGATGGCAGATGTGATCATACGTTTGTGGGATTCAGGTATCATTATTGTATTTATTATCTTCTCGTGCTTTATATTCAGTACGATGATATTTCCTGCTTATTTTATAGACTCATATCATTCTTAGAGTCTAATCGGACAATATGCTAATGGGCTGCAGACCATGACCCATAATTGTTCATTCTCGTTTTATTTGATTCTTGTGGATTGAGATATAGTTTAGATTAGATATGTTACCATGACCTTGACAGCTTATACGTACTCGAGTCGGGCTGGAGTCCGCTCGATACGTAGCTGGCTTGCTCACGAGCTCGCGTCCGAAAACCGGGTGCGGGTCGTGACAAGTTTTTGTGGTGGCCCATGCAGGTCAGAGCATATCGTACCGGTTACGTAACTGTACTGGTACGAGCCTGCGACCTTGACTAAACCTTAGAAATCTCGATCCATACTGCCTTGAAAATTCTCCTAGAAATTCTCTACGTCTTTGAAAACTCTATATTTGCTCTCGATTATACTTCCTTGCTTCCGTACCATTGATTCTCGTCGCTTCCTATTTCAGAGTGACGAACAATCGTGCTGTCTAGAATTCATTAGAAACCCTTAGATTATAGTACATATTGCTTGACTATTGAGTGTTTGGTTGTTTATAGATATAAGAGATTATATATATCATATGCCTAGATATCTGCCCAGTAGAATTGTTAGCAACTAGTTAGAAGACCTTAGTGACCGTGTTTTGAGGAGTAGCGTGACCAAAGGTGGGTAGGAGTTCTCGAGACTTCGTAGCTACAAAATAATTAGGAGGAGGATATAAACTATTTTCGAGGAATTAAAATCGAGGAGATTAAGGTAATGGTAGACTTTGATTTTAAGACATAGCCATGAATTAGAATTTCGAGACAAAATTATTTTTAAGGTGGGTAGATTTGTAGCTCCCCTTCCCGAAAAATTTTGAATATTTTTTTATTTTATTTATTTGATTTAAATGGGGATTTTACGATTTTTTATAAATGATTATTTAGTTAATTATTACGGTAGATGACTCTAGCCATAGTTGAGTTCTGAAGTACTAGACGACTAGGATTTGTGGCACGAGAGATGGAGCAATGTGCCTTGACTAGTGTAGTGCCATGCCCGGGGAAACCTAGCCATAGGGATGTCGTAACTAGGAAAACCAGGCCAAGTTATAGCATGGCCATTATAGATAGTTTAATTATTTATTATTGACTTCGTAGCGACCCGGTTGTACCAAACCAGCCCGGACTGGACCCGTACCAGGTCCAAGCCCATGTAGTCGGACAGTGCGTCCCGAAATGCCCATGTTGGTATATTGTTGGTGTGATTTTGTCGTATTTCAGTTTAATGATTCAATACAAGTTTTATATATATTTTATTAATAAATATTATAGATATCTATATTAATGATATTCAAATATAATTGTATATAATGTGCCCTTGTACGCTTTTTGGATTATTGGACTGTACATATAATTGTATGTACACCATTATTGGTTTATAAAATTTTGTTATTATTATTATTATTATTTTTGGGATTGTTATTTAATAATATTATTTTTTTATATTATTCTATTGTCAAATAAATATTATATATTATATATGTCATTATAGAGATATATATAAATATTATATATGTACGTATGTGCGTGTATATATAAATATATAAAGGTATACTGTGTGTATATATATATGGATACATATATAAAATAGTTGTTGAATAAGAAATAGAAATGAATAAAGAAAAAGGAGAAAAAGAAAAGAAAGAAAGAATGCAAAGGAGCAAAATCGAGCAGAGCAGAACAAGCCCACAGCTTAACTTCCTAATTCCCCCCCAAATTTTCGAATCCAGGCTAACTAAGCCCGACCCAAATGTATAATTAACCACAGCCCGAGCATTACTCAGCCCATCCCGAGAATAACTCCCCACAGCCCAACTCAACTAAGGCACAACCTTAGCCGAGCAGGCCCCAACCTTGTGTACATCCCAGCCCCACAAGGAAAGAACCCAGCAACATTGGCCGAGAGTTAGTTTACATATATCACAGCCGACCCAGTGCATATATAGGTAAACCGCGAGGTTTCCTCGACGAAGAAACCCTAACGAAAATCTCGATCCCTTGGGTTGTGATCCACCCCAGGGACTACCCCAGCATTGGGCAGCCTCGGCGCGCCGCCCATCGCCGGCCGTAGCGTGCGCCGCGACGGGAAACAATGGCAGCATCAAATCAGGACAGCAAGGCCAGGTATGTCCCTTCGCTGTAGGATTTCTCCACAAATACTACATCGTTTTCGATCCCATAAAATCCTACGTGAACCCAACATAACCCCCTATCCATCCCTTCAAATAGAATGGTTTGGTTTGCCTTAGATAGATTATAGAAATTCCCGAAACTTCGGGAAAAACCATTCGAAAATCAGAACAGTTTTCTAGTCGAAACCCTCATGTTTCGAGATAGATTCTGATCAACCAGTTAGGAATTTTAGAAAAATAATTAAAAAGACTTTTAGACAACATATAGGACTTCGAATCCCTTTTTGCAGAATTTGAATTCATATACTGAGCGTCGAGAAATCGAATCCCAAAGTTTCCCAAAAACCTGTTTTAAAAACATTGAAATTGTTCCACACGACGTGCGTCACGCCAATTGGGACGACGTGGTCGCGAACCGAGGGCATCGAAAGCTGCGTAACAGCTTCTTGGTCGTGTGGGCTTTGACGGAATTCAAATTGGTCGCGTGTGCGCGACGAATTTGATGCGTATCTGTCGAAATTCACCGTATCGTGCACGTTGCAAATTTCTTAATTACTTTGTGCACGTTCGTCAGATCGAGACAAAACTTGCGCCAACAGGACCGTATCGTTTTTCTGGTCCTGTATACCAAGTTTGGTCCGATTCTGAGACAGTTGACAAAATCGTCGTTTTGCGGGTCCCACAGTCCCACTCAACGGGCGATTTTGTGCACGGCCCGCCGAAATCCAACTTTGGACATACGATTGGGTTTGTATCAGAAAACTGGATCCGTAGACATATAGTTTGACGACTTTAGAGACCATTGACTCTGGCACGTTTTTTGGTGCAAAGCGGGTCCTACGGCAGACATCGTTTTTGCTCGAAATTACCGTTTTGCCCCTGTGTCCAGAATTGGACTTAAGGACAGGCAATCCAAGCTAATTTGACTATTCTGAGAATGTTGGTAACGTTTATTTCAGCTTTCGGAGACAGTTGTGATGACTTGGGCTTTTTGACTTGTGATTGGTGATACATTATTGGTTCTCCGTGCAAACCCCAGGCAAGTATACCTTGCCAACTTGTACAGTATAATTTATATACATGTTCACCATCTCGCTGCTATTCTTTTCCTTACAGTCGTGACTGCTTTATTCCATGTCTATTACACTTTTCCTGTTATAGTTCACTTTACATGTTTCTAGTTGCCTGTACATTCTTGTTCTTTCCTGTCATGATATTCTATCTGTTACACCATGTTAGTCTCATACGTATTGCTTGATAGAGTCGTCTAGTCCCACACTATGATTTTCTCGACTTGATTATGACTTGACTTGACTTGATTTGACATGACTTGAGTGGGACTTGACTTTGACATTCTATAGATTATGAGTACTTACCTTGACTATGGTCTATAGGATTTTATACTAGGATTGGCTACGTCTTGGTTGTGTGTACTTGCCTTGACAGCGATTGAGATACTATAGATTGTGAGTACTTGCCTTGACTGTAGTTTATAGCCAGCCCTTTCTAGTATGGCATGCCAGTGTCTTAGGATCCTCGTGTTTAGATCTTGTGTCTTGGTTCATTTTGTCTCGTTGGATATCCTTGATTGTTTCTTGCTTCTTTTTACTGTTACATGTTGGCTTGTATATTATGTATCTTGCTAGTCCTCTGAGGACCTGATGATCTCTTCAGGTTTAGCGATTGCATGGAGTTAGCTAGTAGTTCTGGATGGCAGATGTGATCATACGTTTGCGGGATTCATGTATCATTATTGTATTTATTATCTTCTCGTGCTTTATATTCAGTACCATGATATTTCCTGCTTATTTTATAGACTCATATCATTCTTAGAGTCTAATCGGACAATATGCTAATGGGCTGCAGACCATGACCCATAATTGTTCATTCTCATTTTATTTGATTCTTGTGGATTGAGATATAGTTTAGATTAGATATGTTACCATGACCTTGACAGCTTATACGTACTCGAGCCGGGCTGGAGTCCGCTCGATACGTAGCTGGCTTGCTCACGAGCTTGCGTCCGAAAACCGGGTGCGGGTCGTGACAAGTTTTTGTGGTGGCCCATGCAGGTCAGAGCATATCGTACCGGTTACGTAACTGTACTGGTACGAGCCGGCGACCTTGACTAAACCTTAGAAATCTCAATCCACACTGCCTTGAAAATTCTCCTAGAAATTCTCTACGTCTTTGAAAACTCCATATTTGCTCTCGATTATACTTCCTTGCTTCCGTACCATTGATTCTCGTTGCTTCCTATGTCAGAGTGACGAACAATCGTGCTGTCTAGAATTCATTAGAAACCCTTAGATTATAGTACATATTGCTTGACTATTGAGTGTTTGGTTGTTTATAGATATAAGAGATTATATATACTATATGCCTAGATATCTGCCCAGTAGAATTGTTAGCAACTAGTTAGAAGACCTTAGTGACCGTGTTTTGAGGAGTAGCGTGACCAAAGGTGGGTAGGAGTTCTCGAGACTTCGTAGCTACAAAATAATTAGGAGGAGGATATAAACTATTTTCGAGGAATTAAAATCGAGGAGATTAAGGTAATGGTAGACTTTAATTTTAAGACACATTGCCAAACTTTACAGTATTTACATGCTTTTCTATAGTTCCATTCCTTCTTGCTTTGTTATATATTTCTCTTGTTTTATTTATGGTTACTTTCTAGTTTCACGTACACATAGATTGTTACTTTTTTTTTCCATATTTACTTGTTCTATCTTTCCTATCTTGTTCGTGTCTAGTGATAGTATTAATATGCCTGTGCCATGTTTCTCCTGACCTGTTTGACCCGTATTTGACTTGGACATGACTAGATAGACTTCAGTTCCTAGTACCTTAGGAGAGAATATTTTATTAGCCGTGGCTATACCTCTATTGTTAGTGCCTCCCCGGACTACAATAGAGTACCTGTTATAGGAGTGTTTGTGTCTCACCCGTCAAGACCCGTACCCGGTATAGGGGCACGAGAAGTGGGTACGTCCAGCCTACGCCGCAGTGTCGGCGGGTAGTAAGCTGTCCTAGGTTGCTAACTAATCTCATGCAGTGAATATAAAAAGTACTTGCCCAGATATCAGCTCCGAATGGAGGGCAAGTAAAGGGTATGATCTACTCAAACACAGTCTAAGCACGAAAAGATAACACAGAAGTTATACCTAAGAAATTAAAGACAACAACAACTAACTGCTAAAATAATACACCAATATCTCAACCCAACTTAATACAGACTCAATATCTTAACTTTAATACAACAAGCCAAAACATGAAAGCTAAAGTAGTCTACTAGCTAATCTCCTGAATCACTCCTGAGAGTCGGAACCAAAGGTAGCTAATCCCTCGCCAGGTCCATGGTAAGCAGGGCATGTGTCCTCAGGATTATCATCTGTAATATTTTTAACAGGTCCAATCAGGACGGGAACGAGTACAACTCATCTAGAAAAATCCAAGTAAATGACAAAGAACTATAAAGCAGTTATAGACAGTTTTTATTGATGAGCATGGCAGTTCTATACAGGTAATGATGGCATAGAGAAACAGTAAGATACAAGAAAAGAAAGGTAACTAAAACAAGAGAAGAATCATGGCAATGAAGACTGTAATAAAAGCTAACTGAACTAGAATATCATGTGTGAGTCCAGACAGTACGATATAAGTCTAAAGTAATCCCAGTGTAAGTCCAGTCCATATAATCTGATACCAGATAATTTCCAGTACAAGATGAGTCCAACAGTGATCAATAAAACCAGGGTGAGTCCAACTATGATCTAACAGTGTGTTTTAAAATACCGAGGTCGACATGTAAACGGCTGTAGGTATGAGGCACATCTCTCACTGATCAGGCAAGAGATGGCTATGCTTCCAGTAGATTCCAGTTGGAGATTCCAGATTTGGGGTATGTCTACATGTCTTACTCAATATTTCCCCGCCCAGCAAGTGAATCCAAAATCGACAAAAAGAATCGAGATGAGTCTGGCCAATACATGATGATTCCAGAAATGATTCCAGAATGATACTAATGACTCCAGTAATAGAGGCCAGCAAGTAAGGTATGTGTCGATACATGAATCCAGAAATATCCATACGTGTTGATACAGAGAATCACATAGAACTAACTAGAACTGAAATACAGTAATCGAGAAATAAATAAGAGAATTATCAGAGAATGTACTCGCCTGTTACTCTGAAAAGAGTAGTATAATATCATATGTCTGTACCAGGGTCACAATATCCTAAAATAGAGCAATACAGTTATGACATGTCCAAAATGAAGGTAAATGAAATCTACGATGCAATCTATATGAATTCTAAGCCAATCTAGGTCAAAGTCAAACTTGGTCAACACTACAGTCAAACTAAGTCAAATCAAGTCATACTAGGTCACAAGAAGTTAAACTAAGTCATACAAGGTCAAACAAGGGTAAACAAGTCTAATCTAGGTTAAAGTCAACCCTTGGTCAAATATTCTAGCCAAACTAGTCAAGTTATCTAGGGTTTAGTCAATAATGGTCAGATTAGTCAATACTAGTCAACATGGTCAAAGTCTAGGTCAATCTTAGACTAACTAAGGTTTTGGTTAATCACAGACTAGTCAATAAGATAATTAGGTTAATCTTGACTAATGGTCAACTTCTAGTCAACCCCTAAGACTAACACCAATCATGACACAACTCCTAAGTATACCACTTAACCCCATACATATCTTAAATTACATAGGGCTATCCATATAACCCAAGTCACAATAGTATACTCATATATAGGTCAACCCTAAACCAACTAGTTAATAGCCTAGGGTTTAGTCAAACTTAGTCAACAAGTCTTCTTAAGTCTATCCAAGCCATTTCTAGATGAATTAGGTCATGGTTGACCTATAGTTGACCTTGGTCAACAATGGTCAATTATCTAGTCAAACTAGGCCCACTAGTCAACTAGTTAAACTAGTCATTTTAGGTCAACACTAGTCAAACTAGTTAGGGTTAGTCAAACTAGTCATTCTAGGTTAGTTTAAGTCAAAACTAGGTTAAGCTAGTTCAAATTTGACCTAAGGTTGACCTTGGTCAACACTTAGTCAAATTGGGGTCAAACTAGCTAAGTCTTGGTTTACTAGTCAATTAGGGTTAGGCCTAATGGCCATAGGCTAGTATCATAGCCCATAGGTTAGTATTCCTAGGTCAAGGCTATAGGGTTCATAGGTTTACACCTATAATAGGGTCTATACATTATACCTATATATAGGGGTCAATATGTATATACCCATACCCAAATATATATAACTTATATTTATACACACAACTATATAACATATAGACATATATATGTATATGTATATATATACCTAATACAATATATATACAATATATATACAATATATATATAGAGATATAATGAGAGAGAGAGAATCATATAGAGAGAGAGAATAGGGGAGACTAAAAATTGGGGGGGGGGGGGGGGGGTCCTCTGTTTAGTCACTGAACAGTGACTGAACACACCAAGAACACACACACTCTACACACACACACACACAATACACTAAACAGGCCCCTCCTTTACACATGTGTGAAAACACATGAATACACATCCATTTCTCCCCAAATTTCACCCACACACACACTAACATTTATACAACATGTTAACCTAATAATAACATAGCATTATATGTAAAAAATCAACATTAATTAACAATCAAAATCCAATTTAGAAAACTGGGAATTAAACTGGAAATAGAATATTGGACAGTAAACCTAGATCTTAGGTTAAACCAAACACAACCTAAATCAAACTAAAATGGCCCAAGGTTGGTTGGTAACTGTAGCCCCTAGGTTAGACTAGGATCTTAGCATCCTGACACGGTGTCACGACGCGACACGGCGTGTCCACGAGGTTTCAAAGTCACACGGGTAAACTAGGTTAAACTGATACACACGTATCAGTACAAATTAGAAAACGACCTAGGACACGACACAAAGCGACACAGGCCTCGTGCTCGTGCCCGAAGGTGCGCCTAGGGTTGGGCTTCGTGTCCATGGGCCTGATACGTGTCCACGTTTCGTGTATAACGAACACGAGACGCGTATCGGAACCCTAAAATACGTGTTTCAGACCGTGTAGACGTGTTTTCTCGTGTCTCGTGTTCGTGACACAGGACACGAGACACCACGAAATTGTGTCCACGTGTTCGCCTAAGTATAGGCTACGTGCTCGTGTTAGTACGAAGTGTCTACGTGTCGTGTACAGTGGACACGACACGCCCAAAGTTAGGTGTCTGTGTGTGTATACTGTGCACTGAACGACCCTTTGAGAGTCGATTTCGTGTCCGACACGACACGGAGTCATCCCAAACTTTGGGGATGACCTGTCAGTCAATGCCCCAAGGTGGGTGTCAAGTTTGACGTGTCCAAGTGACGTGTCCAGTGAGAACTGACACAGTGGTAGCAGGGCATTTTCCCTGTGTACTGTGCAGTGTGTCCCGAGGCTTTGTGTCCAGTTTTGGACGCGACACAAGGCCAACTTGTGCTCAGTGAGTAGGGGTTAGGGTTAGCTAGGTCTAGGCTTCATTTTGGTTCAAATACATTTATAAAACAGTGAGTAAATTTTCATGTGATAGTGAGCTATTTACACTAAAATTCAATGTTTTGACAAATAGGATACGTGTCCGATACGACACCAAACAAACCCTAAAATTTACCAAACCTAAAAACAGAGCTAGGGTTACCTAGATGCATGCAATTGTGAGGAATAACACTATATTAACAAGGTTTAGGAATAATTACCTCTTGGTGCACAAAGTCTTGAAAATCCCTAAAAGAGGGTGATGTATCCTCTAGCCTCAACTTGTCCTCTCTGGTGAAACTTGAGTAGCACACTTCCCTAGGCTCCCTTAGATTGTAGGTGACCTAATGGAGAAAACTAGAGGTTCAAAGCTCTTGAAATGAGAAAGTTATGGAAGAATGAGTGGAAGGTTTTCTAGGTTTTTCTTGGTTTTGATTTTTCATGTAACTATGGGAATATGAACTAAGTGTTAGCTATATAGGAGAGAGGGGGGGGGGGGCAAGGGGCTGTCATGGGGTCACTTGGCCGGCCATACTAGGCATGGGGGGTTCAAAACTTCTTGGCTAAGCTAAGGACTTTTTGTGCCTTAAATGGATATTTTGCATAAATCAAGCAAAATATCTATTAAAGTAAAAATAGATATTTTGACACCTTGATTCATGATAAAATCTAACCCTTGGTCATTCTAGGTTAGGGGTTAACCTATAGATTAGGGTAACTAGGTTAGGGATTATCAAGTCACTAATCAAAAGTCCATGAATAGTAAAATCTCCTAATCCTACTTAATTCCTAGAAATTTACCAAAATACCCCTTAGGCTAAACCATAATTTTGATGTTCTAAACTTATGACTAGGCTCACATGATCATGGTTAGTCTCTAGGATAAGTAACTCTAAGGTTACACTAGGGTTTCATTAGTAAATCACAAAGTCATAAGTCATGACTTAGAAAATGGTTTTAATTACACTAAAAATCACCAAAAATCATATCATGACTAAATCATCATTATTAATAATTAAAATAATAAATTTTCAAAAATACCCCGTTTTCAGAAAACTGGGTGTTACAAGTCTACCCTCCTTAAAATAATTTCGTCCTCGAAATTTAGATGGTCGTACTCCTCCTGGGTCAAACCCTCAACAATCAAAGTCAGAGTTACTACTTAGCAGCATACAAGGTCAACAAGTAAAATGTGGGTAGTAGACCTATACTGGGTCATGTCCAATAAATTGGACTGGCAGGTTTAGGTCAAGGGTGTCCTCAATTTAAATTGGAATCAAAAGTAACTCTATGGGGTAATTTAGGATGAAGTCTTGTCTCAGGAAAGTCGTACTAAGCAATTGAAGTATAAAATGGTGTGCCTTAGTGGGATACTAAGGTCATGGGTGTAGGTTGTCAAGTCTAGGTCATGCCTGTGAAATTGGTTTTGAGAAAACAACTAGTCTTGTGCTCCTAATTTAAAAGTCATGGTAATGTGCCTACGATGATCATAATTAGAGTGGGAATGGTCAATGGCCTAAATTTAAACCAGAAGTTGTGATGCAATAGTAGTACAAGGATAGGTTAAATGGGATAGTCTGTGACTATGGGTATTAGACTAGGTAGGTAAGAAAACAATGAATCAATAGGGTTAAGAGGTTTACCATTCTAAGGTTAGAGCTACTCTTCTAAGTCAAAGGTATAGCACATACATCAATTCATTCCTAAAGGATTATATTAACAATTAGAGCTACTCCTACTCCTACTCCTACTCCCACTCCTAAGTAAGAGATAAAATCAAAAGAACTTAGGTCAAATTCATCAAAAATAAGAAATAGGTAGGAGCATATGGAATTGGATTTCAAGACAGATATAATGAAACAAGATGGGAATGGATTTGAAAGAACAGAACCTGCAAGTGGCTCCATCCATGTAGAATAATATATGAAAGCGAACCAAAGTGCAATAGGTTGATCAGACCATCATGCACCGGCCCTGATTAGACAATATGTTAGTGGGTACTAGCCCCCAATAAAATATGTCGTGATCAAGCTCGATAAAATATAAGCTTGCAAAACTAAGGCTAAATTAGCAGTAAAGAAGGTCAAAATATAAGGGAGGTAATGATGAATAAGGTTAAATAGTCCAAGATCCCTTAAACATCAAGGAGTGAGGGTGAATTAAAACAAAGGAAAAGGGTTTTCAAATCGAAGTTCAAAATAAGATTCTCAAGGGTCGTCCCGGAATCTCTCATGAAATCCTAACAGTGATTGAGTATACTCTCATCCTAATACCTTAATTCCTATATTCTATCGCAGGCTCGTAGCAGTACAACTAAGTCGTCGTGCTACTACGAAATCGCACAAATGTGACTCTCGACCTGCATGGGCCACCACTAAAAACGTGTCACGACCCGCACCCGGTATAGGGGCACGAAGTGGGTACGTCCAGCCTACGCCGCAGTGTCGGCGGTAGTAAGTGTCCTAGGTTGCTAACTAATCTCATGCAGTGAATATAAAAGTACTTGTCCAGATATCAGCTCCGAATGGAGGGCAAGTAAAGGGTATGATCTACTCAAACACAGTCTAAGCACGAAAAGATAACACAGAAGTTATACCTAAGGAATTAAAGACAACAACAACTAACTGCTAAAATAATACACCAATATCTCAACCCAACTTAATACAGACTCAATATCTTAACTTTAATACAACAAGCCAAAACATGAAAGCTAAAGTAGTCTACTAGCTAATCTCCTGAATCACTCCTGAGAGTCGGAACCAAAGGAGCTAATCCCTCGCCAGATCCATGGTAAGCAGGGCATGTGTCCTCAGGATTATCATCTGTAATATTTTCAACAGGTCCAATCAGGACGAAACGAGTACAACTCATCTAGAAAAACCCAAGTAAATGACAAAGAACTATAAAGCAGTTATAGACAGTTTTATTGATGAGCATGGCAGTTCTATACAGGTAATGATGGCATAGAGAAACAGTAAGATACAAGAAAAGAAAGGTAACTAAAACAAGAGAAGAATCATGGCAATGAAGACTGTAATAAAAGCTAACTAAACTAGAATATCATGTGTGAGTCCAGACAGTACGATATAAGTCTAAAGTAATCCCAGTGTAAGTCCAGTCCATATAATCTGATACCAGATAATTTCCAGTACAAGATGAGTCCAACAGTGATCAATGAAACCAGGGTGAGTCCAACTATGATCTAACAGTGTTTTAAAATACCGAGGTCGACATGTAAACGGCTGTAGGTATCAGGCACATCTCTCACTGATCAGGCAAGAGATGGCTATGCTTCCAGTAGATTCCAGTTGGAGATTCCAGATTTGGGGTATGTCTACATGTCTTACTCAATATTTCCCTGCCCAGCAAGTGAATCTAAAATCGACAAAAGAATCGAGATGAGTCTGGCCAATACATGATGATTCAGAAATGATTCCAGAATGATACTAATGACTCCAGTAATAGAGGCCAGCAAGTAAGGTATGTGTCGATACATGAATCCAGAAATATCCATACGTGTTGATACAGAGAATCACATAGAACTAACTAGAACTGAAATACAGTAATCGACAAATAAATGAGAGAATTATCAGAGAATGTACTCGCCTGTTACTCTGGAAAGAGTAGTGTAATATCAGATGTCTGTACCAGGGTCACAATATCCTAAAATAGAGCAATACAGTTATGACATGTCCAAAATGAAGGTAATAAAATCTACGATACAATCTATATGAATTCTAAGCCAATCTAGGTCAAAGTCAAACTTGGTCAACACTACAGTCAAACTAAGTCAAATCAAGTCATACTAGGTCACAAGAAGTTAAACTAAGTCATACAAGGTCAAACAAGGGTAAACAAGTCTAATCTAGGTTAAAGTCAACCCTTGGTCAAATATTCTAGCCAAACTAGTCAAGTTATCTAGGTTTAGTCAATAATGGTCAGATTAGTCAATACTAGTCAACATGGTCAAAGTCTAGGTCAATCTTAGACTAACTAAGGTTTTGGTTAATCACAGACTAGTCAATAAGATAATTAGGTTAATCTTGACTAATGGTCAACTTCTAGTCAACCCCTAAGACTAACACCAATCATGACACAACTCCTAAGTATACCACTTAACCCCATACATATCTTAAATTACATAGGACTATCCATATAACCCAAGTCACAATAGTATACTCATATATAGGTCAACCCTAAACCAACTAGTTAATAGCCTAGGGTTTAGTCAAACTTAGTCAACAAGTCTTCTTAAGTCTATCCAAGCCATTTCTAGATGAATTAGGTCATGGTTGACCTATAGTTGACCTTGGTCAACAATGGTCAATTATCTAGTCAAACTAGGCCCACTAGTCAACTAGTTAAACTAGTCATTTTAGGTCAACACTAGTCAAACTAGTTAGGGTTAGTCAAACTAGTCATTCTAGGTTAGTTTAAGTCAAAACTAGGTTAAGCTAGTTCAAATTTGACCTAAGGTTGACCTTGGTCAACACTTAGTCAAATTGGGGTCAAACTAGCTAAGTCTTGGTTTACTAGTCAATTAGGGTTAGGCCTAATGGCCATAGGCTAGTATCATAGCCCATAGGTTAGTATTCCTAGGTCAAGGCTATAGGGTTCATAGGTTTACACCTATAATAGGGTCTATACATTATACCTATATATAGGGGTCAATATGTATATACCCATACCCAAATATATAACTTATATTTATATACACAACTATAAACATATAGACATATATATGTATATGTATATATATACCTAATACAATATATATACAATATATATACAATATATATATAGAGATATAATGAGAGAGAGAGAATCATATAGAGAGAGGAATAGGGGAGACTGAAAATTGGGGGGGGTCCTCTGTTTAGTCACTGAACAGTGACTGAACACACCAAGAAACACACACTCTACACACACACACACACAATACACTAAACAGGCCCCTCCTTTACACATGTGTGAAAACACATGAATACACATCCATTTCTCCCCAAATTTCACCCACACACACTAACATTTATACAACATGTTAACCTAATAATAACATAGCATTATATGTAAAAATCAACATTAATTAACAATCAAAATCCAATTTAGAAAACTGGGAATTAAACTGGAAATGGAATATTGGACAGTAAACCTAGATCTTAGGTTAAACCAAACACAACCTAAATCAAACTAAAATGGCCCAAGGTTGGTTGGTAACTATAGCCCCTAGGTTAGACTAGGATCTTAGCATCCTGACACGGTGTCACGACGCGACACGGCGTGTCCACGAGGTTTCAAAGTCACACGGGTAAACTAGGTTAAACTGATACACACGTATCAGTACAAATTAGAAAACGACCTAGGATACGACACAAAGCGACACAGGCCTCGTGCTCGTGCCTGAAGGTGCGCCTAGGGTTGGGCTTCGTGTCCATGGGCCTGATACGTGTCCACGTTTCGTGTATAACGAACACGAGACGCGTATCGGAACCCTAAAATATGTGTTTCAGACCGTGTAGACGTGTTTTCTCGTGTCTCGTGTTCGTGACACAGGACACGAGACACCACGAAATTGTGTCCACGTGTTCGCCTAAGTATAGGCTACGTGCTCGTGTCAGTACGAAGTGTCTACGTGTCGTGTACAGTGGACACGACACGCCCAAAGTTAGGTGTCTGTGTGTATACTGTGCACTGAACGACCCTTTGAGAGTCAATTTGTGTCCGACACGACACGGAGTCATCCCAAACTTTGGGGATGACCTGTCAGTCAATGCCCCAAGGTGGGTGTCAAGTTTGACGTGTCCAAGTGACGTGTCCAGTGAGAACTGACACAGTGGTAGCAGGGCATTTTCCCTGTGTACTGTGCAGTGTGTCCCGAGGGCTTTGTGTCCAGTTTTGGACACGACACAAGGCCAACTTGTGCTCAGTGAGTAGGGGTTAGGGTTAGCTAGGTCTAGGCTTCATTTTGGTTCAAATACATTTACAAAACAGTGAGTAAATTTTCATGTGACAGTGAGCTATTTACACTAAAATTCAATATTTTGACAAATAGGATACGTGTCCGATACGACACCAAACAAACCCTAAAATTTACCAAACCTAAAAACAGAGCTAGGGTTACCTAGATGCATGCAATTGTGAGGAAAAACACTATATTAACAAGGTTTAGGAATAATTATCTCTTGGTGCACAAAGTCTTGAAAATCCCTAAAAGAGGGTGATGTATCCTCTAGCCTCAACTTGTCCTCTCTTGGTGAAACTTGAGTAGCACACTTCCCTAGGCTCCCTTAGATTGTAGGTGACCTAATGGAGAAAACTAGAGGTTCAAAGCTCTTGAAATGAGAAAGTTATGGAAGAATGAGTGGAAGGTTTTCTAGGTTTTTCTTGGTTTTGATTTTTCATGTAACTATGGGAATATGAACTAAGTGTTAGCTATATAGGAGAGAGGGGGGGGGGGGGGGGCAAGGGGCTGTCATGGGGTCACTTGGCCGGCCATACTAGGCATGGGGGGTTCAAAACTTCTTGGCTAAGCTAAGGACTTTTTGTGCCTTAAATGGATATTTTGCATAAATCAAGCAAAATATCTATTAAAGTAAAAATAGATATTTTGACACCTTGATTCATGATAAAATCTAACCCTTGGTCATTCTAGGTTAGGGGTTAACCTATAGATTAGGGTAACTAGGTTAGGGATTATCAAGTCACTAATCAAAAGTCCATGAATAGTAAAATCTCCCTAATCCTACTTAATTCCTAGAAATTTACCAAAATACCCCTTAGGCTAAAACCACAATTTTGATGTTCTAAACTTATGACTAGGCTCACATGATCATGGTTAGTCTCTAGGACAAGTAACTCTAAGGTTACACTAGGGTTTCATTAGTAAATCACAAAGTCATAAGTCATGACTTAGAAAATGGTTTTAATTACACTAAAAATCACCAAAAATCATATCATGACTAAATCATCATTATTAATAATTAAAATAATAAATTTTCAAAAATATCCCATTTTCAGAAAACTGGGTGTTACATCACCTGATTGCAGTTTTTATCACATGCACATATAGCCATGATTAATATTATATTCATGACATGTCACCATCTTTAGAGTTCATTTATGTGTTATTCTTTCCTCTACTTGTTATTCCTATTTTTCTTGCATGTTATTTATTGTACAGTAGACATGCATATTATGTGTTTTGCTAGTCCTCTGAGGACCTGATGATCTCTTCACGTATTAGATGAAGGTATGGTACACTGATGGAGGATGATTGCTACACTAAGACTGCAGATATATTTAGTTGATGTTTTATCTTTCTTTTCCGTAATTAGATTTTGTCCTATATTTGATTCTTGCTGCATTATAGCCTAGTCTTGTACAAGCTTCTACTTTCCTCTAGCTTGTTCATGATAAATTTTTTATTAGGAATCCATAACATATTTATCTATTCTAGAATTAGTGTATTATGGTCTGATCAGCCTTACTGCACTTGATTCGTTATTGTTACCGATATTTAGTGGATTGAGATATAGTTGGTCTAGAATAACCAGATAGCTTATACGTACTCGAGCTCGGCTAGAGTCCTTTCGATGCGTAGTTCGCATATATATGTATCCTAGTCCTACGTATTTAGGACTGGGGCGTTATATAGGGTTTGTTTTGTTTTGATTTGAATTGATTTGGTGTAGATTTGGTCATCCAATCAACTAGTATGGTAATGGGTATCAATGAGTTTCCAAATTTGGAAATATAGTGGTTTGAATATATATATATTTTAGTGGTTTGAATATATATATATATATATATATATATATATATATATATATATATATATATATTGAATCTTCGTCCGTCCCAGGAGGCGCATGGCCTTCCTACCCAGGCGAATAGGCCTCATCTCGCTGGCAGCCCGACCAGCGTTGCTCCCTCGATAGCCGCGGCTACCCCGTCGCGGGCCGTTGGCTCCTCGTTCCCCTTCCTCGCGCATCCACCCCGGGCTCCTGGTCTCGGGTGCGGCCGCTGCCCCGGCTCGTTCGGTCCGGCCTATCCTCCCTCTATCCAGGCGTCGCTCCCCCCCGCTCGGACCGTAGTTATCCGGCCGTTAGGCCCCACCCTCCCTTCATCCTGCTGCCAGCCCTTCGGTGGACCCGCAGCCGCATTGCTCGTTGCCTTCTCCCAGCGAGGCCCCGTCCCTATTCATCCTGGAGCCCTTAAGCCCTCCTTCACTGACATGCTTCGGCCGGATCGCGCGGGCTCGAAGGGTATCTTCGTTGTCGATGTGCCGCTACCCGATATTGAGTATAATGAAGATTCCCAGATCCCGACGGTTCCTTTCGTCCTCAGAGCTCTCCTCTCTGTCTTCCTCATTCCCTCATACTTTCGATCTCAAATTCTCAAAAGGGTGCCCGAAGCTTGACAGGGTGCAGGAAGTCATCTCTGCTGGC
>JANAVB010034182.1:0-21357 GCA_029216955.1 Iris pallida
TAATAGTCGGATGAAGAAAATCATGTTTTAAAGTTATTGAAAGGATTTTTGATTGTGGCCCAGTCCCGATTCGGTGCCCGGGATTCCGACTCCGAGTTCGAACCCGATTTCCCGAAGCCCGACTCTGTTCCAAACCCGTCTTTATTTCTTCCTTTTAAATTCTGGTTATTATATATATATATATATATATATATATTGGTTAAAAAATATTAAACAAAATCCTAAACCTATTCTAATCCCTAACCCCCACGACCACTTCTCCCCACGACTAGGCCGCCCAAAAAACTCTCCCCTGAACTCCCCTCTCCTCCACACAAATCCCCTTCTCCTTCAAACCACCTCTTCACATATAAACCACCCCCATCACCCTTACAACACCAGCACTCCCAAACCTTTCCCCTCTCACTCACTCTCTCCTCTTTCCAAGCCCACCACTCCAGAACCCCCCGCGCCTGGCCAGACCCGAGCCACCGTCCGCACGCCCGCCTCCCGACCGCGGCCTCCCGCCGACATCCCTCTGGCCAGATCCCTTCCGCGGCCGCCATCCCCGGCGACCCCCGAGTCCAGCCCGGCGCCTCCGTTTCGCGCGGCTTCCGTGCGCCGAATCCCAGCACCCCGGCGCTGTTCGCCGCAGCGACTTCCGTCGGCTAGATCCGCCTCTGGCGATCCCCGACCCCGCTCCCGTTCGGCCAGCGCATTTCTGGCATGACCCCGAGCCCTGTCGGCTCCGCTCCAGCGCTGCCCCGAGTTTTGCAGCACTCTGTCCCGAGCCGATCAGCTGTCCACGCCTCCTGTGCACTTTTTGAGCCGGTTTTCCACTGTCCGCAGAATTAATTCTTCTAATATTTACATCTGAGAGCTCTAGCCGAGCATTTGAGGTATAACTTCGTGTCCCCGTGTCCCTCCCGTAGATAGTCTGTGATGACGCAGTCCCGATCAAATTTTGGGAATCGGTATTTTGAAATATTGTTGCTTTTGGGTGATACGTGGATTATCGGTTACGTCGCGACATATTTTCTATTTTAGATATATTCTGCTGTGGTTGGTTTTGGATTGGATATTCATTTTTGGGTTGGTAATTAGTGATCCCTGGTTTGGAATATTTATTTGTGTTGCGGATTGGCATCCTCCCAGGATTGGGTTGTCCCAATTACAGAGGAATGCTGCCCAAATTTTCAGGAAATATTTTAAAAAAGGGATTTTCTTATAAAATGAGCAATTTGAATAAAACCTATTTTTCAAAGAAAATCGGTCTTTGCAAAATGATTTATAGATTGGATTTTGCTGGTTTTGAATTTATGAATTTTGTATCACCAGTTAGGCGACGACCATATCGGTCGAATGAGCCTCGGCGAAACGCAAATGATACAGGGTCACCTGTACGTTGAGGCGTAAGCCGCAACATGAGATTGTACGACCAAGTCTGAGACTCTTTAAATTTTAATTTAAATATATTTATTTTATTTAGAACTGGTACTGCTTTTAGTAATTATGGTGCAGGGCCTCGGCCTACTGTTTGGACCGTTCGCGGCACTCAGAGCTCGCCTTAGGATTAATTAATTTATGTAAAATTTAGTAAGGGCATAAGTCCAGTTTTTCCTTTATTTCTCTACGAACATGTATTGTGTAGCGTAGCTTTTCCTTATTTTTTCTGGAATGTTGATTCGTCGTTAAACGCGTAGAATATAAAAGGGATATATATATTTTATAAAGAAAATTAATAAGTTTTCTCAGAATAAATAATCTGGTAATTTAGCAATTCACATTTTTCCTCATTTAAAGAAAAGTCTAGTTTTATATATATTATAAAATACTAAGTTTTGACAACTTAACCTATAAATTGCAATTTTTCCAAATTAACTGAATTAACCGGTTTAACCAAGTAAACGATAACCAACGTAGCTTGCGACGTTAGGCGTTTCGATAGTTAATTAAATAAACTTAAAACCTGACTAGGGACTGCTTCTAGAGATTGTAACTAGCACACCTAGAATGGTTTCATTATGTTTCTAAGTCAAGGTTTTCAACTATAGGATCTCGGAGACGTACTTGACTTCCTCCTCGGTACTGACATTCCCGATCCAGTCATTTAACAGAGGCAAGTTACAATTATGTTTTCTTGTATTTTATTTAGTAATTGTCAAGTTGCATGTTTAAACCACATTACTACACGAAACCCTCTCCTAGTGTTCAAATATTGATTGATATTGATTGTGGGATATTGGGAGAATAGTGTAACATTTATGACCAATATCCCTCATATTGCATATTGTTATTGTGCGAGCTTACCCCTCTTACACACGGGAATAAGCCGTATCGCGTCGCTAGGATGCTATTCTACAACCCAAGCCATTCATAGACATTACATATTCAAATTATATTGTTTCGAGTATTGAATTGTTAAATTGCTGGAAAAATATTGTTTCAAATGTTTAGCTTGCACTTTTTCGTTATTATTTAAAATGTGAGGTACATATTCGTACTTGCTCCCTCCTGACTGGAGACCAACATTTTTAGGTGACATTAAGGATGCTGAGCTAGTGTACAATAGCTACCATGACCCGGTGTTTAGCAAAGTTATTCGATTCTAACGTTTAGCAAAAACATGTTTTCAAAATAGTTGAAATATTGAAAAATCCTTCGATACGACGTGCGTCCCGCCAATCTGGGCGACGTGGTTGTAACACCCAGTTTTCCAGAAGAGGGTAATTTTGAAATTTTGTAATTATAATTATTATTTATTGATATTTATTTCATATATAATTTTTAGTGATTTTTAATCATTTTAAAACTATTTAAATCATGACTTATGATTTTGGTGTTTGGCTAGTGTAACCGGAGAGACTGTCTGTCCTAGAGCCTAGCCATGTGATTAGGATGTTTAATTAGTACATTTTAGCCTAGAGGGTATTTTGGTCATTTTAGGATTTATTTGAATTTATTATGATTTATGGGAATTTCTGTGAATTTTTATGAATTTAATATTAATTAAATATTGCTGTGTGTTATGTTAGTCCTTAACCTAGAAGTTTAGCCCTAACCCAGATTAGACATGGCCTAGACTAGGGTTAGTTAGCTTGGATTAGTCATGACTAATTATTGGTTAGAATGATTAAGTTAGACTAGCTAGTTATAGTTAGTTGAGACTAGCCTTGAAACCTAGGTTCCATCCTAGCCATCGATTTGACATGATGTGAGGGTGACCATTGGATGGGGTCCCAAAACCCAAGAATGGCCAGCCCAAAACCCTAGGTGAGCCTATTTAATCCCTCCCAAATCATTGCCTCCTTGTTCATTCTCTTTCTTCTCAAGAACAAGGTGAGCTCAACTTCATTTTTCCATAACTTCTCCATTCCTCATCCTTTTTCAACCAAACTTCTTACATTGTGACCTAACCACCCCCCTCTTGCTGTCCATGGAGGTAGAGTACAGATTTGGGAAATCTACACTTGACAGTTTTTGAGCATGAGACACCCATTGGTAATTCCCTCATTCTCCATTTAAACTATTGGTTATATCATGGATGCATAGCCCTAGGTCCCTTCTAGCCTCGGGTAGGAGCTGACCCCAACTTGTGTCGGATACGTGTCCATATCAGATACGTATCAATAGGATTACCTAGGTGTTCGACCTAATGCTCCAATAGGTTTTTCCTTACTATTTTTTGATTGTGTTTGAATAGGAATACTCATTTTAGTGTCGCTTATTGGTTTCTTCGTGTCTGAGATGGTTTTGTGTCATTTTAGAGTCGCACTGGACCCGTGGACACGCCTCCGCGCGCACTCGGTTGGCTCCCCTGCTACTTGGGTGCCACAGTTCACTGTACACGCCACGTGGACGCAGGAAACTCGACACATGGGTCGGGGCTGACACTGACACGAGGCTCGCAAGGTTTTATGAGTCCTCATGTCGTGTCGGACACGCTATTGAGAGTGCACTGGTCGTGCACTGTGCTGTGTTCAGTCCAGTCTTTTGTTTCAGTGTTTATTCCCAGTTTAAATGGATTAATTCATGATTTAATTACTAATTAGATCCTAGACATGTTTGTTAATATATATTAGTTTGATTTTGTATATGAGATTGGGTTGTTTGCCATGAGATGGGATTTGGACTCGGGTTGACTGATACCATCGATACACGATTTATATTCATGTTCCTTATGTTCATTCCTATTTCATCTGATTTTAAGCTAATGTATTATAGGTCTAAATAATCCTATAAGTTATTTAATTCATGATTAGTTCAATGGTTTATTTAGATTAGGCTTTTTGATATGAATGGGATTTTGGACTTTAAGTTTGGAGCTCGAATGTAATTAGTTGATACATTGGTTTTGATTGGTTTTTCAGTTTTATTTAGAAGAATGAATGTTGATTTCAATACTAATTTTCCTATGTAAATTGTATATTGGAATTCATATTGATTCATTTCCTTTAAAGTTAAATTGAATGGTATTAGTTTCTATTGAACTGTCACGCCTAACATTCACTGTTTCATGTGTAAACTGTCATTCAAAAACATGTTTCTCTTTTGTAATGAGTTGGTTTCAGAATTTTCAAATCGGGGAATGTTGGTTAGTTTGGTTTGATATTGGGGATATGATTTCATGCTTAGAGGATCACTTTCACATGTTCAGTCCTCTCATTTTGGGTTCAGTCCTAGCCTTCACAGGTTCAGTATTGGTTGAGGTTCAGTCAAAAACCTGAGAGTATATATATGGAATGTCCTGAGTCACCTTTCCTATTTTTTTCCTGGGACACTGTCATGTATGTTACACATACACTCAGCCACATTTTCAAGTTCTGAAATGTATTAACACATTTTACTCTCACATTGTACTAATTTTTCCTAACACTCATAAGCACACATATCTACACATTTCCCTAATGATTTCTTGCCATCTATACAAACCTGTCATATATATTCCTGAAAACTGGAACCTGAGTTTTTAACCTGCGACTAATCTAAGAATTTATCATGTATTTGTAATACACTGTCACCTAAGAATCATGTACACAGACACCATTTCTAACCTTCTTGGCAACCTGAGATTGAATGTTAGTTTAGGATATGAATTGATGCTCTTCTTTTGCCTAACTGCCATTCAACTGTCTGAACCTATGTGAAACCTGGGAATTAAGTTCCTGGGAACTTGCTTACTATTAGCTAAACACAATTCCTGAGATTTATCTGAAACCTGAGATCATGTTCACTGTTGACACCTGTCACCAACACACACTGAGACACATTGGTTCTATCAAGACTGAAATCAAATGCACACATGAACACACAATTTTTCCCTCACTGTTGTAAAACCTGGGATTATATTGCACAAACTGTTTTGAGTTTATGGTACACTGATCTTCCTCTTAATTTACATTTTAATGTTATCTATCTCATGTAATTAATGTGATTAATTATGGTTATATAGTGATAACATGATAGGGTTTATTAAAGAATCATTTTGATGGCCTATTGATTTCGAATTTACTGAATTCTCAAATGGACTGATACCCTCTTATGAACTGTATTTTCCTGAGTTTAAATTGCATTTCCTGATTTAGTGATTGCTTAAATGTTTGATCTAGATCACCTGCATATGTATTAGGCTTATGGGAAATTAGTTTAGGATTGGTGTTTGACAAATAGGTCTTGGTTTCGTTTTGGGTTTCCTGAGAGGGGACTGAACTTGGTCATGTGTAAATCTGAGAATGAGTATCAAACACTCACAACTGATTTTCTCACATTTTACTCTCACACTCTCACACACACATCCCTGTTCACTCTCACATTGCTATACATCCTCATCACTGACACACACCCATGTGTTGATACACACACAATCACACTGTACACAGGTCCTCTTATTACCTGTCATATTTTTCCAATGTTTGTTAAAATCCTGTGGCACACATCCTTCACACACACTCAAATCTCACATGTTTTCACACATGTTCCTAACTCTACACTGGTTCCTGTTTCTTTTTGTGTCTTTTCTATTCCCTACATGCATGAATATATTATGTGAGATGTGTATATATGGGTATCCTACATGTATAGTAATGTGTGTGTACTATTATATTTATATATGTATGTGTGGTATACATATAGGTAGCCTATATGTTAGGTGTATCTCTATATTAGATTGTATAATATTTTAATGTGTGTATTATACTTTAGATATAGATATTGTCATGTGTTATGAGATATGTGGTTTGGTTTTAGGCATGGTATTGCCTAATAGTCTAAACTAGGGCTCTTAGCCTATGGGTGTGGCTTGAATGCCAGTTTAGAGTCTAGATTGGGCTTGTGTAGACTTGTTAGACCTAATTTAGACTTGTTTGACCTAGTTTAGACTTGTTGGACCTAGTTTGACCATAGTTGACCTAGTTTGACTTCTAGGGTTGACCAGAGTTGATCGAAAGTTGACTTTAGCCTAGATTGACCTAGATTCATTTAGAATGCATTGAATTGCATCTTGTTATCATTTTAGACTTGTTGTGACTTGTGCTGTTCTATAGGAGACAGACACCACTCCTCGGACATTAGATATTTTTTAGACACTCAGGATGCAGGCGAGTACATTCTTTGATCATTTCATATCCTGCTTAGAATTATTTTCCTGCATTAGATTACTTTACTTGATACTGTCACGTTGGTCACACGGATTAGTACTATATGGATCCCTTCTTGTGATGTTATCCCTTCAGGGAGCATCGGGTACTACATGTTCTGTGCATTTCACTTACATGGCGTATCACTATGCTTCTTTGGTTCTTTGATCACTTGTGACATATACTCTTATGATCACAGAGTCTTCTTTGAATTCTTATCCCATTTATTGGGTTTCCCCGAATCCCTATTTATGGGACTACTATGTACCACCCTTCGGGGGCCGTTACATAGAATCATAACATAACCTGGTTGGATCCTTGTGTATTAATTGGGGGTACGGGGGAGTATAAATAGCCATGTGAACAATTCCAAAGTAGAATAGCCATGTACGCCTCTTTAGTATAGCCATGAGCAAATCAAGCCGTTCACATATCGACTTTGTACTCTAAATCACTAGCCACTGTTAGTCTCTATTTATAGTAGATATTTCTATTACAACTCTCTTTCTGTTTACATACTGCATTTCCTTCAGTATGTATATCTTACTTTACTGCATAATTTTCTAACCTGCTATGAACTGTTGAGATGTACTGTGCTCACTCCTGTCCTGACTGGACCTGTTGAAAATATTACAGAGGATGAGGAGGAGGCCTGTGTGGATACCTTCTGCAGGACAGCTCTAGCTGACGACTTTACCCTACTGCCTAGACTAGCTTAGTTAGGCTTTATCTTACTTATGTTGTCTTGAGACTAGTAGTTAGACTTTATTTCTGTCCTTGAGATCTGGGTTGTATATTCCTTCATATTCAGTAGCTGAGACCCTGTACTCTGGATATCTGCTGAGATGTTATCTTAGACTATTTGATCATCTGTATTTTCCTTGAGCTCTATATTATATCGTGCTTCTTCTTTCTTAGTTGTGATTGAGTTTATTTTCTGCTATGTCACCCCCATTCGGGGAGTATAAACTGCTTAGCTTTATATTGTTAGATGTTGTGACCTAGGACAGCGTTCTACCGCCGACACTGCGGCGTAGGCTGGGCATTGTTACGTTCTCGTACCTTCACTGTGGGTGCGGGTCATGACAGTGGTCGCAAACCGAAAGCATCGAAAGGTGTGTATCAGCTTCGCGGACGTTTGGGCTTTGACAGAATTCAAATTGGTCGCGTGTGCGCGACGAATTTGACGCATATCCGTCGAAATTCACCGTATCGACCTCTGTGCAAATTTTTTAATTACTTTGTGCAGGTTGGTCAGATCGAGACAAAACTTGCGTCAACAGGACCGTATCGTTTTTTTAGTCCTGCATACCAAGTTTGGTCCAATACTAAGACAATTGATCGGATCGCCGTTTTGCAGGCCCCACGATCCGATTTAACGGGTGATTTTGTGCACGACCCACCGAAATCCAAAATTGGACATACCATTGGATTCGTATCATCAAACCGAATCCGTTGACATATAGTTTGACGACTTTAGAGACCATTGACTCTGGTACACTTTTTGGTACAAAGCGGATCCAACGGCGGACACCGTTTTGGCCTAAAATTATCGTTTTGCCCCTATGTCCAGAATTGGACTTAAGGACAAGCAATTGTAGGTAATTTGACTATTCTGAGAATGTTGGCAATGTCTGTTTCAGCTTTCGGAGACAGCTGTGATGATTTGGACATTATGGCTTAGCAGTTGATTATATTTTGTTGGATCTGCGTGCAACCTCCAGGCAAGTACCTTGCCTCCCTCTACAGTTTATTTACATGCATATTTCTATTATTGTATAGTTTTACTAGTGGATTATTGACATATGATTTGTACATCGTGCATGTTAGTATATATATATATAGTTCTTGTTCATAGTTAATTTTGTAGTTCATATTGGATTGGTTCTCTCGTGTATCTTGATTGGGTCGTGTCATGTCATCACCTGTACTTGGACTGAGTCGCATCGTATAATAGTATGAATAGGGCATAACGGAACTGTGTACCTTGAATTCTTTAAGCTAACCTGCGAGTCCACACTAGGGGCGAGGGTTAGTAGTTATCTGTATTTTGATTCCTGAAGCTAACCTGCGAGTCCACACTAGGGTCGAGGGTTAGTAGTTATCTATCCGCACCTGCGAGTCCACACTAGGGGCGAAGGTGATTTCTTGAAGCTAACCTGCGAGTTCATACTAGGGACGAGGGTTAGTAGTTGTTCAAACCTGCGAGTCCACACTAGGGGCGAGGGTTTGAGTATTCGATTGGTTATTCATTGACATCGTGTTCTCTTATTTTCCTCCAGCAGTTCGTTTATGCGTAGTGGTTCTTCCAGTCGTGTATAGTTGTGTTTTCGTGTTGATTGGTGTTTCCCCGTTTATTTTCTTTATTTTCTTTATTGCATGATAAACTGCTAGATAGGCATATTTTTATGTATCTTACTATGTCCCCTGAGGACCTGATGATCTCTTCAGGTTTAGCGATTGCATAGAGTTAGTTAGCAGAACAGTATGGTAGATAATTGTGATGTATGATTCAGGTATTTATCAGTGATATTACATTGTTGTCATTTCGTGCTTTACATTCCTTATCATGAGTTATCCTGTTTAATGATTCAGTTTAGAGACTCTTGTTATTTTCCTTGGAGTCTCATCGGACATATATGTTGGTGGGCTGCAGACCATGACCCATAATTGTTCATTCATGCTTATATTACTCTTGTGGATTGAGATATAGATTGCATTGCCATGATTTGGCAGTATACCATAGCCTTGACAACGTTTATGTATTCGAGTCGGGCTGGAGTCCGCTTGATACGTAGCTAGCTTGCTTACGTGCTTATATCTGAAAAGCGGGTGCGGGTCATGACAACTAATCCAGCATTAATAATGCTCAACATGGACATGAATCAACTAGTAAAAAAACCCTCATTGTTAAATAACTAAGTGAGAAATTTTTATTATTTAATCCTATGGTCTCTATTATTGGTTTGTAGGTGATATAATTATACTTGCATGTTGGCTTTAGTGCCTTCTCCCATATCGGACAAGTCTAATTATGGATCACTAGTACAAACTTCAATCGGGATAATTATAGAAAGTTACCTAGTATATGTTCACTTCTCCATCTGAAGGAACTCATTACGAAGTAATGGACTTAGTATTAAGTAATAGTATACACTTAGATACAAATAATGGTATCCTCCCTATTGGAGTCATTGCTATTATTTGTAGGACAAAAGACAGACTAACAAGTTAATTTTATTTCTCATAAAGTTAGGTTGATATGAGAATAAAATTAATAGGAAAAACCTCCTTAGACAAATATTGAATTTTATACGTCCTCACCATCATGGCATGATAAATTCATGGTGTTTAAGGTGTTGATGAATTTTTTATTATTGTTTTGAGGGAATCAATATTTATTTAATTTGAAATTTTTTTGCCCTACATGATAGTTAATTACGCGATTTTTAGGATTTCAATAATGGGTTCTTTCAATCCACTTATGGTGATTCTTAAAGAAAATAAACTTACCAGTCCTAATTACATTGACTGAAAATATAACTTAGATATTGTTCTAACTGTTGAAGAGTACAAATATGTACTCAATGAGGAATGTCCACCTAAGCCTGATATTAATTTTGATAAAGAGGTCAAAGAGGCTTAGAAGTGGATAAAGGCAGATGAGATGACGCGGTGTTACATTCTAGCATATATGTCAAATGTACTGCAACATCAACATCAGGCCATGGCCACAGCTTATAACATGATGTATAACCTCAAGAAACTCTTCGAACATCAGAGTAGAGTAGCCAGACTATTTTCTATGAAGTGTTTGATGAATATGAAAATGGCTGAAGGTACGTCAGTAAGGGATTATGTTCTCAAGATGATAGGTTAGCTGAATGAGATGGAGATCCTTGGAGCTAAATCGATGGAGAAACCTAGGTCGATATCATTTTCGGGACTTTGTCTAAAAGTTTTGACACCTTTTGCCTTAACTACAACATGAACAAATAGTTGTATAGTTTGGCTGAACTTGCGAAAGAGCTACAGGATGCTGAAGCTCTCTTTAGGCAGAGTGGTCATATTTATGTTACTGAAAAGGCTTCTACTTCTAATCCAAAAGGCGGTAAGAAGAAGAATAACATTCAGAAAGAAGCAAACTCAGCAAAAAAGGGGATGGGACCTGTCAAACTAGCACAACCAAGACAGATAAAACTCAAGTACACAAAGTACACAGTATAGAAAAAGCGCAGGAAAGAAATTATTTCATTAATAGTCATGATTAAAATACAGAGGAAGTCTATTATAAACATCTCAATGATATTCATGATTACATTTAACAAATGTTCTACCTAGTATGTATACAATGTACGCTAAGAAAAGCACATTTTTTGGCGCAGACATATGCCATGAAAAGTGCCTTTTCTCGGCACAGATGTACGCCAAGAAAAGCACCCGGCGCAGACATATGCCATGAAAAGTGCCTTTTCTCGGCATAGCTCCTAGGCATTGATCGAACAGTGTTTGGAATAACAATCGATCCCAAATCCCATATCAAGCATTATGACACTAGAAGAAGAACATAGTTAAGATGTTGTTCAGGTTCGAACTTCTCTAACAAACGCTCAGGCACATCCCAGTTCTCTGAAGAAGTTCTTCGTCAAAACTATGACTTCTTTGATCGAGGAGATCTATAACCAATAGCCGGTTTATGTGCCAAAGGGGAGGCTCACAGCCATCCAAAGCTAAGTCATGGTCGAACATAAAGTTAGGTGCAAAGAAGGAACGAGAGAAGACTTCCGTTCTCAAAAGCCACTATTTATAGACAGCGGCGTAGCCCAGTGGATACACCAAGTGGTAATCAATCAAAGAGATTAATATGATGAATCTCACATTAATGCTAATGACCCTGCCGCCCCTAAAATTAATGTCATGAATCTCACATTAATGACAATAAACTTGCCACCTCGATGTGTTCTAAGTCAACGTTTCGAGTCCCACGTCTCATGCAAAGACAACACTCATGGAGAAGTTGACCAAATTCAATCTAATAGAGGCCACTAAGCCATCAAGGCCACTACGCTAGTAAGGCCTCTACACCCTAATGGATAGTATGCTTTTGAAACAACTATACTTAGAATTCCTTAAACCAAGGAACACTTAATGCATTATGATAACAAGTTTGATTTCCAAGACAAATGATTCGAACAGAGTGGAGCACGCTTCAACTCTCGTACAGATGATGGTAGCACAAGAATCGAAAAGTCATTCATCACGATGCCGAACAGTTGGCGCAGGCATAGCTTGAACCTATGCCACTAGAAGATAATAACGCTTTAAAAACTGAGCTAACAACATACATCATTGTAATAATTAATGTTGTTAGAGACATCTGTGCAATGCCACGTGGATCCTTCTCCACGCCAAGGCGTTACATAATGCCAAGATCCTTCTAGCGTAAGATCATTCCTACGCCAACAATAAATCATATTATTTCTATCACACAGGATCTTACGGGCCAAAGTCTGTTCAACCTACACTTTTCGTGGTGTAAACATCTTATCCACTCCAATAGATCAAAATCTTTGGGCAATGCATATACGCCACGTATCGTTGACTCAGTTCTAATCACGAATGGGTGCCAACCACCCAAGATCTCAATAATAGACGAATCTCAACAACTGCCATGTGTCGACTCATCTGTAGCCCTACAGCGCAGTTACAATAGATTCAGTTCTACCTTTACGCACGTAGCGCCCCTGCGCCCAACGGGTCATACGCGTAGCGTTCCTATGCATATGAATGAATTATTCGATAAAATAGCTATAAATAGAAGGGTCATTCCTTTATTTCAAAAAAGACACATAGAGACAGAGAGTCAAAGGCAGTTGTAAAGATATTCTCAGAGTCAGAGCATACTTCAGAGAGTCAAATTTATGTTCCCTTGCAATCAAACAGTAAGACTAGTGATTCTCACTCGACCGTTATCGGATCGTCAACGGAGTAAAAGAATCAGAAGCAGTATTCGATGTCCATCGTCACAAGTCCTCCAAAAAAATTTACTTAGGAAGATCCGGTCCAGGATCAACTTTTTGTACTTTTATCGTTTGTTTAATGCAAAAGTTCATTTAAACTTTTTAATGGAAAATAGAAGTCACTGGACAAATCCTCGAAATAATTGTTCAAATCACAACTGATCACTTCAAATATTCATATAAACCATTCCTCAAATTTCAAGCACGATCATCTATGTCGCACTGACGATAACGTCTTTTGATAACACCTCTATCATTGATTACTTAACAATTCGTAATTCAAGTCTAGCACATCGCCATTCAAAAATATTTTTGATCCCACATACATCTTACTAACATCGTCGCATATCTTGTTTTGTATTTTCCAGCACAACTCAGCCAACCATGTCATAAGTGAAACATCTTTATTAAACCAAATTTTGTTCGTAAAAATTTACAAAATATGTAGACTTCTTGTATGGAATATCCTATAGAACATTGAGAGAGAGAGCATCAACAACATCGACCATGGAAGCAACAACATCAAAAATCAAAGGACGTAAAGCCGTGCTCTAATACCACTATGTCATTCTCCGGTTTTGTAAAATTGATCGTCCTCGCTTGGGGTAATGCTGCACGCGCCTAATTTGTACTCGTGCGAGGAGAATACCATAACGTTCGATACAGCTAGCGATGGGGTCATCGTATAGAAGTTCCAAATAGAAAAGTTGAACAACATAAAGACATGTACAAAATGATACTCTTTATTGATATTGAATATAAGATTACACGGGCATGAAGCCAAGATTACAAGTCTCTCAAGCTTACTCTCTCTAAATACTAATACTCAGCTCTCTCTCTCTCATTCTCTCATTCTCTCATTATCTCAATTATAACAGATCATGCCCATGGCTTACAACTTAAAGAAGGTGATATCCTCGCGTATAGATGAAGTCTTTAATGCGGTCTCACACCCTGAAATGCTAAGGAACTCTATGCCTAAGTGTGTCCAAGCGAGTTCTCCCTCGAACGAGCAAGTACATGTAACCTACGCATGCAAACTGGTAGGGTATATGTACACAACGATACTGGTGAGGGCATCTCACCCACTCATAAAAAATGAACACCTTATTTTAGTGAGTGCAACTTATTCTTTTATGGTCATTCTAATCCTGCCTTAGGATCAGTTCAAGACATAAACTCCTGGTCTACTTTATGACGCAATGATATAATCGTGCTATAAAACCCATTTATGTAACAGAATCTAGGCTATGCCTCACGATATAGTATATTTCACTCAATACTTGCCTACGGCCATTCACCCATTTTGTCGTAGAAATGGCTTAATCATAGACTTGTGAATTTAGTGTCAACGACTCAATTTACGATACCACGTCTCGTTCCAAAGCACGTGTTTCTATTATTACCAAATCTTAGGCTCTAAACTCACGTGGCATACCGTATACATATTTTATGACTCATTTGTATCGTGCAAACACTTATTGACTCAATCTAAGGCATGCACGCGGATTGTCGCTATTATGTCGACTCAACTATATAAAAAGTCACGGACATCACAAGCCATCATGGATAATAGCTGGGTTTAGACGGTGACCTTTTCAGCACGAGTAGAGATCCCCACTGAAAGTTTTTGAATAACCCATCTGTGTTGTATGCCAACACGACAATTTCTTTTGCTTCTTCTAGGCCAAAGTCAGACATGGACCTCATACGAAGAACTTGTGTCTTTAGTAGAGGAGCTGGAGCCTTATGTGGAACTGTATATGGATGTCCACGAGCAGGCTGATTACGATGATGAATATGATTTTTGATGCTGCAGGGCCTAGTTTCGATCCAGACAATCATGATGCAGCTGAGGAGGCACCAAATGCTGATGCTGCAAAGTTCATAGAGTTGCTAGAGAATACAAGAACTCTATTTTATCTTAGCTGTGAGGATTGTTCACTGTTGGAGGTGGTTATAAGACTGTTGAGCATAAAGTCCGATTTTAACATATCGCAAGAATGCTACAATCGACCGATGGATGGTGAGATCGCTCTGGATGGAATACAAGAAAATTAATGCATGTCACAATGGATGCATATTGTACTACAAATACGAAAAGGATGAAGATGTGTGTAGATTTTGTGGTGCTGATCTCTACAAGGCAACTGGTACAAGAAGGTCTACAGTGCAAAGAAGACGACCGATTTGAAGTACTACTTGTCTATGATGCTGTAGTTGTAGAGGTTGTTTATGGTGAAGGAGGCTGTCGAAAACATGAGTTGGCAAAAGCGAGAACAGATTGAAGGAGTATTGGATCACCCATCCAATGGAGAAACATAGAAGCACTTCAATCGAGAGTATCTCAATTTTGCTTCGGATCCGCCTGATGTAAGATTGGGGCTCTCCTTCGACGGTTTCACCCCATTCGGACTTTCGGGCTTCAAGTATTCATGTTGGCCTATAATCGTCACTTCGTACAACCTACTATATTAGATGTGCATGAAGACTCCATATATGTTCTTAACCGTCACCATCCCGGGTTCGAATAATCTAAAGATGAACATCGATGTTTACTTGTAGCCGTTGATAGATGAGTTGAATCAGCTGTAGAAAGTAGGTGCCAATCTGTACGATGTTTCCAAAAAACAGAATTTTCAGATGATGGTGGCACTTATGTGGACCATTAATGACTTTTCAACTTATGGCATATTATTTGGATGGAACACTCATGGTCGTCTCTCATGTTCGTATTGCAAGGACCGCACTAAGGCTTTTTGTTTGAAACACAGAGGAAAACTGTGCTTCTTCCATTGTCATCGATAAAATTTTTTTGTCGGATATATTACTCAACTGCGACGAGGATGAAGTGGTGAAGCTCGAGGGGTAAATAATTAATACGTCTAAGTTCATGTAATCAAAATGTAATAGTATCCGATATTTTTATTATACTAATTAGCCGATGTGTTGTTATTTTTTAGCATATTTAGTAATGAGGTGAGATCGAGTAGACCATACTTAACAGATGAAGAAGTAGAACATGAAATGAGACATCATTTTCTTTCTTGGTTGAGTGCATATTTAAGTAACTTGGTAATTACTTTTTGTATATGTCCTTTACACAAGAATTAACGGAATGTTGAACTTAATTTCTTATCATGTGGTATTTAGGTCGATCCTTCAGACGCAATACTATAGAATGAATCTATTAGAACTCTAACCAAAGGGCCAATTTATGATATCAAAATCTAGCCAACCAACTTTATGAATGGGTTTTGGTTCAAGTCAACAGATGCCCCGATCAAAGATAGCTTTATGGATCATGATTCCACAAAAAATAGTTGGTTGTGTATTAAATCTACAAACTACAAAAATGTCAATTCGGACAATGATTTCTATAGCGTCTTACGAGAGATTATTGAGTTGACATATAACTTTGGCATAGAGACTGCTTAGATCGTGTTACTCAAATGTAATTAGTTCGATCCGATCCAAGATCAAGGTTGGAAAATAGACAAACATGGTATTGTGGATATAACTACCGACGTCGATATCAAGCTATGAACCATTTGTCCTATCAAGTCATGCTCAGCTCGTGTACTTCACAACTTATCCTAAACAGGAAATAATGTGGTCGAACCAGTGGATAGTATGCAAGACCAAAGCAAGAAATATCTTTGACGTTGACGAAACAACTTATCAGGAGAATGAGCTACCTCTTGTAACAATATTGTAGATGTGGACTCAATCAAAGTTCCTCATTACACGTCTAATCGTGTAGAAGAGGTAGAAATATCCGAAGAGGAAAATGAAGTAGATGAAAGTAAAGATGAGGAGGAAGAGGAGCACGAGGAAAATAAAGAAGATGAATTTTTAGAAGAGGATTGAAATCATAATATAAAATATGTCATGTAAAATCTGAAACTACATTTAACATGTTCCTTCCATATATTTATATTTGTTAGACCACTAAACTCTATGTTTCCATCAATCTTACCAGATGGCACCTATGACCCGAGCACGTCGCTTGAGAGAGCATGGATTGCTGTTGAGGAGGAAGTGGTATCTCCTACTGTTAAGAAAGAAGTGGTACCTTCTACTATTAAGGAGAAAGTAACACCTAAAGCAGAGATTGATATTAAAGAAAAAATGGTCCCTACTGCTGTTAAGGAGGAAGTATTACCAATCCTGAGCGACGTCAGGAGTTCCAATCACCCAACACCTGAGGGAGTGGCACCAGATCTTGATCACCTACATCTTACCTATGTACAGTATCTAAGGGATGGGTATCTTTTCCATCATAGAGCATAGAGTTATATGATAGGACTTTTTTCTGGATTTGTCTATTGTAGACTTATCATTGTATTATCTTTCTGGATTATCTAAATTTGGATGATTTTAGATGTTTTTGGATGTTTATGGTTTATTATCTAGACTTGGATATTTATGGATGTTTCTGGAAGTTTCTAGTTTATTATCTAGACTTGGATGTTTCTGGTTTATTATATAGACTTCTGGCTATGTATTATACTTTTTCCTTCTTTTCATTTTGTGACATGTACTATATTTAAATTGTTTTCTTATCATAAGTCAGGTATAAGAGAATGATGTAGATTATTCGGTCAATCCAGAGGTAAACCTAGAGGACATGCCATGTCGTCCATCATTTCTGGGCAAGCAGTCCTCCTTCGGACATGGTATTGGGTTCTTATCTCCGAGTACTCCAGTCTATCGACCACTTCTATCTCCTATTGGCAGTACTTCAGGGACAAGCACCTTCAGACCAGAGACTACTCCTCTATCCAGCATTCCTCCTACTAATGGTACCATATAGAACGAGGAGCAGGCCCTGCCGAATGCACCTTCGCCCTCTTAATTTTAGAGCGATCCTCTGTGTGCTCCTCCGGAGGAAGAGCACAAAAATTTGGGTTGACGGGCCTACAAAAATAAGTTAATTAGTTTTATTTTTCTTACACATGTATAAATATATATTCACTTTTTTATGAATATAATTATCTATGTAAGATATCGTACCTCATTGATACAGAGAGCATTGGGGCATTTTTTGAGACAGAAGTATGGTCGGGCTTAGATCAACTACTCGGATACCCCGTAAGATAGGAAGGCATTCTGGTTGCCCACTTCAAGGTAACATGGATGTTTTATGCATATTATATAACTTACTCTTTTACTTCTTGTAGAGAACATATTTCTATCTACCACACCGGACTGAGCTGATCGAGAAGTAATTTTCTGTCGTTGCCGCCAAGTTGATCTATGATATGATCGACGACCAGAAGGCTCGTTATCGCTCCGAAAAATTGATCCAAGGTTGGATCATATCCGAGTAGTGCAGTGCGATGAGGGCTAGATTCGACGATGCTCGGTACAAGGATCATTCGGAGAAGGCGAAGGTGGATAGGACGAGGGCAGGAAAGTGGTGTGGTTGGTCGATTCCCATAATAGGACATTTTTATTGTTTGGTATGTGTTTTATTGATTATATAGTATTTTAAAGAAAGTAGAATATAGTGTTTAATTGTAATAGCAAACGAAATATTAACAGGTACAGAGGGGTGAGGACACCAACATGGTGACCGTCTTCCTGGCCATCCATCGGAAGGGCAAAAATCTCATCAATGAGAGAGCCATGCAAAGCTATGTAAGTATTACTTTATGTTTCGTTAACTTTAATATGGCATAGAAAATATGCAAATAGATATCTGTATAGTTAGTAGTAAGTACCATAGACATCAGAAACTATAACGATTGGATAGTAAAAAAGTATGCTTATCGAGATGCATACTTTTCTAGAATGAGTATATTAGGCTACGTGAGCGGGCGAGTGCTAGTGCACATGCAGAGGGGGCTGGTACTTCTTCGTATCCCTCTCCAGATTCGTCGGCAGACGATCTCTAGATGACCACTGTTGGTGGTCTTCAGAGGGGTACATCCTACGGTACAAGATCCTACAGCACCTTTGTTACGACACAGTCACTAGGTCCCACAGCTGCTGGATCCTCTTGCTCTGCTCCCTTAGGATCTCGGTATGAACTCTCTGTGACTATAACACATCTTGTAGAATTCCAAATATCTGAGTTCCACCAGGGAACAAACCTTCCGAGAATATGGTATGGGATACTACCCCAGGAAGCAAAGGAGGTGGCGGAGAAAGACTCTCTGGTGAGGCTACTACTACCTCCTCAACGACAGGAGGGGCCACTACCCCATGGTAAATCACAGGGGTCACTACCTCCTGAGCAATAGGAGGTGGAAGCATGCTCTCAGTCATGTCCGGAACTGTAGCTGCTTTCAGATGACGGGTACTGGTCATGCGTGCCATACTAAAAAGATAGATTGAAACAAGAAATCATCAAAGGGCAGTAAGATAGATTATCATTCAATATATTTATGAAAACTGGTAAATAACTGAAGAACTATCTATAATGGGTTGTTGTTTCTAACATCGAGGCTAAACTATTATCTCAAGGACACAGACCTATTGCAAGTCACCAATCTGTCATACTATGAAAGAACTATAAATAAAAAGAAGCTCTACAAGGAAATGGACTAAAGGAACTGAAAGTATCCCTACTCCTAAGCTAATTGATGATGAAACAGAATACTATAATAACAGAAGTGAATGATAGAGATGATACGTTAAGAACATTTTCAAGATACAATCTGATAATCATACATGTCTTTCCAAAATCATGATACTCAGAATTCTCTCCATGCTAGTAAGCATAGTTGTGATAAACGATGTTCCATAACTAGGGTATGCACCTCCATAATAATGTCATCTAGAATCCTCACTATGCCGACTAGTATAGCTGTATGAAATCCTAAATTTCATAACTAGGATATGTACATCCGAAGTCAGGTCCTAACGTTTTTGCTACGTCAGCTAATATGGCTGCGATAAACTCCAAGCTCCATAACCAAGTAGACGTTTTATCTTTCTTGTTGCCCTCGTCAAAATATGTTATCAGAAGATACCGTAATTTAGGCCATAAAATTTATTTCAATATAAAAATCAAAATCGACAATGAACCATCAAAAATCAAATTCAATAAAAATGAGCAAGGGTGAACAGAAACAAGAGGAAGGAATTTTGAATTGAAGTTCAAAATAAGATTCTCAAGGGTCATCTCAGGAATCGCTTAAGAAGTTCTAACTATGATTGAATACTCTCTCATTCTAATACCTTGTTTCCTATATCCTGTCACGGGATCTCAGTAGTATAACTAGGTCGTTGCACCACGATATCGCATCAATGCGAATCTCGACCTGCATAGGCCACCACTAAAATCGTGTCACGACCCGCACCCGGTAAAAGGGTACGAGACTGTGGGTACATCCAGCCTACGCCGCAGTATCGGTGGTAGAACATTATCCTAGGTCTCAACAATAGCTAACATAATATAATGTACCTGTCCAGTATATACTCTCCGTACGGAGGAAAAAATTAGAAAGATACAACTCAATCACAAACTAACTAAAGAGGAATAACAACACGATATAGAATAAATAGAAAGTCAAAGTGCAATACAACCCAAAAAAAGATAATTCTAAGTGTCAACAGAGTATCTCAAAGTATACATGAATTAATATAACATCTCAGAAATAACTGGAGACAAAATCCAGACAAAAGTTCTAACAGTCAAATCTAGGCACTACTAGTGTCTCTCTAGGCTAGCTGGATCCTCCTAGCGATCCAAGTAATCCTTCAAATTCTCTGTAAACTTTGTCAACATATCCGGTCAGGATTGGAGCAAAATACATAACTCTTAAAGCAGTTTTAATGCATGATATGAAATATAGAACTAGCAATAGAACAGAATACATGACGTGCTGTAAAGAAAGTATAGGAATACAAGAATATGAATAAAGAAACTAAATACATGAGTAAAATAGAGAATCTATGAACTATAGTAAATATAAGTGAATGGTTTAGGTTGTATATGAGTATTCTACGATAATACCATTATACGTGAGGGTATAATCGACATATACATGAGTACACTAGAGGAATTTAATCACATAACCACTTCTACTCCCCCTACCCTAATCAATACATAAGGATCCGATCAAGTTACGTTACATACATGATTGTTAGTTTGAAATGAGACACATGTGAGAACATGAGAGTATATGAGTGTACATGAATAATACGAATACAAGAGTACAAGATGTACATGATAAAGTACATGAGTATGAAATACCCAATGCACCCGTTAAGGGGATAAGATCTCATGACAAGATCCATATAGTACTGGTCTGTGATAATAATGTGTCACCATCAAGTAATCTAGTCTAGAGCAGGCAATATAGATATTATCATGATAAGAATGATCAGAGAATGTACTCACCTGATATCCTGAGTAACAACCGTGTCTTGATATCCGAACTAAAGTCACAAAGACCTATTATAAAATTACAGGGTTACAAAGTGTTCTAAAGTAAACAATAGTATTATATATATGCTGCTAGGCTATTTCTAGGTCATTGAAAACAAATCAGGTCCACACTAGTCAAACTAGGTCAATCTTGGTCAACTTTAGGTCAACTTGGTTAAATTAGTCAACTTCTAAGATATTGGGACTATGCACTAAATATCTAGGCTTGTTAGAGGTTTCTATTATGAAGGGGGTATTTTAAATACCCAACATGGATACAAACATACTTACTTCCTATTTACTTATACACCCTATAGTGTATCTATATGATACCACACTCAAA
>JANAVB010034183.1:0-107654 GCA_029216955.1 Iris pallida
TTTCCACGGAGAAAAACCCCCGAGCAGCAGGGCAGTGTCCGCGGGCCTGTGCATGTGTTCGTGTCACTGTGCAGATACGGCACGACATAAAACCAACTCAAAACTGACAAAAAATCACATACGAAACCAAGCACTACAAATCCCATCAAATACATTTCAAAAATAACAAAAAATATGAGTGTGGCATTTCATCAAACACTTGTACACTAGCTATGATACATGTCCGATACGGACACGAAATCAAATGCAATGGATACCAAAACTTTACTATAGCTAGGGGACACCTAGATCTAGGCTACCATGCAATAAAAATAGAATTAAATAACAATTTGAAGGGTTTACCTGTAGGTTTCAAAGATCAAGAAAAGTCCCAAATCAAACGGTTCATGTTGCTAGCCAAATCCTCCAAATTGCTCAAAAACTGAAATCACTCTCCATGAACATCAAATAGAGGGTGATTAGAAACTATTGGAAAAGATTTGGATTAAAAAGGATTTAAAATGGAATTAATATGAATTTGGAAAAATGGAGATTTACATTTCCTTTCAAGAAGTTGGTTGAGCACAAAAAAGGCAAGAACAAAGGAAATGAGATTAAATATAGGGGATTCCTAGGTTGGCCGACCATGTATGGCTTGGTTAGGGTTAGGGTTTCACTAATGAGCCTAAGGGCTAAGTTGTATAAGTCATGGAATGAAAATCATAAGTCATAAGTCATTGCACCTATTCTTTAATCCTCCTATTGAAACTAGATTCTAAGTGACTAAAATGAGGTTCACTTATGTTAGACTAGGGTCACACCATGCTAACCAAGTCACCATAGTTAGGGTCAACTTCTAGGTCAGTCTACAAAGTCTCAATTAGCTAAAGTCAAAAATAGAAATCACCAATTCAATAAATTAAAATAAATTCAAAAATTCACCAAATGACCAAAATACCCTCAAGCTAAAAATGTGGTAGTGACACCTCGAGGATGCACCTCGGGTGTTGGAAGCTTCTTTCTGGAATGGGTGCCTAGGAGGATACCCCCTGTGGTTGTCAGCGACAATCCTCCAGATGAGAGTTTTCTTGCCGTGCTGGCTGAGGTTAAAAAGCTGGAGGAGCCTGTCTTCTTTCCTCCTTTGCCGCTCGGAACCTTCCGAGTTGAATTACAAGAGGCGAAAGGAAATTCCTCGTCTCCTGAAACTTGCACCTGTTTTTAGAGTTGTTGTCGGGCAGGTGCTGGCTGATGCAGTCGTTGGAAGACGGACTGCCGGTCTTTAGGTGTAGTCGACTTGTCGCAGCAGCAGTTGATGACAACTTGGGTACAGTGATGTCCTAGAGAGAGCTCACCGCATGCCAAGGTTGCCTCTTTTTTCTTGCATTTGTGGATGAGTACTTCTCGTAAGTCGAGGGCAGATTGATCTACCTTTGCATCCGTTTTGTGGGCCCGGGTATCCTGAGCGCACGGGTGCATAGGTATCATATTTGCTTCCTTATCTGAGGCAAGTAAAAGCACTTGCTCTCAATTATTATAGGGAGACTTTTGGGACCTATCCTGTCCGTTTGTTGCAGAGGGCTGGTCACGGGAGGTTCTGTACAACTTTTCATCAGGGGCCGTGAAACAGTTAACGAAACCCGCTGACGGTCAGAAGATTGGACAGTTGACTAGGCTTGTTGAGCCCGCACTGCCCTAGACTTCTTCGACTTAGAACCCGAAGGTGCGTAGTAGGAAGAGTCCAAGTTGGAAGCTTCAACATCCTCAAAGGGCCGCATGGGGTCTGGTCCGCATGAGAGACGGTCAAAGACAGAGCTTCTGACAAGGCCGCATGGGGCATCCTGCTTGCTGTCAGGATTGGCTGCCGCATAAGAACTCTGTCTCCGGCCAGGATTGGCTGTCGTAGGAAATCTGCTTGCGTCTAGGATTGGCTGCTGCACTGGCAGTCTGCTTGCGGCCAGGATTGGCTACCGCATAGGCAGTCTGCCTACGACCACCTTTCTTTTGTGGCCTCTTATTCGACCGCATGAGTTTCCCTTGTGTCCCCAAACGTCCAGTATCGTAGTATTTTCCTCTGTCGGATTTGGGGACAGCGGGATCCTCTGCGATTTTAAGCAAGGCCGCATGGGAGCTTTGGCCGTCGTCTTGAGTGGCGAGAGGAGTTTCTTCCATAGCCTGGCGAGGGGCAGTGGCCTTGGGCCTCCATGTCCTACGAGCTCTTTTCGGGTTGACTTGCTTCTATGCTGGACTGGTGCTCCCATCGGAGAGCATTTTCTCAAATGCTTGTTGATTGAAGCGAACAACAAGCATCTGCTGCGTAGAGCCGAGCTTGGACGTGTCGAATTGCGTCACCAATTTCTTATCAGTGGAGAAAGAATTCTCCAGTAGAGTCGCCATCGGATTTGCCATTGATTATCAACACAAGAACTACAGAGGAACTATATTGATTACAAACTTTAAAAGTACAACAGAGAGCCTAGAAAGAAATTCTAGGAAACAATCTAAGTACAATTTGTTTTGATTCTGGAGGGTGACGGTGGAGGCTCGAGAGAAGTGTAGAAACTCTGCCTTACTCCTTGGACTATCAGACACTGTATTTGCTCTTGAGAAAATTGCCAGCCTTTTACATGGGTGTTGTACCCTATTATTTTTAATGATTTTGGAATAAAGCATATTTTGGGGCCGCATAGATGGTCTCATGGCTACGTGGCTGTAACAGCATACGATGACTCGATCTTTGGCTGCCAACTGGTGATTTGTTGAGATTTTTTTGCAGCAAATCTGGGTGGTTGAGACTTGGTCAACTTGCCAAGTGTCCTATCGCAGAATAGAATCAGTTTGCTTGGGTCATTTTGGGCCGCATAGGTCTTTTAGTGGTCGGCCATGCTGGGCCGCATAAGACTCATGCGGCTCAGGTTGCAGTCTTCCATAGCCACGTGTTCCACCAGCAGTGCCACCAGTCCGCATGAAGCTTGGAAACTTTTGGGCCGCATAGATCCTACAATCTGGGCCGCATAAGGCTCATGCGGCTCAGGTCGCAGTCCCTTTCAGCCGCATAAAGTTTGCAAAATTTTGGGCCACATAGATCCTGCATTCTGGGCCGCATAAGGCTCATGCGGCTCAAGTCACAGTCCCTTTTAGCCCCATGAAATTTGGAGACTTTTGGGCCGTATACATCCTGCATTCTGAGCCGCATAAGGCTCATACGGTGTCATGCCCCAGAACCAGAATACTGGAGAGCGGGGGAATGACTCAGCCAGATACGTATTACGGGTAGATGAATACCGTATAATACGATCATTGCTGTCTAAAAAACGAGGGGGGTGCATACTACATGAAAGTCTCACTATGGTCACTTCACATCTATTGTCTCAATCATTCAAACAAGAAACAGAAATAAAGAACATGTAAGATAAAGCAGTAAGGTATCCCAAAAGCTCAGTCAAAATGTTTTCGATATCTTGTTTTACAAAACATAGCCAGATGATGTAGTAAAGTATACACAATTGTTATCAGCTGCAGTCTGACTTAATTACAATTATGTAAAAGTAAGTTCAAGATAATCCGACTAACATGTCGGTGCCAAACGGCAAGGTATTAAGTAAATAATAAAACGAGTAGGGAAGTAAGGAACCCACTCGAGTCCTCCTGCGATCATCCCTCTATTATTGACCATCTTGGAGGTAGAAGTAAGCTGAGTCCTCGGGAACCGGCTCGAGATCCGGCCATGTAAAACCAGAGAGGTTAGACCTCTAATAGCAAGTACCGCAAGGAAGCACGATATGAGAAATTAAAACCAGTAATAGGAGAATATGATATATAGACCTCTGCTTGCTACTAGGATTCTCATAACATCACGACACTTCGAACCAACTTCCCAACCAAACAAGGACATAAGTTGGCCCATCATGTCCTGACATTCTGATCATCTCAGTTAGTTAACAGAGTAGGTACAATACACAAACAAATTAATTTAAACGGCTATTCAACTACTACAGCTTGCTACAGTGAGTTCCAAGTTATCTTGGAAATATGCAATAAGGATTCCTTATTTCTTACTATGTGCAAGCAAGTCTAGTCTATCCAGTCAATCATTTACGCCAATCATGAATTAGACGAGTCCCAGCAGGACGTCCGTCATCAATATACAATATACAGTAAATAATATAATCAGATACCGCTCCCTGTCCGTGTGGCAGATTTGTAGTATCTGTGGGAACCTGCCGGCCTGTCGGGCACTTAATAGTCCCAAAGCGGGCTGCCATGTAAGAACTCGGGAATCCATTCTCTCCATGCAATCATTATTTTATTTAACTTAGTAACCTCTATGTTAAGTGAAATCCCATGCCGTGGATCATGGTCATTCAGAATGAGTACTTCCGTACAAAGTACGATATGTCCAACTCCACAACCATACCCGTGCGGTTATGTTGTAGGTCTTACATAGCGTAATGCCACAATCAAAACTAGCCACAGAATAATCATGCCTTGACTATAAAGTACACATGCTGCTTTTGTAACATAAATAAATAAATTGAAGCCTGCATGTATCTATATGCCAATATTCGGGATCAACCAGTCGATTGCAATGGTCCATAGTTCATATGAACGTGTCTCATTCATTAAATTTAATAAGACGACTAGCCAGTCTCTTAGTTCCAACTAGGAATGCATGATCAATTATTAGTCAAGGTCACAATCAATATTAATTCATGCCAAGATAATAATCCATGTTAATCAATGTCAATCCATGTCAATTCGGGACAAGAATCAGCCCAAAGGCATGATGGGCTAGAGTTCATGCGGCCGGAAAATTATTGGTTCATGCGGCTGAGATAACACGCATATGAGGCTAAGGGAACTAAGTCCATGCGGCCGGGGATAGGGACCCTATGCGGTTCGGGTCTGAACTCATGCGACTGAATAACACGCGCCTATGCGGCTCAGAATATCATGCGGCCAGGAAGTCGCGAGCCCTATGTGGTCGGGGTTCCCTGCTTATGCGGCTAAGGTGGGAACAAGTCCCATGCGGCTCAACGCTGACTGGGTCATGCGGTCAGGAGAGTGCAGTCTCATGCGGCTCGAAAGAATGAGCTCATGCGGTTCGAGAGAAGTAGGGTTTATGGGGCTCGGAATGTTATGCCTTATGCGGCTAAGAAAATCCAAGCGTTTATACGGCTGAAAATAAGACGGTCGCATGCGGCCCAGGGAAGCAAACTCATGCGGCCAAGGAGATGCGAGCTCATGCGGCTCGAAGATAAGGAGCGCATGCGGCTGGGATTTGCAGAGCCTATGTGCGGCTGAAAAATAGCTTATGCGGCCAGAATGACTTGCCACATGAAAACTCATGCGGTCAAGTGCTGTCATGCGGCTAGGATCTCATGCTGCCAAAACCTTCATGCGGCCGAAAACTGTTCTTCTTCTCCGAATTTTCTGAGGACAGAACAATGGAAAATATTGCTTCCAAGCTCTCTAAATCCTTCATTTCAAGCCCAAATCTGAACTTCCATAGGTCAAAATGGGGTAGAACGAAATTCTCTACAACATGGAACCATCAAAACATGAAAAATAACAAAGTTACTAGATCGAAACCTAAAAAATCCGAAAATGCATTAAACTTAGATCTACATGAAATGAGCCATGGAAATTAAAAATACTGAGTACGAGAGTATCTAAAAATCTTCAGAGGAAGACATTGGAACAACAAAAATGGAGATCCATCAAGAAGTAAGTTGACTTGCCTAGCCCTCCTAGGTTGGTGGAGGAGTTATGAGGAAGAAGAAGAGTAATGAGAAGAAGTAATGAAGAGAGAGAGAAAGGGGATGAGGCTTTAAATGAAGGAGTGGTGGTAGGTGGGTAGTTGGGTTCATGTTGAACCATCCAAGGTCAGAAAATAAACCAACTCGGGCCGAACCCAAAAGTAAAGCAGAAAGTAAAATGCTGAAAGTAAAATTGCAGGAAAATTAATTAACGTGAAATTAAAGGAATTTTAAATACAGAACAATACATGATATATATATATATATATATTTTATTTTTTTTATACATGATATATATATATATATATATATATATATATATAAAATAAATATATTAAAAAAGTACATGAATTAAAATACGTATTCTGGAAACGGGAAGTGACATCTCTATCCTCCTTAAAAAAATTCCGTCCTCGAAATTTCAAATCCAAGCAGGATAAGAACATCAAAGCTATACTAATCTAAGTACAAGCAAGCAATAATTTTACAATGTCAATAGCAAGTAACATATCTATGTTTAACAATCTACAACATCGAGTAATTCTACTCATGAGGTGATAAGCATGAGGAGTTAAAATAATCAAGGTATACAGAGAGAGATATACCTTGTGAGTCAAACAGGTGCGGATACCGTGATCGGATATCATCCTCACGTTCCCACGTTGACTCTCCTAAAGAGTGATGACCCCAAGCAACCCGAACAAGGCTAATTGTTCAGTTCTTGAGTATCTTCTCTCTTCGGTCCAAGATGGACACAGGCTGCTCCTTGTAAGACAGGTTGGTACCAATAACTAGCTCAGAATGATCAAGGATATGGCTTGGGTCCGATACATACCTTCGCAACTGAGATACATGAAACACGTCATGCACCTCTCGTAACAAAGGTGGAAGGGATAAACACGTCATGCACCTCTCGTAACATCGCCTATCCTATCAAGGATAATAAATGGGCCCACGTATCGGGACTCAACTTCCCGCGAACGCCAAACCTAATGATCCCACGGGTAGGTGAGATCCGCAAGAACACATGGTCCCCAACAGAAAACTCTAGCGGCCTACGATGCTGGTCCGCCCAATGACGATGTCGATCTTGCGTAACTCGAAGTCGCTCTCTAATTCCCTTAACCATTTTGACTGTTTGAACAATTATTTCTGGGCCTAGCATCTTCCTCTCCCTGATATCATCCCATGCTAGTGGCGACCTACACTTCTTACCATATAGTGCTTCAAATGGCGCCATCCGGATACTGGCTTTGTAACTGTTGTTGTATGAGAACTCGACTAAGTGCAGGTGGCCCTCCCAAGATCCTCCAAAATCTAAGGTACAATCTCACAACATATCCTCTAAAGTCTGAATTGTTCTTTCTGATTGCCCGTCCGTCTGTGGATGGTAAGCCGTGCTAAATCTTAACTTGGTACCCAGACTATGATGTAAGCTCTTCCAGAAATATGATATAAAACGGGTATCTCTGTCTAACACAATACTGACAGGGACTCCATGCTGCCTGACTATCTGTTGTATATACAACTCTGCCAACTTTTCTGTAGATTGTCCTACTCTGAAAGGAAGAAAGTGTGCCACCTTCGTAAGCCGATCTACTATCACCCAAATGGCATCTTTACCACTTGGCGATCTCGGTAAACCGGTTACAAAGTCCATTGTAATATGCTCCCACTTCCATTCTGGAATAAGAAGTGGTTGCAATAATCCAGCTGGGCTCTGCTGCTCTGCCTTCACTTGCTGACATATCAAGCAACGGGAAACTAATCTAGCTATCTCCCTCTTCATTCCGTTCCACCAGAAGTGTTGTTTGATATCTTGGTACATCTTGGTCCCTCCATGATGTATAGAATACTGAGAACTATGAGCTTCTGTTATAACCTCTTGTCTGATATCTCCACTAGGCACACACAGGTGCGATCCAACCCTGAGGGTACCATCTTCATGAATTTGCATCTCCTTTCTGAGTCCTGACTCACATTCTGCTCTAAGCTTCTGAATCCTTGGGTCCTATGCCTGAGCTGCCTTGATCCTGTCTACCAAGTCAGATTGAACTTGTAGACTTGCCAGAATTCCTATATCACCAAGAAGTATAACTTCGATGCCCATCTCCTGAAGGTCTTCTAAGATGTGCTTCTGGGTTGTCAACATAAATGCGTCGCCTCTCCTGCTAATAGCGTCTGCTAGTACATTAGCCTTGCCTGGATGGTACTGAAGCTCCACGTCGTAATCCTTGATCAGCTCTAACCATCTTCTCTGCCTCATGTTTATCTCCTTCTGAGTAAAGATGTACTTCAGACTTTTGTGGTCTGTGTACATGTCCACTCGATCACCATATAATTAATGTCTCCATAGCTTCAAAGTAAACACTATTGCTGCCAACTCCAAGTCATAAGTTGGGTAATTCTTCTCGTGGTCTCGAAGTTGCCTAGATGCATACGCTATTACCTTTCCATGTTGCATAAGGACACATCCAAGTCCTCTTCCTGACGTATCATAAAAAACGGTAAAACCTTCGGGTCCAACTGGCAATGTAAGAATAGGCGCTGATATCAACTTCTGCTTCAAGTTCTCAAATGATGCCTGACATTCTACCGACCAGACGAATGGTACATCCTTTCGTGTCAAGCGGATCATGGGTGCTGAAAGTCTTACAAAATCTGATACGAACCTTCTGTAATATCCTGCCAATCCCAAGAAACTCCGTACATCAGCTACGGTCTTAGATACTGGCCAAATCTCTACTGCTTCTACCTTCTTGGGATCCACTGCTACTCCAGCTCCTGATATGATGTGACCCAAAAATGAAATGTGATCCGTCCAGAACTCACACATACTGAGCTTGGCATACAACTGGTTCTCTCTTAGAACCTGTAACACTTTCCTGAGGTGGTCTTCATACTCCTCTTCACTAGTAGAGTATATGAGAATGTCGTCAAGAAACACAACGACAAACTGATCTAAGTACGGCATAAAGATGCGGTTCATCAAATCCATAAATATTACTGGAGCATTGGTCAAACCAAACGGTATTACCAAAAATTCATAATGCCCATACTTCGACCTGAACGCTGTCTTGGGAATATCCTCCTTCTGAACCCTCACTTGATGATACCCTGAACAAAGATCTATCTTAGAGAAAACTTTAGCCCTGCTCAACTGATCAAATAAGTCGTCGATCCTGGGTAATAGATACTTGTTCTTTACTGTTGTCGCGTTAAGCTTCCTGTAGTCAATGCACAATCTGGATGATCCATCCTTCTTCCCTACAAGTACCACTGGTGCTGCCCATGGTGATATGCTAGCTTGGATGAACTTCTTCTTCTTAAGTTCCTCTATGTGCTGATATACCTTGGCCTGCTCTAAATCTGCCATTCTGTAAACTCGATCTGATATCGGTTTAGTCCCTGGTGCCAATTCGATACTGAGCTCAATATCTCTAACCGGTGGTAGACCTGGACGTTCTTCAGAAAATACGTCTAGAAACTCTTCAACTACCTTCGGAACTTGAACTTCTTCTATTGTCGTCACTCCTCCCTGCTCTGGTTGAGCTGCCACTGATCTGACTAAGGTAAACCTCTTCATGCCTGGAATATCAAAAGATACACTCGCTCTACGACAATCTATTGTCGCATGACTGTCTTTCAGCCAGTCCATGCCTAAAATAACGTCGAAATTTCCAACAGAAAATTCTATCAACCTGGCGGGTAAGGAATGCCCGCAAACTACTATGCTACATGCTAGAATAACTCTACTAACTCCTACGAGCCCACTACCAGTGAGTATATTCAACCTTCCTGGCAATGCCTCGAACTCCATTCCTAGCCGTATCGTAAATTGTGCTGATATAAATGAGTGTGATACTCCCAAATTAAACAATGCTACTGCAGGATATAAGGCGACGAGAATGTTACCTGCCACAACATCTCCTGATGCCAATGCCTCTTCCAAGGACAGAGTGAATGCCTGCCCTCGACCTCCTTGTTGGTTCCCATATTGTGGCCTAGCTTGGTGCTCCTGCTGGCCCCTTCCTTGATGATGCTGGGGTGGTCTATGCTGGTGCTGTTGCATCGACGGTCCCTGCAGCCAAAATATCTGAGCCTGTGTCATGAACGGGCGCTGTGCCAACGGTCTCACTGCTACCGCTGGTCCTCAATACTCTCTTGTCCCTGGTGCTAGCAGAGCAGAAAATTATTACACTGGTCCTCCTGACCTCAAATTCCTGGGACATGTGTTAACCTGATGATCTGGATTTCCATATATCAAACACTGTCCGTTCAATGTCCGACACACATCTCTAGTGTGCCCTACCTTCCCACAATAAGTGCAGCCCGCTTGGGGTTGCTGGTTCTTCCTCTGTTGCTGTTGCTGCTGCCTTGGTGGTGCTGGTCCTTGCATCGCCAAATCGTGAATACGAACTCCAAGGGATGGTGCTATCGTTCGGGGCGCTACTCCCCCTCTTCCTTCAATCTGACTGTGGGATCTCTTCTGACCTCTAGTCCTTGCTGCAATCCTCTGAATGGTGATCTCATGCCTTCTAGTTGCCGTTAACACTTCATCAAAAGTCTGATAATTGTGCCCCTCTATCAATTGGAAGAGCTCAAGATGAAACCCTTGCTGGAACCTCATAGCCCTCTGGCTCTCCATTGCGACCATCTCTGGGGCGAACCTACTCAATCTGCAGAACTCTGCTGCATAAGCATCTACCGTCTTGCCGGCCTGCTTGAGGTTGATAAACTTCTATTGTAGCTCAAACTGTGCCACAACTATAGTACTTCGTCTTGAATCTTACGGTAAAATCGTCCCGAGCAACAGGACATCTGATGCGTACTTCTTCTGATTCCCACCAATCACGTGTGAGATCATGAAGTAACAACTTCATTTGATCCACACGTTCTTCCGTCGACACCTTAGCTGCTGTCAAAATAGCCTCAATATCCTTAAGCCATGCATCTGCTGAGATGGCATCTTCCGTGCCCTCGAAACGACGGGGGTTGTACTTGCAAAATTTGGTTGATGCTCCAGAATCTGTCTTCGACTCTCTTTCTAAAGCCGTCTGCAATCCTTGGTTGAGTAATACGTTTTTCTCTTGTAACTGAGTGTGCATGCGCTGCTGAGCCAACATCTGATGTTGCTGAGTAGCCATCATCCCTCTTATGATCTCCAGAAGGGCCGGTGTGTCCACTTCCACAGGGGTAGGTGGAACTATTGGTGGTGTAGGAACCTCCGGATACTGCGGTCCAGCTGCTGGTTCTACTATCACTTCTTCTTGGATAGTCTCTTAAGGTAGTACTGGTCCTTGTTGCTAACCAACATGGTCAGGTTGCCAATGTTGCCCTTGTTGTTACTGTCCAGTTCTGACAGGTGCGGACGAGGTACCGCTAAGGAAGGGGACAAGCAAACAATCAAACGACCGGACACGAAGGATCAATGAAGTCAAAGGATACCGGAATGTCAAGCTAGAGTTGAGAATCAATGAATCATGAGATCAAGGGAGAACATGTGTGATTGAGACATCCTATAAATTAAAATGCCCCACAAGTCTGAAATCAGACCTGCATGGGCCACCACTAAAACCTTGTCACGCTCCAGAACCAGAATACTGGAGAGCGGGGGAATGACTCAGCTGGCTACGTATTACGGGTAGATGAATACCGTATAATACGATCAATGCTGTCTAAAAGACGAGGGGGGTGCATACTACATGAAAGTCTCACTATGGTAACTTCACATCTATTGTCTCAATTATTCAAACAAGAAACAGAAATAGAGAACATGTAAGATAAAGCTGTAAGGCGTCCCAAACGCTCAGTCAAAATGTTCTCGATATCTGGCTTTACAAAACATAGCCAGATGATGTAGCAAAGTATACACAATTGTTATCAGTTGCAGTCTGACTTAATTACAATTATGTAAAAGTAAGTACAAGACAATCCGACTAACATGTCGGTGCCAAACGACAAGGTATTAAGTAAATAACAAAATGAGTGGGGAAGTAAGGAACCCACTCGAGTCCTCCTGCGATCATCCCTCTAGTATTGACCATCTTGGAGGTGGAAGTAAGCTGAGTCCTCGGGAACCGGCTCTAGATCTAGCCATACAAAACCAGAGAGGTTTGACCTCTAATAGCAAGTACCACAAGGAAGCACGATATGAGAAATTAAAACCAGTAATAGGAGAATATGATATATAGACCTCTGCTTGCTACTAGGATTCTCATAACATCACGATACTTCGAACCAACTTCCCAACCAAACAAGGACATAAGTTGGCCCATCATGTCCTGACATTCTGATCATCTCAGTTAGTTAACAGAGTAGGTACAGTACACAAACAAATCAATTTAAACGACCATTCAACTACTACGGCTTGCTACTGTGAGTTCCAAGTTACCCTGGAAATATGCAATAAGGATTCTTCATTTCTTACTATGTGCAAGCAAGGCTAGTCTATCCAGTCAATCATTTGCGCCAATCATGATTTAGACGAGTCCCAGCGGGACGCCCGTTATCAATATACACTATACAATAAATAATATAAACAGATACTGCTCCCTGCCCGTGTGGCAGATTTGCAGTATCTGTGGGAACCAGCCGGCCTGTCGGGCACTTAATAGCCCCAAAGAGGGCTGCCATGTAAGAACTCGGAAATCCATTCTCTCCATGCAATCATTATTTTATTTAACTTAGTAGCCTCTATGTTAAGTGAAATCCCATGTCGTGGATCATGGTCATTCAGAATGAGTACTTCCGTACAAAGTACAATATGCCCAACTCCACAACGATACCCGTACGGTTATGTTGTAGGTCTTACATAGCGTAATGCCACAATCAAAACTAGCCACGGAATAATCATGCCTTGACTATAAAGTACACATGCTACTTTTGTAACATAAATAAATAAATTGAAGCCTGCATATATCTATATGCCAATATTCGGGATCAACCAGTCGATTGCAATGGTTCATAGTTCATATGAACGTGTCTCATTCATTCAATTTAATAAGACGACTAGCCAGTCTCTTAGTTCCAACTAGGAACGTATGATCAATTATTAGTCAAGGTCACAATCAATGTTAATTAATGCCAAGATAACAATCCATGTTAATCAATGTCAATCCATGTTAATTCGGGACAAGAATCAGCCCAAAGGCATTATGGGCTAGAGTTCATGCAGCCGGGAAGTTATTGGTTCATGCGGCCGAGATAACACGCACATGCAGCTAAGGGAACTAAGTCCATGCGGCCGGGGATAGGGACCCTATGCGGTTCGGGTCTGAACTCATGCGGCTGAGATAACACGCGCCTATGCGGCTCAGAATATCATGCGGCCAAGAAGTCGCGAGCCTTATGCGGCTGGGGTTCCCTGCTTATACGGCTAAGGTGGGAACAAGTCCCATGCGGCTCAACGCTGCCTGGGTCATGCGGTCAGGAGAGTGCAGTCTCATGCGGCTCGAAAGAATGAGCGCATGCGGTTCGAGAGAAGTAGGGTTTGTGCGGCTCAGAATTTTATACCTTATGCGGCTAAGAAAAGCTAAGCGTTTATGCGGCTGAAAATAAGACGGTCGCATGCGGCCCAGGGAAGCAAACTCATACGGCCAAGGAGATGCGAGCTCATGCGGCTCGAAGATAACGAGCGCATGCGGCTGGGATTTGCAGAGCCTATGTGCGGCTGAAAAATAGCTTATGCGGCCAGAATGACTTGCCACATGAAAACTCATGCGGTCAAGTACTGTCATGCGGCCAGGATCTTATGCGGCCAAAACCTTCATGCGGCCGGAAATTGTTCTTCTTCTCCGAATTTTCTGAGGACAGAACCATGGAAAACATTGCTTTCAAGCTCTCTAAATCCTTCATTTCAAGCCCAAATCTGGACTTCCATAGGTCAAAATGGGGTAGAACGAAATTCTCTACAACATGGAACCATCAAAACATGAAAAATAATAAAGTTACTAGATCGAAACCTAAGAAATTCAAAAATGCATTAAACTTAGATCTACATGAAATGAGCCATGGAAATTAAAAATGCTGAGTACTAGAGTACCTAAAAATCTTGAGAGGAAGACAATGGAACAACAAAAATGGAGATCCATCAAGAAGGAAGTTGGCACTTGCCTAGCCCTCCTAGGTTGGTGGAGGAGTTATGAGGAAGAAGAAGAGTAATGAGAAGAAGTAATGAAGAGAGAGAGAGAGAGAAAGGGGATGAGGCTTTAAATGAAGGAGTGGTGGTAGGTGGGGAGTTGGGTTCATGTTGAACCATCCAAGGCCGAAAAATAAACCAACTCGGGCCGAACCCAAAAGCAAAGCAGAAAGTAAAATGCTGAAAGTAAAATTATAGGAAAATTAATTCACGTGAAATTAAAGGAATTTTAAATACAGAACAATACATGATATATATATATTAAATAAATATATTAAAATAGTACATGAATTAAAATACGTATTTTGGGAACGGGAAGTGACATACGGCTCAGGTTGCAGTCCCCCGGCTGCATGACCCCTTGCGGACCATGCCCCGGATCGCATGAACTCTCGACCACGTAGGCCCTAGGTTCAGGCACGTGGGCCTTATGTCTGGTGACATGACACTTTTTTTTTTGAAAGTTTACGTCTTATCTTCATCTTTTTGTCAGAGTTGTCAGATTTGGCAGATTTGTCAGCTTTGTCAGAGTTGTCAGCTTTGTCAGAGGGACTTCTGCGGCTGATTAGCTTTGCCGCATAAGTAGCTCTTCCTTCTGTGGCCCAACTCAGTTTTGGTCGCTTTTTAAAATAATTAGAGACAATAATAATGGCCCGCAGGGGCATTCTGGACCGCCGAGTCTGTCATGCGGCTCTTCCTTCTGTGGACCAAATTAACTTTGCCCAAAGTACTCATGCAGTTTAGCTTTGTAAATGTGATCCTCACGAACCCCATCTTTTCTATGCTTCTACATGAGGGTTCGACAGCACAGAACGAGGTCTGTAGGGCCGGCTACTGTATGAATTTACAATGGTTCGAATCCCCAAGCCAGGGACCCAATGTCAGTCACCTAGCCTAACCAATAGAGTCATTAGGAAGTGAAACTAATGTGTGTTAGAGGGAGAACAAGGTTTGTGGTAGCAGGACATATGGTGAACAGTACACAGAACACCCCGAGGCCAATTACACCTATCAAACCTCATCAATTTCACCTCAGTCCTAAACACATGAAATCTATATATAATTAGCTACCCAAATATGTAACTTGTTTTAAAATTAGAGAACAAAAAGTTCTAAGGGGCATTTCGTCGAACACTTGAAATACCCCTTCGATATTTTTACGATACGTGCGCACCGCAAATGGATACGAAATCGAACCATACTTAACCTAGTGCTAGCAGAACCCTAAATGAATGCATCTATGGAAAGAAAATAGAATTTCAATTGGTTTAGAGGCTCTTACCAATTGAGAGTTGGAATCTCAATAAAATTCCTCTTGCAAAGCCTTCCCACCAAATCCAATGGCCAAATTGCTCCCAATCCTTGCTAGCTAGCCAATAGAGACCTCCTCTACATAAGGGGAGTGCAATGCAATTGGTTTGTTTGAATTTGGAGATGATTTGATAAAAGGAGGCAAATTTGGGGAAAAACACCAATTTTAGGGTTAGGGTTTATAATGAAAGGAGGCAAGGGGCTAATAATCACTTATATAGGCAAGGGAGGACCTCTTGTGGCCAGCCAAGGGGTTGTCTAGGGTTAGGGTTTGGTTTAACTGCCTTAAAAGGGCTCTCAAGACAGCAATTCAAGCCTTTTAGGTAAAGTCCCAAACTTGATTAGGGTTTTCTAGCCTATTCATAGGTTCTAACATAATATCTAGATATTTTAGAACTTAGTTAACTTGTTTAATTCTACTAACTAAGTTTGTAGGGTCATGATCAACATCTAGACTAGGCAATTTTAAGGTTTTACCAAATATAACACTTTTACAATTCATCAATTAAAATAATCAAAAAATTTACAAATTACAAAAATACTCTTGTTCTAGAATATGGTGGTGATAGCAATAACCAAGTATGACTGAAAAGAACAACAATAGAAAAATGCAGTAAATCAGAAAAAAAACATGGCACTAAAGACATTAAAAATATAGCTAACTAAACTAGAGTAAATATGATACGAGTCCAGACAGTACAATGCAAGTCAAGTGTGATTCTAGTATGAGTCCAGTAAGTGATTCTAGTAGGTGATTCGAGTAGAGTACGACGCATCGTACGCTCGGCCAAGCGGCGATAGCTATCGTTCTTGTAATACGGCATATCGTACGCTCGGTCAAGCAGCAACGGCTATCGTTCTTGTAAGGTGGTTCTTGTTGAATACGGCACATCGTATACCGGGCCCAGCTGCGTCGACAACTATCGTTCTTGTAGTCTTAATTCTTGTATAATTTTCACATTTAGTACTTGTAGATGTTTCGAGTAGATGGTTCTTGTGAGTGGTTCGAGTAAGAGAGGTTAGACGAGTCAAGTACATGTATTGCAAGTGAATGAATCTAGAATACCAATACACGTTGTGACAGAGAATGTACTCGCCTGATACTCTGAGTGACTGATGTATACAGATGTCCAAACTGGAGTCACAATGTCCTATTTAGAGCAATACATGTTATAATGTGTTCAATATGTAGTAATTGAAGTTTACAATGCAATCTACTTGATTCTAGGTCAATCTAGATCAAAGTCAACTCTTAGTCAACTATGGTCAACCCTCAGTTAACCCAAGTCAACATCTAGAGTTTTGGTCAATCTAGGCTAGTCAATAATGTCACCTTGACTAATGGTCAACATCTAGAATTCACTAATTCATATTCCTAGTCAAGTAAGTCAAACTAATCTTAATCTAAATCATAAAACTCAACCAAAACTATAGTCTACATAGACCCCCATCTATATACCATACATCCCCAAATTCTCATATATACCTATATATCATATACATACCCTAACATATATCTATCTAACCCATATATAGATATACCCTCTAATAGAAACATCTAGCTAACTTGACTCAAATATAGAAGATACCATATCTCCTATATATATATATATATATATATATATATATATATATATATATATATATATATATATATATATATATATATATATAATAAAACCCCTTATTTTATTAAAGACGGCGTAAAGACCGCAGACAAAATCCGTGTACAAGGCGCAAAATGCCGAAGCCTATACAGGTATACCAAAAAAGAAAGGAAGGAGGGAGGCGAAACAATCGCCTAGGGCTACGGGGGTAGCACCGACCAAAATGCTCTAGAACTGTGGGAACACAGGGTGCTCCGCTTACGGCATTGTCGGGCAATTTCCCGAAAGAGCTGGTTTGCCGAGTATGGGTGACCTTCGTATCTCGCTTTGTTACGATTCTTCCAAATGACCCATGTAGCACCCGCTACAACGATTTGGTGGCCGTGGGAAGCAGAACCCCAGGAAGCCAGAAGATTGTGGAAGCGACCACCGTCCTGCTCAATGCTGAATAGCTGGTTAAGGGTTATCCAAGTCTTGTCCGGCAGCACCCCCTGTCGGAAGATGTGTTCGATAGTCTCCGTCTGACGCTCAGAGCAGCAAGAGCAAGCTGATGCTAAGCTAATCCCGATGGTGTTCAGGATGTCGTCTGTCGACAGTTTCTTTCTGAGGACTCTCCACAAAAGGAAGGACCACTTCTTGGGGATGCAGGAATGCCAATAGAGGGCCATAGGGAGGTACAGCCGACTGGTGCTCCGGATAGCGGTTCTCACCGACCTCACCGAGAATGCCTTCAATGCCTCGAGGGTCAATCTCCATACATCCGCCTCGCCACTGATGCGTAACCCTCGCTCTCGGATGCTATCTGCCGTATCGTTATCGGACCACTCACGAATCTGGTCCCAGTTCCAGTCGTCGGTAGAGGGGTTCCACAAGTCTCTGATCCCATAGTCTCTCGGGGTCTCCGTAATGCTTGGGATCATGCTGTCTCCAACCCATCTCTCAAGGAATGGGTTCGAATCGCCTGCTCCCAGCTGGAGTCTCATCGTAGGCTCGGTAAGGTCACGGCCGGCAAGGATGCGTCGCCAAGCCACTGAGGATCTGCAGTTGGATATGGCCATCGAGGGGTGGATATGTTTGAAGTATCTTGCTTTCAAAAACCTGCTCCATAAGTTGTTGCTCGTGCAAAGATTCCACCATAGTTTTATCGAGAATGCTTTAACAATGTGGGTGAGTTTGGTGAATCCCGGTCCCCCTCGACTGTCGGGTGAGCAAAAGAATCCCAGCTGGCCCAGTGATGCTTATCTTGGCCGTTGCTGTGCCCCAGAAGAAATTATAAAAGATCTGTTCGATCGAAGAAAGAACCTTAATGGGCGGCGAGCATGCAGCTAGGGTGTGGATGGGGATGGTGGATAGCACGGGATTGATGAGGATCATCTTACCACCTAGGGATAAGGTGGTATTGTGCCATCCTTCTAGTTTCTTCCTGATTCTAGTGGTCAAGTCCTCGAAGATGCCGACGTTGGATTTCCTGTATACTAAAGGGCAACCGAGATAGGTGAACGGGGGTTAGCAACCGAAAAGGATATTTAGTTGGAGAGGTTGTTGGCGTGCTCTCTATTGGTGTTGTGGTGGACGTAGATAACGCTCTTAGAGTGATTGATCTTCTGGCCGGAGCATCTGGAGTACCTCATCAGGGTGTTGTGAACCACCGCCACCGCGCCTTCATTCCCGTAAGAGTAGATGAGTGAGTCATCTGCGAAAGCCAGATGGGTGATGATAGGGCAGCTACTGGATGTATGATAGTGCTGGAAGTTGGGGGTGTTGACCATATTGTTAAGGTTCCTGCTCAGGGCGTTAGCTGCTATGATGAAAACAATGGAGGATAGGGGGTCGCCTTGTCTCACCCCACGGTGGGGCGTAAAAAAACCTTCGGCGTGGCCATTGATGACCGTAGAGAATCACGAGTTGTTGATGGATCTCCAGACAATATTTGTCCAAGTTTTCGAAAATCCGAAAGTTCTGAAGACCCAGATCATGAATTGCCAATCCAGTCTGTCATAAGCTTTCTCCATATCGATTTTAATGGCAATGTTGCCTCCCCTTACTGGAAATTTCATGCAGGTGATTAACTCTTGTGCCAGCATAATATTGTCCTGGATGTTCCTTCCGCGAACGAACCCGCTTTGCTCTTCCGAGATGATCTTAGGAAGAATACCGGCCATTCTGGTAGCAATAACCTTGGATATGACCTAGTTGGTGAAGTTACAAAGACTAATGGGTCGAAAGTCACGGAAGGACTCCGGGTTGTCTTTTTTAGTGATTAGGATCAGGTTGGCGCTCGATATGGCTTTGGGGTATATAGCACCTTCGAAGAAAGCGATCGCCGCTTCGGTGATGTCTTGCTTGATAATATCCCAGCATGTGCGGAAGAATACCCCCGAGAACCCGTCCGGGCCTGGCGCACTGTGCTCGTTCAGGGCCCATACTGCTTCTTTAACTTCCTGGGCTATGGGAGGGCGGTTCAACTGGGCGTTGTCAGTGTCGTTAATGAGGAGGGGGATTTGGTCTAGGAAAGGTCTATCTTTGTGGACAGTATCTTTGGCGAATAGTTTGGAATAAAAATCATTGGCTGCCTCATGGATGCTCTTTTGGTCGGAAATGATGTTCACATTGTCATAGGTAGTCCTGTGGATCGAGAGCTTCTGTCTGCGCCCGTTAACGCAGGCATGAAAGTACTTCGAGTTTTTGTTCCCCTCGCTGTCCCATTTCAACCTCGCTTTCTGTTTCCAGAAATCGGTCTCCACTTTGATCCTAAATTTAAGCATAGCCTTAGTGCGGCTGAGGGCTCTTCTAGCCGCTAACAAGCAGTCCGTGACGACCAGGGCTTTGGCGCGGGTGACGTTATCCTCGGCTACTCGAACGGCTTGAAAGATATCCCCGTAGGCGAGCTTGCTCCAAGCGGACAGGGCTTTCCTGGTGGCTATATATATATATATATATTTTATATATTATATATATATAGTCATCCCCAAATACTTAGCTAGCCTCACATACATACATATATATATATATATATATATATATATATATATATATATATATAATATATATATATATATATATATATATATATATATATATATATATACTCATCTAGCTATCAAAGGCCATGCTAAGGCCAAGTCTCACCTGGACTGCCAAGGCCATTGCTGCAAATGCATCTGCTGTACTACATGCTTGCAATGTTCTGCTCTGCAGTATGTTTGTTGCTGCTGCATGCCAAGCTTGCTGCATTGCTGCTGCATGCCTCTGCACTAAATGCTGCCAAGTAAAATGCCTAAGTCTACTAATATGGTCGACTGAATAGGAACCAAAAGACTACCTACATCTCAAAACCTGCCATACCTCCCTACTTTCTAATTTCTACTGCCATGTTATTTCACCCACACTTACTAACACTCCCACTCCCACTTAGATACCAATATACCTACTCTTAAATCATTCGTACCTGTACAACTCAACCTAACCAACCTGGTACCCTCTGATACCAAGATATGAATAACTGGACATGAACAAAAGAAGAAAAATGGGCTAAAATATTTAATACTAAAACCATAGGGAGCTGAACTGATTAATGAACTGAACCAACATGTCATTGAATGAGTCCTATGTAAATATATAAAAAGGTGATAACTGCTCCTCAAGATAGGGCGAGGTCTGATCATCCAGTATAAACTTGAACAAGCAACTGAATCCTAATAAGACGGTAAGATAGATATCCAAAGTGGTATTCTATGGACAGGACATCCCATTGAAACCCAAATTGGATTGGAAAGAACAGATAACCGTGAAGGAGTGACACATTATGTGAATTGATACAAGAAATCAAAATTGAAAAAAGAGATTAAGGACTAGAATATAGATAAAGTGGATTGATACTATAATTAAGGAGGTATGCACAGTATAAAACTGGTACCAAGAGCAAATTGGACTGCTATTGCACACTAAGGATAGAACATCATTTAAGTATGTCTGAACATCAAGTTAGGGGCAGGACAGAGTCATGGTTCGACTGAACTTAGATGGGACTGAATATAGGCTAAGATAATCCCTTATACTCGAGCCTCTCACTTTTCCTACATACCTGGGTGTAACCCTACTTTCCACTTTCTGGAATTTAAAATCACTTTCTAAATAAATAATTTTGGTTAAATAAATATTTTGAATAATAAATCTTATAACTAGTTTGGAGGGAAATTTGAATTTTTACTTTGGAAGGAAATTTCTAGTTTGTTACAGGAAATTAGAGTGGTCCCCAATTTTCAAATTCTCCTAACCATTTTCTAACTGATTTTTCTATGACTTTTGCAATTAATGAAAGGGGGGTGGTAGGGTCCTTCCTGCATAATGGCTTTTAGGTGGAGGGTCCATTTTGCTTATTTTCCTTTCTCTATTTTATGTTTTGAGGAAAGAGAATGCTCATTATTTTTCCTCTCATTTTCGAGCTCAATAGAGCTTTCCCAAGAGCTCTTCCCCCAAAATTCCTCATCCCGACCTAATTTTTTCCTTCGGCTGATAGCGATGGCCACGATGGCGACTCGTGCGCCGAGCGGCAACTGAGCTACTCGACTGACGCCACCCCGCCACCAGCAGCTCTCCTCAGCAGCAAGCGACAGACAATTTTCCATGGCGATGGCGGAGTTCATGGCGACGATGGAGATGACGACTGTAGAGGCATCTCGCTGACCTAGGCTAGCTCTTCCTCCAGCAACGATGGCTCCTCCTGGTCAGCAGCGCATAGATAGATCTTCGGCAAACTTTCTTCCCCGGACTGCGATCCTTCCCTCGACGACATGGTGAATTCGCGGAACGATTGATCGGACGTTAGCGAGTCAGACGAGCTTGATCTTCCTTGGTGAGTTGGTTCGATTGACGACACATGATACAGTTTCTTCGACGACCTCTAGTTGGTTCGGTCGTCTTCTCTGTAGCACGCGACATCGTCATGTTGAGTCTTTGGTACGATCTTTTAATAGAATTCTTCCTGTTCTTTGATCTTGATCGATCTTCGAGCCATAGAGCCATAGATCCTTTTCTTTTCAATCTGATTTTTGGGATGGATCGACAGAATGATGGTACTCTATTGGCAGAGCCAGAATTGATCAAGAACTGGTTAAGATCAAATCAGATGACCAATCGGGGAGCATTGGTCGATTGAGAAAAGGCTAGGGATTCAAGATTTATAGTTGATTGACTGCATCTGTGTCCGACGCTTCGGGATCGTATCTCTGTTCCAGTTCAGATTTATTATTCTCAAGAATCATTCTATTTTTTATTGATGTTTAAGTGCATAGATTAGTGTATCTAGAATTAGTGGGGGTAGATTGTTCGTATCCAGTACGAGGTGTCCAAAGTTGGTTCGTGTCTGCCGGTTCGTGTCAAATGTATGACATGTGCAGAGGGATCACCTAAGACTGGCAAACCTATGGACAGTCACATATTGAATTGTTGGGCTCAGTCTAGAGGGAATTTTGTATACGTTTGTAAATTTTGTTGATCTTCAAATATTTGTTCGTTTTGAAGAACTCATGTATTGTATATTTTCTTAGGCCTTTTGGGGATTGCTATTTGGAAGTTTTGGTTTGGTACGGATGAACCTTTGGCTGAGATAAGAATGGTCAGATTGTTCGTGTCCAACCCTTTCGTGCGTGTCTCAGTGTGGGTCGTGTTCAAGAGTGAGTGTCCGAGGTTCTGTTGTGTTCAGATGTGTGTACGTGTCCAACCTCGGTTTGGTGTCACTCGTGTCTATTTCAGAAGTCGACAAGAGCAGCGGGTAGCACTTGACAGGATCGGGATTTAGCTTTGAAGACTCTTAATTTGATAATTATGTCAATTTTGTATAATTTTTGGTGGGTTTGGGGAGTTAATGTTGTGTTCTGTTTAATTTTGAGTTTGTGCATACTGGTGAGTAGATTCAATGGCAGGTCCCTTGTTCGTTGAACTATTTCTAATTTTGTAAGGATCTATTAAAATTCAATTGTTTGCAAGTTTTGAAATCCTAGTTATGTATATTGGGTATTTGGGTTGAAATCAATGCTAGTGAATTCATGTTTATTGTTCTGCTAATTTGACTGCTATGGAATCCTTTAAATGATACCTTATAGTAAATCACTCCAGAATGATATATTGTAGGTATGTTTAAATATTTTATGTGTACTATTTTAGAAAAGGAATAGTGTTTCTGATACAACATTTGGAATATTGTTCACACATATATAACTAGAGTATGTGTACTAGTTAGTTAGCATTACTTTAGATATAGTTAGCTTATTGAAAAAAGGAGGATAATTAGCTAGTTTTAACTAATGTAGTTGATTAGAACTTAACCAACTTGTACTTAAAACCAGGTGGACAGACATATCTTCTTCTTTTCCCTGATCACCCTGAGCAAGGCAAGTATACTCCTCAGACTTGTCTATTACTTCATGTCATGTGCTTTTATACATTCATGCTTGTACCTTCTTATTGACACGATATTTCACGAGATTGTCTTGTATCTTGTTCCCTGAGTTTACTTGTGTCTGGGAGAGGAAATACTACAGATGTGTGATCAAACCCGAGTTACAATTCGTTTGAATAGCTTAGGCCTCGCATTGTGTACGCGGGACCGAAGCCATACCATTTCATGTTCCATGTTCTACCCAAGACGATCACACACTCTGGATGTATTTCGATATATTGCACACGTCAGGTTTATTGTATATTTCATGTTCAGGCTTCATTTCATGTTCCCTGTATTTCCTGTATTTACTTTTCAGCATTCGTGTTCTCATTTTCTGTAATATTTTCCTGTACTCATTCCATATCATGATGTTCTTGTTCATTTCCCTGGATATAAGTAGCTTCGCTCCTGACTAGGATATGTTGCAGGTGTACTTGCACGATATTGTTTTACCTTATGGGCCAGAGCCCGGGATCTTAGCTGAGTAGGATGGAGTGATGACTTAGCTTGAGGTTTCAGGTTTAGATTGTTTTAGCTCTTCCTCTAGATATTGTATGTTGTGAGTTCGTAGTTTTTTCTTCTTGTTGTCTCTAATACTTTTATGATATTATGATCGGTAGATTATGGTGATCATTGTGGGAACGTTTTATAGATGCTATGATTGTACACATTCATGTTTATCTGGTTAGATTTCCCTAGCTTGGTACAGCTTACTACGTTGAGTCTATCAACGTAGGCTGGGCGTGTCCGACTCGTATCCGATTATTCGGGAGCGGATCGTGACATGTTTTTAGTGGTGGCCCATGCAGGTCTTTTCTAATGGTACCTAGGTATTAGTGTACTATTGGGGGACTTGATTAAACTAGGAAAACTTAATCACAACATAGGAAATCAGATACATCAGGTATATTGATATTCTATAAACACTTGTTAATTTTAGGATTATGATATTTTAAAAGTTTTTTTATTTTTCAGATAGTTCAGAGCACGCAACACCGGAACAGTTGATCCTCCTATACTTGAGGGTTTCGAGCATCCACTACTTTCTATTGCCCTACTATCCTATGGGTAGTACGTAGTTGACGGGCACGTTTCAAGAGTTCCTTGACACCCAGAGGGAGCAGGCCATTCCTTTCTAAGCCAAACTTGTGGATACACTCTTCGAGCTAGGAAGGACTTCTGATTTCCTCGGATCCTTGGAATTCCTGACACCGAGTGCATATCTTGCACTAAGGAGCAGATCTAGAACCTGGAGCCGCCGCTGAAGATCATCCAAGTCAATGAGGACCCAACTCCTCTAAAGATTGGAGCCACCAGCTAGGACATCTAGAATGTAACACAAACAATAGAACGAGACAGGAAGCTGAAGTTCAGGAGAGACAAGAAGACTTATGACGGGGATAACAACTACTGTGGATGTCCAGAATGACGCACACCAGCTAAACCACTGAGCCACACCCTGATGGCAAAATAGTTCAAGATAAGTATGATCTAAATCAAATGGAGCCTTTAAATATATATGAGAGAAAACAAAACCAAGCTATAGTAATAAAAGAACAATAAGAAAGAAAGGTACCAGGTACATTTAAAGATTTATGAGAACATGTCAATGATAGACAATAAATGAGACACACCATATGTTACAAAGACGACTAGATATCTGGTTCGATAGATAGGATATCATGTGATGCAGGCCGCATGTGATCACTTAAGTATAAATATTCTCATATATATCATTTTTTCTTCTCTTTTTGATATTTGGAACTCAAAACTGTTATGTCTGGTGGAGCAGTTTTGTGTTGTTGTCTTTTGAGGAAAATTGATGATTTTGACTATAATTTTGATACCTTAAATCTAAATATAACTGATAACTTCCATATTCTTCGATAAGACAACATCTTATTCATTTTTGTACCTTTGTTGTAGACAACATGTAAGAGTCATATCCAAAGTTTGATGGAAGAAGGATAGGATGATTATAAATTTGATATCCTAAGTTTTTTAGCTTGCTAGCTTCTACCAAGGTAAACAAAATGTACTATGTGCTATAAAATATAGGCTTATTCACCAGTCTTATATCTCCATGTATGGAAAACCTTTAAAATAGTTTTGCGTTGACAACTAGTTTTGCCACACCACATAGTTAATGATTTGATATATCACGAATGCGTCAAATATAGACATCAAGTTTAAGGATTTCCTGAGGTTTATCCTGAACTATATTGATCTTAATATATGTATTTGATTTTTTATGGCATTCAACTCACTTTTATTACCCATTCTTTGCTATTGGTCGGTAGAACTTGAAAATATTCTCCATATCATAAGTATATTAATTAATGTCTTGGAAGGTGGGACTACTCTTCTAGAATGTTATGAGTAAAATGTTGTATATATATTTAGTACTATGGAAACATGTTGGTTTCAAATACCATTGTCTACATATATGACATATGTTGTATACCATAACCATTGATCTTAATGAGCAAACTAATGCTATCTCAAAAGAGGAAGCTGGAAAGCCGTATTTCTGTCACATAAGCATTACAAAAGCAGTATGTTGTCATTAACAATGCAACTAGACATAGTGGCAACCATATATCACAGGTAGCGTTTGTTGTTACTATATGGAATATCTACCTGTACGATTTTAAGGATTAAGACTTTCTTGGTAGATATTCTTGGGCCAACATTCAAGACTTATTGGTACAAACATTCATGACTTGTTGGTACAAACATTCATGACTTATTGGTACAAACCTGGTATTAAGTCACCCATTAACTGGATGCAACCATAACTAGACATAGTGGAAACCATATATCACAGGTAGTGTTTGTTGTTACTATGCCTTTAGAAAATGCCAACTTCCCAACTTTTTTGGTAGATATTCTTGGGCCAACATTCATGACTTATTGGTACAAACTTGGTATTAAGATTTTTCTTTTACTGAAAGCACATCCAAGTCTGCAAGTGTATGTAGAAGCATGGAATTTCATGCGCCACATAGAGGCCAAGAAGACTTACGTGCCATAGTGTCTTATGCGCCACAGAGAGGCCAGAAAAACCTATGTGCCACAAAATCTTATGCACCATAGAGAGGCCAAATGCTTATGCGCCACAAAGCATTACACGCTAAAAACATAAAAGAAAGTCAATTGAGACAGTAAATGAAGGCGCATGAAAAGTGGATTTTTATTTAAATGAAAATCTATTACATGACTTTTCATTACATTGAAAGTCTACTACAACCTAGTCTAAAAATCTATGGACATGCGCATCACTCTGACGTCTCAGCATAGGCGCATCTCCTCCTCGTCGCGAGCGAATCACTTCCTTGTGAACGAGCGAATCACCTCCTCGTCAATGCACAGGCGCTTCTGCCAGCCTATGGCTCTTTCAGCATAACAAAAGTTGGAGCATAGCGACCCCAAACTCTGTTTGCAATCTGGACCACAAAGACCTCCAAGAGGTTGTTCAAGTTCGAACTCTCATACCAAACGCTCAGATACATCTCAAAACTTTGAAGGAATTCTTCGTTACGAAGTTGACTTCTTTGAACGAGGAGATCCACAACCAACAGCCGACTCATGTGCAAAAGACAAGGTTCACGGCCACCCAAAATTAAGTCAGAGTCGGACATGAAGGAGGAGTGCTTAGAGAAAGTGAGCAAAGACTTCTAAAAAAAGCTCATATTTATAGACAGCAGCATAGCCCTACGCCTACGCCACATGGCAGTCGGCCAAAAGCCCCGAGATCAACGTAATAAACTCGTATTAATGGCAATGAACCTGTCTTTAATGTGGTAAATTTGCCATTAATGGCAATGAATTTGCCACTTTGAGAATTGATTTAGTCAGCATCTCGAGCCCCGCGCTATAGGCAGCACAACACATAAAAGAAAAGTTGACCAAAATTTAATACGAGCAAGGCTACTACGCCTGTGGAAGTGGCTACGCCCGCAAGGCTACGCCTGTGGAGTGGCTACACCCCTAAACTGGCCATGCCCCTAGAGGGGGCTACGCCATGCAAATACTATGCTCTTTACTTCAACTTCTCTTCAACCGAGGAACATTTAATGTTGACACTTAACTGAAATTTTAATACGAATGCATTGGGCAGAGTGCAGACGTGTTGTGGTGATGGCAGCTCAGAAATCGAGGGGATGCCAAACAGCTGGAATGGGCGTAGCACCCACCTATGCCACTAAAACCAAACACACTTCGAAGATTGACTTGACAACCTACATCATTACAATGCTACGTGGATTTCACCCACGCTAAGGCACTTCTACGCCCCCAAGACATTTTTTCTACAACATGAGATCTTGTATGCCAAATTATGGCGTAGAAAGCCCCTCTACTTCAACAGACCGAGATCTTTGGGTAATGCACACGTGCCACATGTCAAAGTCACACTCATGAATGGGTGCTAACCACCCAGGATTTATGCAACAGGTAAATCTTCATAAATTGCCATATGTCAGCTCCTCTGCAGCTCAGTGATGCAGTTTCAACAGATTCAACCCTAATATCACGCGTGCAGCGCCCCTACGCCCAACAGATTATAAGCGTAACATCCTTACTCACAATAATAGATCATTCCACTAATCAACTCTAAATAGAAGGATAATTCCTTTGTTTCAAACACAGTACATTTTACCCACACCTCAGAGATCCGAATTACTGTCCTCTTCACAAATCAAACAAGAATACTTGCAGTTCTTTCAATAGTTGTTGGATCTTCAACGGAGTAAAGAAATCTACACTCACTATCGTCACAAAGTGTCATGCCTCGATTCTGAAGAATCGATAGTCGCCCTCCGGGCATGATACCGTGCAAACCTAGGTTGCGGTCGCATAAGGCATAGTCATAAGTTAATCCAAAACATGTCAACTAAGAGAGAGCACAGATAAATTGAATAACACATTGAGACAGAGAAACTTTGTATTTTTATTGATAATAGATATCATTTACAGACTCTATTACAATCGTGCCGTACGGGCTTTACAACATGACTCACTTACAAAAGGAGTGTTGATTGGATAGCCATTCCATACATTCATCCGTCATTTACAACAAAAGTATTCTTGCCACCTGAATACGAGGGATGCCGAGATATGTTGCTTGGACTTGCGGAGAGTCTTCAAGAGTTCAGCGGTGGGGTTTTCGACACGCAGTCGAAGCTTCAAAAGCACGAACGTCGCCTAGCTAGTTGGCACATTCTTCCTGATTCCTCGCACTTGCACAGAGCGAGGGTCAGTACGATCACATGTACTGGCGAGTGGCTAATTAAACCCAAGCTCTGCATTTGGTTCAAGCGGTTTTATAATACATGTTAGCTATTTTTGTGATCTTTCTAACCATCCTGATTGATTTGCATGTTAACAAGTTTTGAGTTAAGCATATAAAATTGTATACATTGAGCAGTTATCATAATTATCCCGTGTCACGTGTGTTAGTTCAAGCAGTGAAAGGGGTGTGAAGGTCACTAGCAATGTCAAGCCATCATGGACTCACTACACCAAATAAGGTCTTTTACGGCCCGTAATTTGTGCCATAAAACTAATTTTACGGCTCACAGGGTCGTAACGTAAAAGCTCCAGCCGTAAAAGGGTACGACTATTTATGGCGTGCGAAAATACGCTGTAACTAACATAAATGCACGTCGTAAATGAAGTTGGTGGAAAACTTTGGATCTCATTTACGGCCCATAACGCAGGCTGTAGATACCAATATTTTACGACTAGAAGTGATGGCCGTTAAAGTATTCAATTTCTTCAATTTATGGCACACATAGCAAGCCGTGAATGCTTAAAACAAAAACATACAATCTCACATTTACGGCCCAAAAATGGAGGTCATAAATGCTATGTGTTTATGACTCAAAATTAGGGCTGTTAAAGGGTTGACGAGTTTCATTTTGTGGCTCGCAAGACATGCCATGATTATGTTTTTTTTAATATACACATTTGAATAGCTACAAATATAAATTAATCAACCAAAATCAATTAGGACTATAATCTCGTCCTCATAGTATTTCCAATAGAAATCAAACTAATTACACAAGAGTATTTCAGCTAAATCCATAAACATTAATAAGTTGACCCAACATGGTAGAATCTTAACACAAAGCAAAAGTGTTCAAACAAGATTTCTAATATCAAAGTCAATTTATTACTACAAGACTCAAAGCTTTAAGCTCAAATCAAAAGTTTTTGTCTTACTACAAAAGCAAAACTCAATTTCTCACTACAAAAGCAAAAGTTACTTTTTTACTACAGTTGGACACTTCAAAAGCTTCAAAGATTTCCTAGTCGTTAAGCTCACAAACTCATTTTCTAGATGCATTCTTACCCTCTTCTTTAAGCTCTACCTGAATAAAACTAAAGACAATATTAACACAAACTATAATAATAAAAATGAGTCAGCTATGGTTCCAAAGTAAAAAAACTCTTGATTCTACAGTAATGAGTAAACACAAGGAATAGCCCATAAACACAAGCTCTCAATAGAAACTGCAATTGCAGTGTATAAACAAAAACTCTTGATAGAAATGACTGTAGTATGTTCACATACACAAATAGCTTAACATGCTACAAGAAGTGAAACAAAAAAAGGCTAAAGGAACAAAAAACACCAAACTTATATATCATGTAGTTTAATATTTTTATCCTTCAGTTCACATCCTAATATGATTGATTCCTGTTGCTATTTACTAGCACTTGGGAGTAATGCTAAGAGGCCGATCCCAGTGAATCAAACCTAGTTTGGACCGGACTAGACCAGTCCAGGTCCAATGCCAAGAGCAATAATTGATGTAAGATGACAGAAACAAAACATTGATGCTAAACTACATGCATCCCCAACACTAAAATAAAAGGTCAAGGATATCATATGGAAAAATAACATAGGTATCAAGGGTCCTAGTTCCAGAAGTGTCTGGCATGGACTTCTCAAGTGTTATAAGTAATACTGACTTGGTTGCAGAGAAGGATATTGCACATATGTAAATCAATGAGTAAATTTATTCATATTTTCCACATTCAAATAAAGATAATCTTGTCAAAACAAACTAATTCTTATGTGAAACAACTAATCCCAAATCTAAAAATTGCTAATTCTAATAACTAGATCCTATGTATCCATGTTTTTTCATGCTTAATCTTGTACTTATGTTAATTTTCTTTTATAATGCACTGATCAACCAGTCTGAAGAACCTATTTTATAATATCATAATTGCAGTATCAAGCACCGCAAAAGTTGTTCATGTACAAGTATAAAAAAAACCTGTTTTATAATATCAACCTAGACAGGTAAGCTCAGATTCTTAAATAAGAACACAAGAACCAAACATATCGAGTTATGCATACAATTCTTACATACTATTGTCAAGTAACCTTGCTACAGGTATAGACTCTCGATCTAGACTCCTGGCCAGCTAGAATTTATAGTAAATGGATTGGGTGTGGTCGCAAAAAAAAAACCCAGTAGAATGTAATTTTAGTAAGTGTTAACTCTGCGTCGAGATTTGGGCCTTACTAGAAATAGAAATTCATAGTGAACATGTAATGCACTAGTGAAGCTGAGTCCTTAAACTGCTGCTAGCAATTTGGTTTTGCACTAGTAAAGTGCATTAATGTTAATATTTAATTGGCATGACTTTAGGTTTGTAAAATTTACTAGTATCTTTCTCCTCATCCTCTTTATTCATGTACAACCTAGATTTTATTGATAGGGATTGGTAAGCTATTATTTATGCATGAAGCCTTTCTAACGACACCGTACTTTGTATCTCTAAATTGACATCATTCTTTCAGTTAGTTACAAAGAAATTAAAAGATAAAGAAGGAGAAAGAGAATCAAAGGAAAAAAAGGAAGATAGTTGACTACCTCTGTACACAATGACTTGTATAAGCATGCAAAAATTCCTTTCTTATTGTTGTGCGTTCATTACTCTGTGTTTAATTTTAATAATGCCTTTAGTATGATGCATCGGTTTTGCAAACTAAATTATGGTACTTATTATCTAGAGTCGTAAAATTTTGCAATATATATGGAAAATTATGCATTTATTGATGGTGCTAATATATACTTAGTGTAATCAGAGCCGAACTGATGATGCTCCTGCTGCTGATGTGGCTACATCTAATTCATCAATACTCAATAAAAAGGATCAGAGGCAGGTAAGGAAAAGATTCCTGGTCTCTTGTTTTGCATTCATATGCTTGGTTGTACTTATATCCCCTATTTCAGGTAATAATGATCATTAACAGGTCCTACGGTTCTGGTTGTCCGTGGGTTGGAGGAAAAAGCTGATGAAGTAAACTTTGCTATGAGTTTGCAGGACATTTACTTGTCAGAGATAAATTCATGCATGTCTCTTGAGGCTTTGCATTTGTGCACTTCCATTCGGTAAGTAACCTATTGGCCAAATAAATATATAAATAGATGTCAAGGAGAGGATCTTAAAGGAAAAGCAGCAAATGCCCAAGTGCCAGGGCACAGTGAACCAATTCCCTACAATTACCTTAAGACGCCAATTAAATCTGTAAATATAATGCTTAAGATGGAAAATCTCAAGAGGTAACATAAGAACTTCCCCCATAAAACTACAAATTAGTTCTAGAACTTGTCAAAACCTTTTCTTATCAAATTTTACTTGGGCAAGAACAGCTTGTAGTTGGCTTGTTGCTCTGGGGTTGTACCACTAGAAGATAATTCGGCAAAAAGCTGCACAAGACCCTTATATTTGCTTTAGACTAGAAGCCCTTATATTTGCTTTAGACTCGAAAATTCCTCTCTTCTTGAAAGCTTAAACCTTGTGGATACTTTTGTATCTCTAAATATAGATGAGTTGAAGGTACATAATAACTTACCTATGTACACAACCTTGCAAAACCTGGATCATGTAGCAGACAGTCTTACAAGCCTGATGCATTCATTTATCAAATATGTTTATAGTGATCAGAGTTTATTACCTTTTTTCTCCAATTTACTAATCGAGACCTGATTTTTTAGACTCAATTGCTTAAGAGTTGGAACATTTTCACTATAGAAGGCAGGTGCCAAAATTTTTGATAAATTAAAGGTGTAATGCCCACAGCTCGTATTACGTATTTTGTATACATGTACGTATTTCATACCCGTATTTTGACTTGTCCTGGCTAGCTAGTCTTGGGTTCTTGCGTTGGCATGGGTTAATCAGCATTTTATGGTTCGTATGGTCTATCTTGGTTTTGGCATGACTTGGATTTGGTTGGGCTCGGTTTGGTTTGGGTTAGCATGCAAACCCCTACCTACCACCATCCATCATTTATTGAACCAACACCCCTTTCTCTTTTCTCATTCACTTCATCTTCTTCCTCCATTAACTCTCTCCACCCACCAGGACAGGCTTAGGCAAGTACAACTTGCTTTATGGAGGAACTCAATTTTTGTTGTTCCATCTTCTTTCTCACAAGATTCTAAGACACTTTAGTACTTAGCATTTTTAATTTCCATGGTTCATTGCATGTAGATCTAAGTTCATTGCATTTTTGGATTTCTTAGGTTTTGATCTATTAAACTTTATTATTTTCAAGTTTTGATTGTTCCATGTTGTTGAGAATTTCATTCTGCCCTATTTTGACCTATGGAAGTCCGGATTCTGACCTTACATGAAGGATTATTGGAGCTTGAAAGTATGGTTTCATGGTTCTTCTTCTCGGAAATTTGGAGAAGAAGAACAGTACTTGACCGCATGGCTTTTTTATGCGACAAGTCCCCCCTGCTGCCGCATAGACACTCCAGCCTTCATGCGGCTTTGCCGCATGAGCATGGCTGCATGGCCTTTAGCCGCATGGCTTGCATGGCCTCCAGCCGCATGGCTTGGTTGGCCTTCAGCCGCATAGCTATCTCTAGTTATTTGTCGCATGGACTTGTTCCCTCATTACCGCATAAACCTATCTCCCATAGCCGCATGAGCCTGTCCCCTCTTTGTCGTATGGCTTCTTCTAGCCGAGCCACATGGCTCTGCTCGACTTAGCCGCATGGCCATCTCTAGCTATTATCGCATGAACTCGATTTCCTCTGGACGCATGAGCCCGATCCTCCTGGCTGCATGAGCCCATTTCTACTTAGCCGTATGGCACTGCTTGACCGAGCCGCATGGCTCTGGTTGGCCCGTGCTGCATAAGTCGAGCCACATGCCCCTGTCCCTTCGCCCTGCCTCATGAGCCCCTGTCTCCCTTTAGCCGTATGAGCCCCTGTATCACTTTAGCCACATGAGCCCTATCTCCCTTTAGCCGCATGGCCCTGCACCCCTTAGCCGCATGGCCTTGTCCCTTCTTGGCCGAATAAGCCTCGACACTTGGCTTCCGGGCTGTATGGCTCCTTCCATAGCCCTTGCACCCCTTTTATTATGTTTGGTTGTTACATTTATGCTTTTGTCTTATGACCCTCTGTGTAACTTGGGTCCCTTGATAGAATGCTTGTATCATAATTAATTCTGATTACGTTCCATGAACACGATATTGACCCGTCGTGGTACACTCTTGACAAGTAAAATGGCATGATAGTGGCCCGTCATGGCGCACTCTTGACAAGTAAACCTGCCATGATATACCTTGATTGGCTGTCGCGGCGGTCAGGGACCCCTGAGTACCACGGACGATTGTGTTTGTACAAATGATCCAGTATTATCTTGTATCATGTCTAGGACAGGGACCCCTGAGTACCACAGTTAAGGGTACCTACTGAAATTGACTAAGGCTAATAACTAGAATAATCCAGTAGTCATGAAAAGATTTTCCAGCTACAGGCAATCCCGTTATCTGGGCACGCAAGTGGACTTGTAGCCTGTCGACGAGTAGAGCACATTTCTAGCCCACTGTCATGTGTTGTACCCTTCATGAACGGATATTCGACCTGGATAACCTGGATGGTCTGCAGGGCTTGTGGCTGTGGAATAATCTCACTGCATCTTGCTAGTAAGTAGGCCTGTGATAACCATTGTTAGTTAAAGTATCAAGTCATACTTATTTGCTTGGTCGTGAATGATAAATGGAGTCTAACCAGTATAAGTCTTGTCTTGTTCCAGCACTTGGCTACTTCGGAACATGATTACTTATACGTACCTTATCAATAACTGACCAGAATAATTCTTTATCCACATGGCATTCATTGCTCTATTTAGATTCCAAGTCTTATTATATTCTTTCTTATTTTATGTTTTTGATATGCTAGTTTTAGTTCTTAAGTGAAGCCTCCTTTGTGGCACTTGCTCTTTTCTGGGATCTGACCCAGCTAATTTTGTATGGCCAGATACCGGAGCAGCTCTATAGGATTTACCGACCTTTCAGCCAGATGGTGACCACCAGACGTAACCCTGGCAACGAGTGGGTTTATTTTTGGCTCTCCCACTCTATTGTAAAAATATTCTTTTTAGACGTTTAGCTGACGAGCACGTGTTAGCTCGATTGCACTTTACTTACTGTCTGCCTACGGGCTGTAACATGATTGACAAATCCAAGGGTTGATCATGTATGACTGAAACTCTTGTTAGTCTTCACATTTTGTAATAACTAGCTTCATGATCATCCAAATATGTAATGTATAGGACGCCTTACTATTGTATATTTGGTGCTCTGACATCTTGTAACTGCTATTACTTGCTTGAGATTGAGACAATAGGCTTGTTTATGACCATAAGAGACTGATGGATTGTAGTTAAACCCTCATGTATCTAGGCAACCGTATAGCGAGGTGGGTTGTACTTCAATATACGTAGCTGGCCGTGTCCGCCCCCGCTCTCCAGTATTCTAGTTCTGGGACGTTACATGGTTTAAGTGGTGGCCCATGCAGGTCTTGTGAATCAAGATATGTGAGGGTTTACCGAATAGATGTCTCAATCAGCACTCGCCCTTGATCTTTACTCGTATCCTCTAAATTTTTGAAATCTTGACCTTATCACATGCTTGTATCTTTGATCTGTCCTGGTCCTTCCTTATTGTTCCGTATGTCGTCTTTTTCAACGGCATTGTTCCTGGTCCTACCGATCGGTAAGGCGGTGCACCTCCCGTGGACTAGCTGCAACTTGGAGATCAAGCCCAGCATTCAGGAGTAGCCTCAAGGGTCATGCCTACTGGGGGTCAAGAGCCACCAGTTCAGCCAGTCCAGCCTACAGAGCCTGATGATGGCATCTTCGTGGGTCTCATCAGGACATTGCTAGCATCTCAAGATCGTCGGGGCGACGCCCTGTACCAGGCAGTACAAGATGCTCTGAACAGGGGTGGTCATTAAGGAAACCAGGCAGCCAACAGCTTCAAGCGCTTGAACCCCCCTTTCGTCGACAGCAGTGAGGATGCGATTGTCGTAGATGCTTGGCTACAGGATACAGAAGTGATTCTAGAAGCGGCAAAGATGTCCGAGAACGAGAAGGTGGCCGTGGTGCGCCTGCACTTATTAGATCTTACCCACAGCTGGTGGGCGGCATAGGCCATTCGATTAGTGGCATCTATTGCCTGGACAGTATTCTGTGAGAGATTCCAGACCAAGTACTTCGATGATATAGCTCGGTACGATCTACAGACGAGGTTCACCAATTTGAAGCAGATGGGCAGGACGGTCGATGGATATATGATCGAGTTTTCGAGACTTAGTCGGTTTGCTCCCACCTTGGTAGCAACCGAGTTCGACAGAGACCAGTGGTTCCAACAGGGACTCCACTTGGAGATTTTATTGGCATTAGAATAGTTTGAGTATCAGACTTTCGATGCAGCATTGAGAGCAGCTAGGAGGCATGAGTATACCTCCCAGAGGATTATGGATAGGACCGGAGATCGGAAGCGATCTCATGGCTACATGAATCAGTCTTCAGTACCAGCCCCGACAGCTAGGGCTTTGACCATTGGAGCTCCAAGGCGGGCGTCCTCAGTGACGTCGGTTCAATATTCAACCCCGACGAACCCTCAACAGCAGAAGCAGAAGCACTCTTCTGCAGTAGGATGTTCACATTGCAGGAAGCCAGGACATATGGTGGCAGAATGTCACAGGGCGTAGGGATTGTGCCTGGCTTGTGGGGCAGCAGATCACAAGATAGGATCCTGCCCGAATAGGGGAAATTCATCTTCTTCGACCTTTTCTAGTCCCTTGGCTAGGAGACAAGCTCCAATATCAGTCTAGCAGCAGCAGCAATACCCGTTTCCGAGGCACTTGCCGCCTCAGGCCCAAGCATTTCAGCAGCAGAACCTCCAGCGGTATGCACAAGCCCAAGCGCTGATTCAGAGCAGACAGAGAGGTTTTCAGCAGAGGGGACCCGTACCCAGAGGACATGGTCAGGCGATGGCGATGACCGTAGAAGAAGGATTGGCACCAGGTGAGGTAGTGGCAGGTACTATTCTTGTCAACTCCTTTCCAGCATCAGCGTTATTTGATTCTGGTGCATTGTATTCATTCATGTCTGCACGATTCGCGACACGGATAGGACTGGAGCCCGAGTCATTATCAGTAAGGCTCAATATACTTACTGGTAACGGTCTTGTGGGAGTAGATAGAGTGTTTTCTACGTGTCGGATCGTAGTTAGCGGTAGAGAGTTCCCCGCTAGATTGATAGAGTTCCCAATGGCCGATTATGATGTGGTCTTAGGGATGGATTGGTTAAGGAACCAGTATGCTATGATAGACTGCCATGTTGGCAGGGTTGTTTTTAGCATTCCAGGCGAGCTAGAGTTTTCCTTTTTCCGATGCGTAGTTGAACCTTCTCCTCCAGTATTGCGGATGGCAGTAGCAAAAGTACAGTTACCCCGGATAGTCGAGGTGTTTCCAGATGTTTTTCCAAAAGAGCTTCCAGGAATACCGCTAGAGCGAGAGATCGAGTTTACTATCGACTTGATCCCAGGGACAGCCCCAGTGTCGGAGAGAGTCTACAGGATGGCGCCGTCAGAGTTAGAAATATTATACAAGATGATTGAAGAACTCAGGACCAAGGAATTCATCCGTGCTAGTGGATTGCCTTGGAGAGCCCCGATGCTTCTTGTAAAAAGGAAGGATGGCATGTCCAGATTATGTGTTGACTATCGTACCTTGAACTCAGTGACAATCAAGAACAGATATCCTCTCCCGAGGATAGATGACTTGTTTGATCAACTCAAAGGAGCAGCAGTATTCTCGAAGATTGATTTACAGTTAGGATACCAACAGATCAGATTCAGAGATCAGGACATCCCGAAGACAGCTTTCAGATCTAGATATGGGCATTGGGAGTTCCTTGTTATGCCATTTGGAGCAACCAATGCGCCGACTGTATTCATGGACCTCAAAAATCATATTTTTATGCCTTATTTGGATCAGTTCATGATTGTGTTCGTAGACGACATCCTGGTCTATAGCAAGAGTGAAGCAGAGCATGAGCAGCATCTTAGAGTTGTCCTCCAGATTCTTAAAGAGCACCAGTTGTACGCAAAGTTCAGTAAATACGAGTTCTGGCTCGATCGTATTTCATACTTAGGTCATATTATCACCAGAGGAGGAGTAGAAGTGGATCCCCAGAAGATCGTGGCTATTGAGACGTGGCCGGTACCAAGCACAGTTGCAGAAGTTCACAGTTTTCTTGGCTTGGTCGGCTACTACCGGCGATTTGTTTCAGACTTTGCTCGGATTTCAGCACCATTGACCCAGTTGACCTGCAAGGATGTGCAGTTCGTTTGGATGGCAGAATGTCAGGATTTTTTTGAGAAGTTGAAGCGAGGTTTGATGACGGCACCCATTCTCACGCTTTCAGATGGGATCGGGGGATTCTCAGTATTTTGTGATGCTTCAGGCAGAGGTTTGGGATGTGTTTTGATGCAGCAAGGAAAGGTAATAGCTTATGCATCACGTCAACTTCATGATCATGAGAGGAATTACCCAACCCATGACTTGGAATTGGCATCAGTAGTGCTTACACTTAAGCTTTGGAGACACTATTTTTATGGAGATAGGGTGGAGATTTTTACCGACCACAAGAGTCTGAAGTATGTGTTTACTCAGAAGGATCTTAACATGCGTCAGAGGAGATGGCTAGAGCTGCTTGTGGATTATGACATCAACCTGCAGTATCATCCTGGGAAGACCAACGTCGTTACAGATGCATTGAGCAGGAGAGCTGGAGTTTATTTTCTAACAGCGCAACCAGAGTTATTAGCAGATCTTTAGAAGATGGATATAGAAGTTATCCTTCCTACCAATGTGGTATTGATGGCCAGTATGCAAGTTCAGTCCAGTATAGTTGAGAGGATCAAGTTAGCTCAGTTAGCAGATTCCAAGCTTCAGCGGCTTAGGATAGTATGTGTAGCAGGACGAAGACCATAGTTATGTATCTATGAAGATGGTACACTTCGACATGAGAGACGTCTTTGTGTACCTAGTGGTAATATTAGATAGGAGATCATGGCAGAAGCTCACAGTTCTCAGTATTCGATTCATCCAGGTGGTATGAAGATGTACCGTGATATCCGTCAGCACTTTTGGTGGAATGCTATGAAGAGGGAGATAGCCCGGTTTGTCTCTCGGTGTTTGGTTTGCCAACAAGTTAAAGCTGAACATCAGAGGCCAGCTGGACTTTTTCAGCCCTTGCCGATTCCAGAATGGAAGTGGGAGCATATAACCATAGATTTTGTGACTAGATTGTCTTGGTCCCCGGCCGGTAGAGATGCTATTTGGGTTATTATAGATAGGCTCACGAAGGTGGCTCACTTTCTCCCATTCAGAGTTGGTCAGTCGACGGCTCAGCTAGCAGAGATGTACCTCAGACAGATCGTCAAATTTTATGGTGTACCAGTCAGTATCACCTCGGATAGAGATTCAAGATTTACGTCGCACTTTTGGCACAGTTTGTAAGAGAATTTTGGAACTCACCTTCAGTTCAGCTCAGCTTATCATCCGCAGACAGATGGTCAGTCAGAGCATACCATACGAACCTTGTAAGATATGTTGAGATCTTGTACCCTCGACTTCGGTGGTTCATGAAATGATCACCTGTACCTGGTGGAGTTCTCGTACAACAATAGATCCCCGCTAGCATGTGACGATGTTGGAAGTACAGATGGCACCGTTCGAGGTACTGTATGGTAGGAAGTGCAGATCCCCGCTAGTATGGGACGATGTTGGAGAAAAGAAGATGCTCGGTCCGAAAATGATTACTCAGACAATTGAAGTGGTTAGAAGAGTCAGAGATCATCTTCGAGTTGTGCAAGATCGCCAGCACCATTGGGCCGATTCTCATCGGTGCCCCCTTGAATTTTCTGTCGGCGACCGTATATTCCTTAGGATCTCGCCTAAACGTAGCGTCATTCATTTCGGCGTACGAGAAAAGCTTAGTCCTAAGTATATAGGGCCGTTCGATATTCTGGAGCGAGTAGGAGATGTGTCCTATCGTCTCGCTCTCCCGCCGTCATTACGTGAGGTGCATGATGTCTTTCATGTATCCCAATTGCGACGGTGTATCCCAGATCTGAGTCATGTCCTAGATCATTCGAAATTAGTTGTTGGTACCAACCTTTCATATGAGGAGAGGCCCGTATCCATATTGGACCGAAGAGAGATGATACTCAAGAACAAGACTATCAAGTTAGTCCGTATTGCTTGGGGTCATCACTCTTTGGGTGAGTCAACATGGGAGCGTGAGGATGATATCCGATCGCGATATCCTGACCTGTTTGACTCGTAAGGTATAATGTCTTTCTGATGCCTTATGCCCTCAATTCCTTGCTTGAATGAATGATTTCATGGTGGACTGCTTAGTATAGCTTGTCCTTGCCTCTCTAGCCTCTTAATTAAATTTCGAAGATAGAATTTTTTTAAGGTGGGTTGAATTGTAATGCCCGTAGCTCGTATTACGTATTTTGTATACGTGTACGTATTTCAGACCCGTATTTTGACTTGTCCTGGCTACCTAGTCTAGGGTTCTTACATTGGCATGGGTTAGTCATCATTTCATGGTTCGTATGGTCTATCTTGGTTTTGGCATGACTTGGTTTTGGTTGGGCTCGGTTTGGTTTGGGTTAGCATGCAAACCCCTACCTACCACCATCCATCATTTATTAACCCAACACCCCTTTCTCTCTCCCCATTCACTTCTTCTTCTTCCTCCATTAAATCTCTCCACCTACCAGGAGAGGCTTAGGCAAGTGCAACTAGCTACATGGAGGAACTCAATTTTTGTTGTTCCATCTTCTTTCTCACAAGATTCTAAGACACTTTAGTACTTAGCATTTTTAATTTTCATGGTTCATTGCATGTAGATCTAAGTTCATTACATTTTCGGATTTCTTGAGTTTTGATCTATTAAATATTATTATTTTCAAGTTTTGATTGTTCCATGTTGTTAAAAATTTCATTCTGCCCCATTTTAACCTGTGGAAGTCCGAATTCTGACCTTAGATGAAGGATTATTGGAGCTTGGAAGCATGGCTTCATGGTTCCTCTTCTCGAAAATTTGGAGAAGAAGAACAGTGCTTGACCGCATGGCTTTTTTATGCTGCAAGTCCCCCCTGCGGCCGTATAGACACTCCAGCCTTCATGCGGCTTTGTCGCATGGTCTTTGCCGCATGAACATGGCTGCATGTTCTTCAGCCGCATTGCTTGCATGGCGTCCAGCCGCATGGCTTGGTTGGCCTTCAGGCACATAGCTATCTCTAGTTATTTGCCGCATGGCCCTGTTCCCTCATTACCGCATAAACATGTCTTCCTTAGCCGCATGAGCCTGTCCCCTCCTTGCCGCATGGCTTCTTCTAGCCGAGCCACATGGCTCTGTTCGACTTAGCCGCATGGCTATCTCTACCTATTGCCGCATGAACCCGATTTCCTCTGGCCGCATGAGCCCGATCCCCCTGGCTGCATGAGCCGATTTCTACTTAGCCGCATGGCACTGCTTGAGCGAGCCACATGGCTCTGGTTAGCCCGTGCCGCATAAGCCAAGCCGCATGCCCCTATCCTTTTCCCCTGCCGTATGAGCCCCTGTCTCCCTTTAGCCGCATGAGCCCCTGTCTCCCTTTAGCCGCATGGCCCCGCACCCCTTAGCCGCATGTCTCTGTACCTTCTTGGCCGCATAATCCTTGACCCTTGGCTCCCAGGCCGCACGGCTCATTCCATAGCCCTTGCACCCCTTTTATTATATTGGGTTGTTACATTTATGCTTTTGTCTCATGACCCTCTGTGCAACTTGGGTCCCTTGATAGAATGCTTGTATCATGATTAATTCTGATTATGTTCCATGAACACGATAGTGACCCGTCACGGTGCACTCTTGACAAGTAACATGGCATGATAGTGGCCCGTCGTGGCGCACTCTTGACAAGTAAACCTGCCATGATATACCTTGATAAGCTGTTGCGACGGCTAATATGACATGACAAGAATGAACGGCCTGGACACTGTGGACGATTGTGTTTGTACAAATGATCCAGTATTGTCTTGCGTCATGTCTAGGACAGGGACCCCTGAATACCACGGTCAGGGGTACCTACTGAATTTGACTAAGGCTAATAACTAGAATAATCCAGTAGTCATGAAGAGATTTTCCAGCTACAGGCAATCCCGTTATCTGGGTGCGCAAGTGGACTTGTAGCCTGCCGACGAGTAGGGCACATTTCCAGCACCCTGTCATGTGTTGCACCCTTCATGAACGGATATTCGACCTAGATAACCTGGATGGTCTGCAGGGCTTGTGGCTGTGGAGTAATCTCATTGCATCTTGCTATTAACTAGGCCTGTGATAACCCTAGTTAGTTAAAGTATCAAGCCGTACTTATTTGCTTGGCCGTGAATGATGAATGGAGTCTAACCAGTATAAGTCTTGTCTTGTTCCAGTACTTAGCTACTTCGGAACATGATTACTTATACGTACCTTATCAATAACTGACCAGAATGATTCTTTATCCACATGGCATTCATTGCTCTATTTAGATTCCATGTCTCATTATATTATTTCTTATTTTATGTTTCTGATATGCTGGTTTTAGTTCTTAAGTGAAGCCTCCTTTGTGGCACTTGCTCTTTTCTGGGATTTGACCCAGCTGGTTTTGTATGGCCAGATACCGGAGCAGCTCCAGAGGATCTACCGACCTTCCAGCCAGATGGTGACCACCAGGCGTAACCCTGGCAACGAGTGGGTTTATTTTTGGCTCTCCCACTCTATTGTAAAAATATTCTTTTGAGGCGTTTAGCCGACGAGCACGTCTTAGCTCGATTGTACTTTACTTACTGTCTGCCTACGGGCTGTAACATGATTGACAAATCCTAAGGTTGATCATGTATGACCGAAACTCTTGCTAGTCTTCACATTTTATAATGACTAGCTTCATGATCATCCAAATATGTAATGTATGGGACGCCTTACTATTGTATATTTGGTGCTCTGACATCTTGTATCTGCTATTACTTGCTTGAGATTAAGACAATAGGCTTGTTCATGACCATAAGAGACTGATGGCTTGTAGTTAAACCCTCATGTATCTAGACAGCTGTGACCGTATAGCGAGGTGGGTTGCACTTCAATATACGTAGCTGGCCATGTCCGCCCTTGCTCTCTAGTATTCTGGTTCTGGGGCGTTACAAAAGGGTTGGGGCATCTCAAATTTATTCATAAATTCGTAAGACCGAAAATTTCTTTGTTAGGATCAGCTCTTAAAAGATACATATCTCCATAGTAGAGAACTGAAAAATATTTTCCACGAAAACTCTGAGAACTGATAATCCTTTATTCTTATGATACATTTAAGTTAGGAATTTGGTAGATTAAAGTTCTATAGTTTAATGGTATGCAGGCCTAAGGCTTTGCATTTGTGCACATCCACATGTATGTGTGTCTTGGGTATAGGAACGTGAACGTGAGGGTAGTGACTTGTGTATCAAAGGAAGAGCATACAGATGTATCAGTTGTAGGGAAAAAACTGGAACTCAGTTAGTTTAGTGGTATGTAGGCCTAAGGCTTAATATGAAAATTTTGCGGTGTCAATGGGTGTTTGTAGAGTAGTAATTAGCATATAGGTCCATGGGTGTTTATAGCAACAGTAAGCTTAGAGTTCTTCTTTTACAATAGGTGTGCTATGAGTCTAATTCCTGCAGAAATCAACTAGTGCCTTGGCAACATTCTATAATATGGTACCCCTCAAAGAACTGTTCCATCCATCATTTAGGTATACGTTGAATAAGAGAGAAATTCCTGTAGATTTCTCATTTGTGAGTGAAATCTTATGTTCTCAACGGGTCATCAGAGCTCAAATATTCAGGTAACATTCTCGGTTAATATTCGGGTAACATTCTAGATTTCTCATTTGTTTCTCTTTCATGTTTTTTCTTTCTTTTTCCTTGATCTTTTGTTTCTAAGTTTCTTTTATGTTTTGTCAATGGTTTCTAATCTTCCATGACCTTCCTTTGTGTTTGTTTTAACTATGGGTGTGTTCTGTAAAGTGGTTCTTCTGCCCTTTACGTATCTGGTGATTCTTAATAACCAAGAACAAAATCACAAGTCTTGTTTATTGTTGGGTTCATGCCAATTGCCATTGACTTCCTGTTGATGTGCACTCATTTGTTATGGTTCGAGTCAGTTTCCATGGTCCGACTTGGACATTTGTTTTAGTGTGGATTTTTGAATCAATAAGCATATCCTTTTGTTGTTAGTCCTTATTATCTATAATCTTATACTTCTTGGCAGGTTTGAAACTTACATCATGTTATTATTTGTTGATTTTAACTCCATATAAATTGGTCATTAGCTTGTTTCTGGATTTTAGTTCACAATAGTTTGGTCTTGTGATTGTGGAGACCCTTGTTTAACATTGCGTGTCACTCTCCGTCCCCAGAATGCGTATTTTTATACATGTACAACTCATGTAAATATTTATTTAGTATTTATCATGTATTATCCTGTATTTAAATTCCTATAATTTCATGTTAATTAATTATCTGCTCTTTAATTTTTATGTTAATTAATTTCCTGTAATTTTATTATCTGCATTTTATTCCTGCTGTTATTCTCTGCTTTTTAGTCTTGCTTTTTTTTGTTCGGCTTAGGTTGGTCTTATCGGGTTCATGGAGGTTCTCATGAACCGAACCCACCTACCACCCCCCCTTTGCTATTTAAAGCCCCCATCCCCTTCTGTCACGACCCGGTCCCCAAATACTTGGGTCGAATCGGATCATGCCCAGCCTGCGCCGTTGATGAGACGGCGGCAGTAAGCTGTAATTCATTGTGCAGGTCAATCAACAACAAATTTAAATTTCAAAGTTGCCACAACATTTATTTAACGATATTAAAACTTGTTCCAAATACAAGGTTCACAACTGAAATTAAAACAGCAACTAAAAACTCTCCACAACTAAGTAGCATCTATGTCGATGCCACATCATCCTCCTCTGGTGGAAGTACCGCCGGGTACAAATCGGGATCGTAGTAGCTACTGATCATCATCTCCAGATCCTCAGTAATACCTAAAATGTTATCTCCAGTCAGGAGGGAGCAAAGTACAATTCATGCAAACTTTTAACAATTAAAATACAATTTATGACATGCACTTTTAAATAATTTAAAGATGAACAGTTTTGAAATAATTCAGTACAGTGATGTGAATAGATAGTGAATATGACCGGTTTGGGTTACAATGGTATCCTAGCGATACGATATGGCTTGTCCCCGTGTGAAGAGGGGAAAGCTAACACAGTCATTATCCTAAGTTTGGAATTGGTCATATCCACTATTCTACTCCCCCAGTCCCCAACAGTACAATCAATGCTCCCGAAGGAGTTCGTGTATAATGGTGGTTTAAAATTGCAATGAAACAATTGTAAAATGATTGTAAAATTTACATAAAATGTACTTGCCTTAAATCCTTGGTTTGAAAAGTCGGTACTTCGGGATTTTGAACAGTCACGCTCTTTCTCGAAATCCTACATTCCGGGAACTTGTTTCAGAAGCAATCACCAGAGTTATCTAGTTACAATCTCTAATTGTTTTTCCTAATCAGTTTTAGTTGTTAATTAGCTAACACAACATCACAACGTTTACTAGTGCGTTGAAATTAAGGAAATCAATTTACATTGGTTTTTCGGGAAAACTTGTAATTATCAAATTACGTATAAAACATGATATTTATTTATTTGAAAAACTTTGATATTTTTAATATATATAAAATATATTTATTTTCTTAAAATGAGAAATTGTGAATTATTAATTTATAATTCATAACAATATTTTGATTGTTCCTACGCTATCACACATTCCCAGAAAATAAAATAAAATGCTAATTCCTACTTATTACAAAACCACATTTACTGGAATTGGGCTTATGCCCTTACAAATTTTATTGCAAATTGAAATAAGAAAAGATAGGTTAGTCTTGAAAATTACCTACAATTAACATTAATAAAACTAGTAATTTCTAATTTAAATTTAAAATAATAGGTGTCTCAGACTCTGGTCCAGTCGTCATATCAGCTACTCTGCCTCAACGTCCGGTCGAACCGGTGCGTTTGCATTTCACTGGGGCCCAGTGACCGTTTAAGGTCGTCGCCCAAAATATTATAAAAATAATATTTAACTCGAAAAATCATTTCGAAAATCATTTAATAAATTCCCGAAAATTTCGGCAGCATTCCCTCTGTTTTCGGGATAACCCAAAAACTGGGAAATGCTCCGTAAACCTGCAGAATAACTCCCGAAACCCACCATAATATATATATATATTCCCAAGCCAACTAATTATGAAAAATCCGAACTCAATTATCAAAAACCAACTTTCCAAAATTCCAACAGAACACACAACATAGCTAAAGAGAACCGTCAACCAACAGAACATAAACCCCACCAAATATCAAACTATGGAAAAACAGCAGATCTTTCCCGAAAATCCGAATACGGGTAATTTCCAAATTTCCTTCGGAAACTCCGAGAATTAGCCTACGAATAGGAAAACCCAGAGAAATAATCATTCTCCAGAGTTCCTTTCGAAAAGGTTCTCAGACACCCGATTCTCCGAAAATTCCGAAAAAACAGAAATTGCAACGTAGAATTTACGTTGTCGAAAAACCGAGATCCCGCAGGATTCGGACCAGAGAATTCATCATCGACAATTAAAGAATATAGAGTCAGAGTGTACCGAAACCGAAATTGGAGCTCGAATTAGAAACGGGTCAGAACCGAAAACAGACAGCGGCACCGGGAAACGCCAACGGAGCAGCAAGTCGCCGGGGTCGGGCGCCGGCCAGGGGACGGCGGCGGGGCGTGGGCGCGGGATCGCCGACGTGAACGGGGACGCGGGGAAGGGCCGCGCGGGTCAGCGGGATCGGGGCGTCGGCCACTGAAAGCGGCGCCGGGAAGGGGGCGGCCCGATCTGACCGAGGGGAGCTCGGATCGGGTCTGGAAACTTGGGGTCGCCGGGAAACTCGCCGAAAATGGGGTTTTTCACAGAAAATTTAGGAAGGAAATGGTGTGGAGATGGAGAAAGATGTAGAGGGCTTTTATAGAGAGTGAAAGAGAGGGGTTACCGGAGTTGGGAAGGCCAACGGCCACCATGATGGCGCCGGCGGCGGTTTGGCCGTTCGGAAGATGGGGGGTCGGCTACGTTGGTCGGTTGAGAAATGAAAAGTTTGAGAAAGTAAAGAAAGTTTAAGTTTTCTTCCATCAGAACAACCAAATGAGTGAATGGCTCATTCATTCACAACTTAAAGACAACTTAACGGGTATGAGATTGTTGGGTATTAGACCCAATAAGGAATGGACCAAGATTGTGGGCTCAACTATTGGGCTCTTATTATTCCTAGAAAATCAAATGGTTTTATAAGTAAGTTTGGGCCAAAATCTAAAGTTTAAATATGGCCTAAAATTTTATTTAATTATAAAAGAATTTTTTTGGCCTAATATCAATAAATATAATGTTTGAAAAATATATTTAATATTTCATAATTCTAATATTTTATTTTAAAATGTTTTAAGTCCAAAAATTGGGTTCGGTCTGGGTTGCCATACAAAAATCCCAGTTAAATTATTTTAACAGAATAATTTTACACTAAATTGATTAGAAATAACATTATCAATTAATTGATAACTTAACAAAAATTTATATACAATAAAAATTGCAAACTAGAAATTATGGGTTTCACAACCTTCCCTCCTTAGAAAATTTTGTCCTCGAAATTTTAAAGAGTTAGGTTGAGAAAATACCTCAAGTCTCGAACAAATACGGGTACTTCTCCCGCATCTCATCTTCACGCTCCCAGGTAGATTCGCCTGGGGAATCATGCCTCCACATCACTCGAACTATGGGAGTCACCGAGGTTCTGGTCTTCTTCTCGCCTCGATCCAAGATCGCCACTGGCTTTTCTGGTATGGTGAGACTCGGTCCAATCTCCAACTCTGAATGGTCCAGAACGTGGTTCTCATCCGGTACATACTCTCTGAGCTGTGAGACGTGGAAGACGTTGTGCACGCCTTCTAGATTAGCTGGTAGAGCTAACCTATACGCCACTTCTCCGATCCGGCTCAGAACTTCGAACGGACCAATGTACCTGGGACTAAGCTTTCCAGCTCTGCCAAATCTGATAGTACCTCGGGTAGGAGAAATCTTCACGAAGACCTTGTCTCCTTCTTCAAATGCCATTGGTCGTCGACCGCTGTCTGCCCAGTGCTTCTGTCTGTCTTGAGCAATCCTGAGCCTGTCTCTGATAAACTTCACCTTCTCTGCTGCGTCAGTCACCATTTCTGGACCCAGCAGTACTCTTTCACCAACGTCGTCCCACGCCAAAGGTGTACGGCAACGACGTCCATAAAGGGCTTCGAACGGGGTCATACCAATACTGGCTTGGTAGCTGTTATTGTAAGAAAACTCTACCAAATGCAGATGGTCTTCCCACGATCCTCCAAATTCCAAGACACAAGCTCGCAACATATCTTCAAGTGTCTGAATTGTCCTCTCAGATTGTCCATCTGTCTGGGGGTGATAAGCTGTGCTAAACTTCAACTGTGTCCCCAAGCTGTCATGCAAACTTTTCCAAAAATGTGAGGTAAAACGAGTGTCTCGGTCAGATACAATGCTTACCGGTACTCCATGAATCCGGTAGATATGCCGCATGTACAATGCTGCCAACTTCTCAGTGGATAAACCAACTTTGAAAGGGATAAAGTGAGCTGACTTGGTTAGTCGGTCCACAATTACCCAGATGGCATCCTTCCCTCCTTGGGAACGAGGCAGTCCTGACACGAAATCCATCGTGATGTGCTCCCACTTCCATTCTGGGATGTCCAACGGTTGTAGAAGTCCTGCAGGTCTTTGTCTACTAGCCTTCACTTGTTGACAGATCAAGCATCTAGCGACATACCTGGTGACATCTTTCTTCATTCCACTCCACCAGACAATAGTGCGCATATCCCGATACATCTTATTAGCTCCAGGATGTATGGAATATTGAGACTGATGCGCTTCCTTCATCAACTCGTTCCTTAATTCGCCAGTCGGTACACAAAGCCTTGTACCATTCTTCAGAGCTCCATCGCTGGCGATTGAGAAACCCTCCAGTGTTCCTGCTAACACTTGATCTCTCAGCTTGCAAAGTGCCTCGTCTTGAAACTGTGTCTCCTTGACTTTGTCCATCAGGTACGAGCTCACTTGCAACTTCATCATCACTGAATCAGCATCCAGTTCCTTCCGTCCAGGCAGTACAATTTCCAGTCCAAGCTTCTCAATGTCCTCCAGCAGGTGCCTCTCCTTGGTTAAGAACATCGCCACTGGGTATCGACTAAGTGCATCAGCGACCACATTAGCCTTACCCGGGTGGTATTGCAAATCGATGTCGAAATCCTTCATTAACTCCAGCCATCGCCTTTGCCTCATGTTCAACTCTTTCTGAGTGAAAACATACTTCAGACTTTTGTGGTCTGTGTATATCTCCACTCTCTCTCCATACAAATAGTGTTTCCAAAGCTTCAACGCAAAGATGACTGCAGCAAGCTCCAGATCATGAGTGGGATAGTTCTTCTCATGAGTCCGTAATTGCCTAGATGCATAAGCAATCACTTTCCCATGTTGTTGAAGAACGCAACCCAGTCCTTTGCCTGAGGCGTCACTGTAGATTGTGAAACCACCGGATCCTGCGGGTAGCGCAAGGATTGGTGCAGTGGTAAGCCTCTTCTTCAACTCCTCGAACGCTGCTTGGCAGTCCTCCGTCCAGATGAATTCCTCATTCTTCCGAGTCAGCTTTGTCATAGGTTCAGCAATTCTAGCAAAGTCCTTCACAAACTTCCGGTAGTAGCCCGCCAAGCCCAAGAAACTTCTGATGTCAGCAATTGAGCTTGGGGTAGGCCACTTCTCCACAGCAGCTATCTTCTTAGGGTCCACAGAAATTCCTTCTCCTGTGACAACATGGCCAAGAAAATCCACCTTGTCTAGAAAGAATTCACACTTGGATAGCTTACCGTACAGCTTCTCCTTCCTCAAAGTTTCCAGAACTTTCCTGAGGTGCTCTTCGTGCTCCTCCTTCGTCTTTGAATAGATCAGTATGTCATCAATGAAGACAACGACAAACTGGTCTAAGTATTCATGGAAAACCTTATTCATAAGGTTCATGAACACAGCAGGAGCATTCGTCAAACCAAACGGCATGACCAAGAATTCAAACTGCCCATACTTGGTGTTGAATGCCGTTTTGGGAATGTCTTCCTTCCTGACCTTGATCTGATGATAGCCAGACCTGAGATCAATCTTGGAAAACACCTTGGCTCCACTCAACTGGTCAAATAAGTCATCGATCCGGGGCAGAGGGTACTTGTTCTTGATTGTGACATTGTTCAGCGCCCGGTAGTCGATGCACATCCTCACTGTTCCGTCCTTCTTGGGCACAAACAAAACAGGTGCTCCCCAGGGTGAAGCTCCGTCTCGAATGAATCCAAGGGCCTTCAGTTCGTTGATCTGCTCCTTCATCTCTTTGGCCTCCTTCGGGTTGACTCTATAACATCCCTTAGAGATCGGGGGAGAGCCCGGGACTAAATCAATAGTGAATTCTATGTCCCGATCTGGGGGTAGCCCAGGCAGACTATCAGGGAAAACATCCATGTATTCCGCTATGATAGGGTGAGGTGGTTCAGGTTCTTCAGAAATAGAATAGACAATACTCTCCATAACCTCCGGAGCTCTAGAGACTTCAAACTCTGGTCCGCCAGGTGGGCTGAAGATTACACATCCTCTGTGACAATCTATCAGCGCATGCTGCTTGCTCAACCAGTCCATTCCAAGGACTATGTCATAGTTGGGCAAGGGCATCACCAATAAAGGTGCTACAAACTTGTGGTCAGAAATTGTAATGGGGCAATTACAAGTCTCCGTTATAGGTAGGGGTCCACCTCCAGTCATAACCCTACATATTCTCTTGCTAAAGCCCGTAACTATGTGATGTGCAGAGATAAATTTGGTTGCTATGAAACTGTGTGTTGCACCAGAGTCGAATAAAGCTAATGCAGGATGAGAATGTACATAGATGTAACCTGATATGACATCCGCATTAGGCTCCTGCTCCGGCTCTGGTTCCTCTGCAGTTAGGGCAAAAGCTCGCCCCGTCTTCTGTTGATGCTGCCCAAATTGTTGCTGCTGAGTGGGCAGAGGTCCTTTCTGCTGATTTCCTCCAGCCTTGTTGTTTGACAAGGGACAGTCCCTCACTTGATGGGTGGAAGACCCACAGATCAGACATTGCCCTAGTCTCTTCCTGCAGATGTTTGCCAGATGTCCCGGCCTCTTGCAAAAATCGCAGATAGGAATCTGCCTCTGGGGTACTCTTTCATTGTTCCTCGCCTGCTGGTGCTGAGGACGGTTGTTGTTATTGTTGCTGCTGTTGTTGTTGTTGGGCTTCTTCTGATTACCCTGGAAGTTGCTAGTTCCAGGATAATCTCTCTTCGAGCGGGCAGGTTGACTCTTCTCTATGTCTTGGGCTCTCTCCAGAATCTTCTCATAAGTCTTAGCTCCACCAGAGATCACATGAGTGCGAATCTCCTCTCTAAGTCCATACTTGAATCGTTCTGCACGATCAGCAGGATCAGCCACCATGTTCTTGGCAAATCGGCTGAGCTGGCCGAATTCTGCCGCATACTCTCCCACAGTCATATTGCCTTGCTTCAGGTTCTGGAATTGTCGCTCCATCTCCCGCATCTCAGAAGTTGGGAAGAATTTCCTCTGGAACAACTTCTTGAAGGTGTCCCAATCGACCTGCCTATCCTGAAGTCGGGGTTCATTCCGATACCAGGTGCTAGCTATATTCTGCAGTTGGAGTCCTACAGCTTCTGCCTTAAGGTCTTCTGGAAGTCGAGCGACGCTCAGGAGACGTTCCATACTGTCGAGCCATTCGTCAGCATAGACAATTCCCTCGGTTCCCTTGAAAGGTCGAGGGTTCTGCTTCTTGAAGCTCTCAATATCCCCCACCTTACCATAATATGATCTCTAATCACTATTAATGGTCTCAAAAAAAATTACTAAAATTATCCTCTAGAATGGCACTTACCTTAGCTGGTCTAGGCTCTTCTGGGTTCACTTCTCTCCTTCCAAGTGCAGCCATAGCTACATTGTGGGAGTTCTCCATTCCTTCCTTCATAATCGCGTTCTGCTCGCGATGAGATTCAGCTTCAGCCCTCTGAGTTGCTAGCACTTCCCGCAGCAAACTTATGAGTTCGGAGGGGTTCACTGGAAGCGGCGGGGCAGGTGGGACAGGCATCACCGTCTGCAGTCCAGTCCTCGAGCCTGAAGGATCCATCGTCTGATGAACTTGAGCGTCTCCAGCATTATGATGGCGATCAGAAAGTCGCAGAGTAGGATCTGGACTGAACAGGGAAGGTGGTGGTGTGGTATGTTGAGGTGACAACTCATCTCCAACATTGTCATTCTCATTAATGGCCATGGTCTGGAAAGGTTTAGGACATAAACATAAGCAAGGTATTCTACCCGTCTATAATCAAGCAAAAATATTTATTAAGATATATCGGTCCTAAGTTGTGGCAATATGATGTTCTAGTGTTCCTAATTGTTTCTAAGTTTTCCTAAGTTGTTGAACAAAGACCTGCATGGGCCACCACTAAAAACATGTCACGACCCGGTCCCCAAATACTTGGGTCGAATCGGATCATGCCCAGCCTGCGCCGTTGATGAGACGGCGGCAGTAAGCTGTAATTCATTGTGCAGGTCAATCAACAACAAATTTAAATTTCAAAGTTGCCACAACATTTATTTAACGATATTAAAACTTGTTCCAAATACAAGGTTCACAACTGAAATTAAAACAGCAACTAAAAACTCTCCACAACTAAGTAGCATCTATGTCGATGCCACATCATCCTCCTCTGGTGGAAGTACCGCCGGGTACAAATCGGGATCGTAGTAGCTACTGATCATCATCTCCAGATCCTCAGTAATACCTAAAATGTTATCTCCAGTCAGGAGGGAGCAAAGTACAATTCATGCAAACTTTTAACAATTAAAATACAATTTATGACATGCACTTTTAAATAATTTAAAGATGAACAGTTTTGAAATAATTCAGTACAGTGATGTGAATAGATAGTGAATATGACCGGTTTGGGTTACAATGGTATCCTAGCGATACGATATGGCTTGTCCCCGTGTGAAGAGGGGAAAGCTAACACAGTCATTATCCTAAGTTTGGAATTGGTCATATCCACTATTCTACTCCCCCAGTCCCCAACAGTACAATCAATGCTCCCGAAGGAGTTCGTGTATAATGGTGGTTTAAAATTGCAATGAAACAATTGTAAAATGATTGTAAAATTTACATAAAATGTACTTGCCTTAAATCCTTGGTTTGAAAAGTCGGTACTTCGGGATTTTGAACAGTCACGCTCTTTCTCGAAATCCTACATTCCGGGAACTTGTTTCAGAAGCAATCACCAGAGTTATCTAGTTACAATCTCTAATTGTTTTTCCTAATCAGTTTTAGTTGTTAATTAGCTAACACAACATCACAACGTTTACTAGTGCGTTGAAATTAAGGAAATCAATTTACATTGGTTTTTCGGGAAAACTTGTAATTATCAAATTACGTATAAAACATGATATTTATTTATTTGAAAAACTTTGATATTTTTAATATATATAAAATATATTTATTTTCTTAAAATGAGAAATTGTGAATTATTAATTAATAATTCATAACAATATTTTGATTGTTCCTACGCTATCACACATTCCCAGAAAATAAAATAAAATGCTAATTCCTACTTATTACAAAACCACATTTACTGGAATTGGGCTTATGCCCTTACAAATTTTATTGCAAATTGAAATAAGAAAAGATAGGTTAGTCTTGAAAATTACCTACAATTAACATTAATAAAACTAGTAATTTCTAATTTAAATTTAAAATAATAGGTGTCTCAGACTCTGGTCCAGTCGTCATATCAGCTACTCTGCCTCAACGTCCGGTCGAACCGGTGCGTTTGCATTTCACTGGGGCCCAGTGACCGTTTAAGGTCGTCGCCCAAAATATTATAAAAATAATATTTAACTCGAAAAATCATTTCGAAAATCATTTAATAAATTCCCGAAAATTTCGGCAGCATTCCCTCTGTTTTCGGGATAACCCAAAAACTGGGAAATGCTCCGTAAACCTGCAGAATAACTCCCGAAACCCACCATAATATATATATATATTCCCAAGCCAACTAATTATGAAAAATCCGAACTCAATTATCAAAAACCAACTTTCCAAAATTCCAACAGAACACACAACATAGCTAAAGAGAACCGTCAACCAACAGAACATAAACCCCACCAAATATCAAACTATGGAAAAACAGCAGATCTTTCCCGAAAATCCGAATACGGGTAATTTCCAAATTTCCTTCGGAAACTCCGAGAATTAGCCTACGAATAGGAAAACCCAGAGAAATAATCATTCTCCAGAGTTCCTTTCGAAAAGGTTCTCAGACACCCGATTCTCCGAAAATTCCGAAAAAACAGAAATTGCAACGTAGAATTTACGTTGTCGAAAAACCGAGATCCCGCAGGATTCGGACCAGAGAATTCATCATCGACAATTAAAGAATATAGAGTCAGAGTGTACCGAAACCGAAATTGGAGCTCGAATTAGAAACGGGTCAGAACCGAAAACAGACAGCGGCACCGGGAAACGCCAACGGAGCAGCAAGTCGCCGGGGTCGGGCGCCGGCCAGGGGACGGCGGCGGGGCGTGGGCGCGGGATCGCCGACGTGAACGGGGACGCGGGGAAGGGCCGCGCGGGTCAGCGGGATCGGGGCGTCGGCCACTGAAAGCGGCGCCGGGAAGGGGGCGGCCCGATCTGACCGAGGGGAGCTCGGATCGGGTCTGGAAACTTGGGGTCGCCGGGAAACTCGCCGAAAATGGGGTTTTTCACAGAAAATTTAGGAAGGAAATGGTGTGGAGATGGAGAAAGATGTAGAGGGCTTTTATAGAGAGTGAAAGAGAGGGGTTACCGGAGTTGGGAAGGCCAACGGCCACCATGATGGCGCCGGCGGCGGTTTGGCCGTTCGGAAGATGGGGGGTCGGCTACGTTGGTCGGTTGAGAAATGAAAAGTTTGAGAAAGTAAAGAAAGTTTAAGTTTTCTTCCATCAGAACAACCAAATGAGTGAATGGCTCATTCATTCACAACTTAAAGACAACTTAACGGGTATGAGATTGTTGGGTATTAGACCCAATAAGGAATGGACCAAGATTGTGGGCTCAACTATTGGGCTCTTATTATTCCTAGAAAATCAAATGGTTTTATAAGTAAGTTTGGGCCAAAATCTAAAGTTTAAATATGGCCTAAAATTTTATTTAATTATAAAAGAATTTTTTTGGCCTAATATCAATAAATATAATGTTTGAAAAATATATTTAATATTTCATAATTCTAATATTTTATTTTAAAATGTTTTAAGTCCAAAAATTGGGTTCGGTCTGGGTTGCCATACAAAAATCCCAGTTAAATTATTTTAACAGAATAATTTTACACTAAATTGATTAGAAATAACATTATCAATTAATTGATAACTTAACAAAAATTTATATACAATAAAAATTGCAAACTAGAAATTATGGGTTTCACACCTTCTCTCTCCTCATAACTCTTTCCTTCACCATTACTTCTTCTTCCTCCTCATCACTTCTCCACCTACCAGCAGTAGCAGTAGGCAAGTGTATTCTTGTTTCCACTTGCGAACCATGTTTTTATGGTTCATTTGTCTTCCCCTTGAGATTCTAAGAGAGTTTACTACTTAGCATTTTTGATTTCTGTGGCTTGTTTCTCCTAGATCTAAGTTGTTGTATTCGGTTGTCCATGGGTTTTTGATCTCCCAACTTGGCGTGTTTTCGGAGATAGATAGTTCATGTGGTAGAACTGCTCGTTAGTCACGCTCACGTTCTTACGTGCCAGCGTGAGTTCCAGTCACGCACACGTTCTTACGTGTCTGCGTGAATTTTTAGTCACACATACGTTCTTACGTGTCTGCGTGAATTTTCAGTCACGCACACGTTCTTACGTGTCTGCGTGAATTTCCAGTCAGGCACACGTCTTTACGTGTCTGCGTGAATTTTTAGTCACGCACACGTTCTTACGTGTCTGCGTGAATTTTCAGTCACGCACACGTCTTTACGTGTCTGCATGAATTTTTAGTCACGCACACGTTCTTACATGCATACGTGAATTTTAGTCACGCTCATGTCTTTACGTGCGTGCGTGAATTTCTTATCATACTCACTTGTGCGTGCGTAAATTTCTTATCATGCTCACTTGTGCGTGCGTGAATTTTCCATCACATTCACGCTGTGCGTGCGTGAATTTTATATCATGCTCACTTGTACGTGCGTGAATTTCCCATAACGTTCACGCTGTGCGTGCCAACGTGAACCACTTTTCACGCTCACGCTGTTTATACGCTCACTCCTGCTAGACTTAGCATAGACTTGTTGGCGTGACTTATTGGCCTTAGCATAGACTTGATGGCGTGACTTCTTGACCTGGGTGTTTCGATTTGTTCTCTAATTTACTTATTTAATGGTAGCATGATAGTTTTCCTATTATATCCTTACACCTTTTTATGAACTCGATAATCTTAGCATGTTAATATTTTTTGATACATATGGTTGTGTAAAACGCGCCCTGTGTCTTGATTGGTTTATGGATACCCAGCAAGACTGGAACTTGACCTTGAGAGTTATAGACTCGACCCATTTAATACTAAATGACTTTCATGCCTTGTCACCATTGATGACGATGGTTATCTTGACTAAAATTGATCATGCGTTCCTAGTTGGAACTAAGAGACTGGCTAGTCGTCTTATTGAATTGAATGAATGAGACACGTTCATGATATAAACTATTGTAATCGACTGGCTGATCCCGAATATTGACATACATGCACATGCAGGCTTCAAACTATTTTTTTATTTATTTATTTTACAAAAGAAGCATGTCTACTTTATGGTCAAGGTATGATTATTCCGTGGTTAGTTTGGATTGTTGCATTACGCTATGTAAGACCTGCAACCTAACCGCACTGGTATCGTTGTAGAGTTGTGCATATCGTACCCCGTACGAAAGTACTTATTTGAATGACCATGATCGACGGCATGGGATTTCACTCAACGTAGAGACTATTAAGTTAAATAAAATAATGATTGCATGGAGAGAATGGATCCCCGAGTACTTACATGGCAGCCCTCTTGGGACTAGTAGTGCCCGACAGGCCGGCTGGTTCCCACAGATACTGTAAACCTGCCACACGGGCAGGGAACGGTATCTGCTTATATTATTATTGTATATTGTATATTGATGACGGGCGTCCCGCTGGGACTCGTCTAATTCATGATTGGCGCAATTGATTGACTGGACAGCTAGCCTTGCTCGCACATAGTAAGAACTGAGGAATCCCTAATTGCATAATTCCAGGATAACTTGGGACTCACAATAGCAAGCCGTAGGGGTTGATTGGCCGTTCAAGATGATTTGTTTGTGCACTGTACCTACTCTGTTGCCTAATTGAGATGATCAGAAGATGATCAGAATGTCAGGACATGACGGGCCAACTTCTGTCCTTGTTTGGTTGGGAGGTTGGTTCGAAGTGTCATGATGTTATGTGAATCCTAGTGAAAAGCAGAGATCTATTATTATATTCTCTTACTTACTGGTTTAATCCTTCATATCGTCCTTCCTTGTGGTACTTGCTATTAGAGGTCTAACCTCTCTGGTTTTGCATGGCCAGATTTAGAGCCGGTTTCCGAGGATTCAGCTTACTTCCACCTCCAAGATGGTCAATACTAGGGGAATGATCGCAGGAGGACTCGAGTGGGTTCCTTACTTCACCGCTCATTTTGTTATTTATTTTATACTTAGCCGTTTGGCACCGACATGTTAGTCGGATAGTCTTGCACTTGCTTTTACATAATTGTAATTAAGTCAGACTGCAGCTGATAACAATTGTGTATATGTTACTACATCATCTGGCTATGTTTTGTAAAGCCAGATCTCAAGAACATTTTGACTAAGCGTTTGGGAAGCCTTACTGCTTTATCTTACATGTTCTCTATTTTTGCTTCTTGTTCGAATAATTGAGACAATAGATGTGAAGTGACCATAGTAAGACTTTCATGTAGTATGCACCCCCTTGTCTGGTTAGACAGCATTGATCGTATTATACGGTATTCATCTACCCGTAATACGTAGCTGGCTGAGTCATTCCCCCGCTCTCCAGTATTCTGGTTCTGGGCGTGACAAGGTATTAGTGGTGGCCCATACAGGTCTGATTTCAGACTTGTGGGGTGTTTTGATTTATAGGATGTCTCAATCACACGTGTCCCCCCTTGATCTCATGATTCATTGTTCTCAACCCTTACTTGACATTCCGGTATCCTTTGACTTCATTGATCCTTCATGTCCGATTGTTTGATTGTTCTCTTGTCCCTTTTCTTAGGGGCACTTCGTCTGCATCGTTTAGAGCTGGGTAGCAACAACAAGGGCAACATGGGCAACATGACCATGTTGGTCAGCAACAAGGGCCAGTCTCACCTCAGAAGGCTATTCAAGAAGAAGTGATAGTAGAACCAGCAGCTGAACCGCAGTATCCAGAAGTTCCAACACCAACCATAGTTCCACCTACCCCTGTGGAAGTGGACACACCAGCCCTTCTGGAGATCATGAGAGGAATGATGGCTACTCAGCAACATCAGATGTTGGCCCAGCAGCGCATGCACCCTCAGCTACAAGAGCAGAATGTGTTGCTCAACCAAGGATTGCAGACGGCTTTGGAAAGAGGAATGAGGACTGATTCAGGAGCATCCGCCTGGTTTTGCAAGTACAACCCTCGCCGTTTCGAGGGCACGGAGGATGCCATCTCAGCAGATGCATAGCTTAAGGATATTGAGGCTATTCTGACAGCAGCTAAGGTACCGGCAGAAGAGCGTGTGGATCTAGTGAAGTTGTTACTTCAGGATCTCGCACGTGATTGGTGGGAATCAGAGGAAGTGGGCATCAGACGTCCTGTGGCTTGGGATGATTTTACTGCAAGATTCAAGACCAAGTACTATAGAGTTGTGGCACGGTTTGAGCTACAACAGAAGTTTATCAACCTCAGGCAGGCCGGCAAGACTGTAGATGCTTATGCAGCGGAGTTCTGCAGATTGAGTAGACTCGTCCCAGAGATGGTAGCAACAGAGAGCTAGAGGGCCATGAGATTTCAGCAAGGGTTTCATCTTGAACTATTGCAATTGATAGAGGGGCACAATTACCAAACTTTTGATGAAGTATTGACGGCAACTCGAAGGCATGAGATCACCATTCAGAGGCTTGCGGCAAGGACTGGGGGTCAGAAGAGATCCCACAGTCAGATTGAAGGAGGAGGGGGAGCAGCGCCCCGAACAAGAGCACCATCCACTGGCATTCGTATCCACGATGTAGCGATACGAGGACCAGCACCACCACCCAGGCAGCAACAACAGCAACAGAGGAAGAACCAGCAACCCCCGGCGGACTACACTTATTGTGGGAAGATGGGGCACACTAGAGATGTGTGTCGGACATTGAATGGACTGTGTCTGATATGTGGACATCCAGACCATCGGGTTACCATATGTCCCATGAATTCGAGGTCAGGAGGACCAGGGCAACAGTTTCCTGCTCTGCCAGCACCAGGGGCAGGCCAGTATCGAGGACCAGCGATGGCAGTAAGGCCGTTGGCACAGCATCCGTTAATGCCGCAGGCTCAGATGTTTCGACAGCAGGGGCCGCCGATGCAGCAACAGCAGCATAGACCACCCCAGCATCATCAAGGAAGGGGCCAGCAACAGCACCAGGCTAGGCCGCAGCATGGAAACCAGCAAGAAGGTCGAGGGCAAGCATTCACTCTGTCCTTGGAGGAGGCATTGGCATCGGGAGATGTTGTGGCAGGTAACATTCTCGTCGCCTCATATCCCGTAGTAGCACTGTTTGATTCGGGAGCATCCCATTCATTTATATCTGCACAATTTACGACACGACTAGGAATGGAGTTCGAGGCATTGCCAGGGAGGTTGAATATACTCACTGGTAATGGGCTCGTAGGAGTTAGTAGAGTTAGTTTAGCATGTAGCGTTGTAGTTTGCGGGCATTCCTTACCCGTCCGGTTGATAGAATTTTCTGTTGGAAATTTCGACGTTATCTTAGGCATGGACTGGCTGAAAGACAGTCATGCGATAATAGATTGTCGTAGAGGGAGTGTATCTTTTGATATTCAAGGCATGAAGAGATTCACCTTAGTCAGATCAGGGGCAACTCAACAAGAGCAGGGAGTAATAACGGCAATGGAAGAAGTTCAGATTCCGAAGGTAGTTGAAGAGTTTCTAGATGTATTTCCTGAAGAACTTCCAGGTCTACCACCAGTTAGAGATATTGAGTTCAGTATAGAATTGGCACCAGGAACTAAACCGATATCAGATCGAGTTTACAGAATGTCGGATTCAGAGCAGGCCAAGGTATATCAGCACATAGAGGAACTGAAGGAGAAGAAGTTCATCCAAGCTAGCGTGTCACCATGGGCAGCGCCAGTGGTACTTGTGGGGAAGAATGATGGGTCATCCAGATTGTGCATTGACTACAGGAAGCTTAACGCGGTAACAGTGAAGAACAAGTACCCATTACCCAGGATCGACGACTTATTTGATCAGTTGAGCGAAGCTAGAGTTTTCTCCAAGATAGATCTTCGTTCAGGGTACCATCAAGTAAGGGTTCGGAAGGAAGATATTCCCAAGACAGCATTCAGATCGAAGTATGGGCATTATGAATTCTTAGTAATGCCGTTTGGTTTGACCAATGCTCCAGTAATATTCATGGATTTGATGAATCGCATCTTTATGCCATACTTAGACCAGTTTGTCGTTGTATTTCTTGATGACATTCTCGTATACTCTGCTAGTGAAGAGGAGCATGAAGACCACCTCAAAAAAGTGTTACAGGTTCTGAGAGAGAACCAGTCGTATGCCAAGCTCAGCAAGTGTGAGTTTTGGTCGGATCACATTTCATTTTTGGGTCACATCATATCCGAAGCTGGAGTAGCAGTAGATCCCAAGAAGATAGAAGCAGTAGAAAGTTGGCCAGTACCCAAGACTGTAGCCGATGTGCGGAGCTTCTTGGGATTGGCAGGATATTACATAAGATTTGTGTCAGACTTTGCAAGGCTTTCAGCACCCATGACCCGCTTGACCCGGAAGGATGTACCATTCGTTTGGTCGGCAGAATGTCAGGCATCCTTTGAGACTTTGAAGCAGAAGTTGATATCAACATCTATTCTTACATTGCCAGTTGGACCCGGAGGTTTTACAGTATATTGTGATGCGTCAGGTAAAGGACTTAGATGTGTCCTTATGCAACATGGGAAGGTGATAGCATATGCATCTAGGCAGCTACGGGACCACGAGAAGAATTACCCCACTCATGATTTAGAATTAGCGGCAGTAGTGTTTGCTCTGAAGCAATGGAGGCATTACTTATATGGTGACCGAGTGGAAATGTACACAGACCATAAAAGTCTGAAGTACATCTTTACTCAGAAGGAACTAAACATGAGGCAGAGAAGATGGCTGGAGTTGATCAAGGATTATGACGTGGAGCTTCAGTATCACCCAGGCAAGGCTAATATAGTAGTAGACGCTCTTAGCAGAAGAGGCGGCACATTTATGTTGACAATACAGAGGCATATCTTAGAAGACCTTCAGGAGATGGGCATCGAAGTTATACTTCCTAGTGATGTAGGAGTTCTAACAAGTCTACAAGTTCAATCCGACTTGGTAGACAGAATCAAGGCAGCTCAGGCACAGGACCCAAGGATTCAAAAGCTTAGGGCAGAATGTGAGTCAGGACTCATGAAGGAGATGAGAATTCATGAAGATGGTACACTTAGGTTTGGATCACGTCTATGTGTGCCTAGTGGAGATATCAGACAGAAGGTTATGGCAGAAGCTCACAGTTCTCAGTATATTCATCCTGGAGGGACCAAGATGTACCAAGATATCAAGCAGCATTTCTGGTGGAACGGAATGAAGAGGGAGATAGCTAGATTTGTTTTCCGTTGCTTGGTATGTCAGCAAGTGAAGGCAGAACAGCAGAGGCCGGCTGGGTTATTACAACCGCTTCCTATTCCGGAATGGAAATGGGAGCATATTACAATGGACTTTGTGACCGGTTTACCGAGATCACCAAGTGGTAAGGATGCTATTTGGATAATCGTAGATCGGCTTACGAAGGTAGCACACTTTCTTCCTTTCAGAGTAGGACAATCTACAGAAAAGTTGGCAGAGTATATATGCAACAGATAGTCAGGCAGCATGGAGTCCCTGTCAGTATTGTGTCGGATCGAGATACCCGCTTTACATCACATTTTTGGAAGAGCTTGCATCATAGTTTGGGTACCAAGTTAAGATTTAGCACGGCTTACCATCCGTAGACGGATGGGCAGTCAGAAAGAACGATTCAGACTTTAGAATACATGTTGCGAGCTTGCACTCTAGATTTGGAGCGTCTTGGGAGAGTCACCTGCACTTGGTCGAGTTCTCAACAATAGTTATCAAGCCAGTATCCAGATGGCGCCATTCGAAGCACTATATGGTAAGAAGTGCAGGTCACCGCTTGCATGGGATGATATCGGAGAGAGGAAGATGTTAGGCCCGAAATGATTGTTCAGACAGTTGAAGTGGTTAAGGGAATTAGAGAGCGACTTCGAGTTGCGCAGGATCGACATCGTCATTGGGCGGACCAGCATCGTAGGCCGTTAGAGTTATCTGTTGGGGACCACGTATAAATCTTGCGGATCTCACCTACTCGTAGGGTCATTAGATTTGGCGTTCGCGGGAAATTGAGTCCGCGGTACGTGGGCCCATTTGCTATCCTTGATCGGGTAGGCGATGTGCTTATCGTTTATCCCTCCCACCTTCGTTACAAGAGGTGTATGACGTGTTTCATGTATCTCAATTACGTAGGTATGTATCGGACCTAAGCCATATCCTCGATCATTCTGAGCTGGTTGTTGGTACCAACCTGTCTTACGAGGAACAGCCTGTGTCCATTTTGGACCGAAGAGAGAAGATACTCAAGAACCGAACAATTAGTCTTGTCCGTATTGCTTGGGGTCATCACTCCTTGGGAGAGTCAACGTGGGAACGTAAGGATGATATCCGATCACGGTATCCGCACCTGTTTGACTCACAAGGTATCTTTTTCTGTATACCTTGATTGTCCTGATTCTTCATGCTTATCACCTTATGGGTAGAGCTACTTGATATCGTAGATTGATGGATTTACATATATAGTACTTGCTTTTGATATAGTAAAAACGATTGCTTGCTCACTAGAATTGCTTGGATTAGTTTAGCTCTGATATTTCTATCCTACTTGGATTTGAAATTTCGAGGACGGAATTTTTCTAAGGTGGGTAGAGATGTCACTCCCCGTCCCCAGAATGCATTTTTATACATGTACAACTCATGTATATTTATTTAGTATTTATCATATATTATCCTGTATTTAAATTCCTATAATTTTATGTTAATTAATTATCTGCTCTTTAATTTTCATGTAATTAATTTCCTACAATTTTATTATCTGCATTTTATTCCTGCTGTTATCTCTGCTTTTTAGTCTTGCTTTTTTTGGTTCGGCTTAGGTTGGTCTTCTCGGGTTCATGGAGGTTCTCATGAACCGAACCCACCTACCACCCCCCCTTTGCTATTTAAAGCCCCCATCCCCTTCTCTCTCCTCATAAATTTCCTTCACCATTACTTCTTCTTCCTCCTCCTCATCACTTCTCCACCTACCAGCAGTAGCAGTAGGCAAGTGCATTTCTTGCTTCCACTTGCGAACCATATTTTTATGGTTCATTTGTCTTCCCTTGAGATTCTAAGAGAGTCTACTACTTAGCATTTTTGATTTTTGTGGCTTGTTTCTCCTAGATCTAAGTTGTTGTATTCGGTTGTCCATGGGTTTTTGATCTCCCAACTTGGCGTGTTTTCGGAGATAGATAGTTCATGTGGTAGAACTCGTTAGTCACGCTCACGTTCTTACGTGCCAGCGTGAGTTCCAGTCACGCACACGTTCTTACGTGTCTGCATGAATTTTCAGTCACGCACACGTTCTTACGTGTCTGCGTGAATTTTCAGTCACGTACACGTTCTTACGTGTCTGCGTGAATTTCTAGTCACGTACACGTCTTTACGTGTCTGCGTGAATTTTTAGTCACGCACACGTCTTACGTGTCTGCGTGAATTTTCAGTCACGCACACGTCTTTACGTGTCTGCATGAATTTTTAGTCACGCACACGTTCTTACATCATACGTGAATTTTAGTCACGCTCATGTCTTTACGTGCGTGCGTGAATTCTTATCATGCTCACTTGTGCGTGCGTAAATTTCCCATCACGTTCACGCTGTGCGTGCGTGAATTTCATATCATGCTCACTTGTGCGTGCGTGAATTTTCCATCACGTTCACGCTGTGCGTGCCAACGTGAACCACTTTTCACGCTCACGCTGTTTATACGCTCTCTGACTTATTGGCCTTAGCATAGACTTGATGGCGTGACTTCTTGACCTGGGTGTTTTGATTTGTTCTCTAATTTACTTATTTAATGGTAGCATGATAGTTTTCCTATATATCCTTACGCCTTTTTATGAACTCGATAATCTTAGCATGTTAATATTTTTTGATACATATGTTGTATAAAACGCGCCCTGTGTCTTGATTGGTTTATGGATACCCAGCAAGACTGGAACTTGACCTTGAGAGTTATAGACTCGACCCATTTAATACTAAATGACTTTCATGCCTTGTCACCATTGATGACGATGGTTATCTTGACTAAAATTGATCATACGTTCTTAGTTGGAACTAAGAGACTGGCTAGTCGTCTTATTGAATTGAATGAATGAGACACGTTCATGATATGAACTATTGTAATCGACTGGCTGATCCCGAATATTGACATACAGGCACATGCAGGCTTCAAACTATTTATTTATTTATTTATTTATTTTACAAAAGAAGCATGTGTACTTTATGGTCAAGGCATGATTATTTCGTGTTAGTTTGGATTGTTGTATTACGCTATGTAAGACCTGCAACCTAACCGCACTGGTATCGTTGTAGAGTTGTGCATATCGTACCCCGTACGAAAGTACTCATTTGAATGACCATGATCCACGGCATGGAATTTCACTCAACGTAGAGACTATTAAGTTAAATAAAATAATGATTGCATGGAGAGAATGGATCCCCGAGTTCTTACATGGCAGCCCTCTTGGGACTAGTAGTGCCCGACAGGCCGGCTTGTTCCCACAGATACTGTAAACCTGCCACACGGGCAGGGAGCGGTATCTGCTTATATTATGATTGTATATTGTATATTGATAACGGACGTCCCGCTGGGACTCGTCTAATTCATGATTGGCGCAATTGATTGACTGGACAGACTAGCCTTGCTCGACATAGTAAGAACTGAGGAATCCCTAATTGCATAATTCCAGGATAACTTGGGACTCACAATAGCAAGCCGTAGGAGTTGATTGGCCGTTCAAGATGATTTGTTTGTGCACTGTACCTACTCTGTTGCCTAACTGAGATGATCAGAATGTCAGGACATGACGGGCCAACTTCTGTCCTTGTTTGGTTGGGAGGTTGGTTCGAAGTGTCGTGATGTTATGTGAATCATAGTGGAAAGCAGAGATCTATTATATATTCTCTTACTTACTGGTTTAATCCTTCATATCTTCCTTTCTTGTGGTACTTGCTATTAGAGGTCTAACCTCTCTGGTTTTGCATGGCCAGATTTAGAGTCGGTTCCCGAGGATTCAGCTTACTTCCACCTCCAAGATGGTCAATACTAGGGGAATGATCGCAGGAGGACTCGAGTGGGTTCCTTACTTCACCGCTCGTTTTGTTATTTATTTTATACTTAGCCGTTTGGCACCGACATGTTAGTCGGATAGTCTTGCACTTGCTTTTACATAATTGTAATTAAGTCAGACTGCAGCTGATAACAATGTATATGTTACTACATCATCTGGCTATGTTTTGTAAAGCCAGATCTCAAGAACATTTTGACTAAGCGTTTGGGACGCCTTACTGCTTTATCTTATATGTTCTCTATTTTTGCTTCTTGTTCGAATGATTGAGACAATAGATGTGAAGTGACCATAGTAAGACTTTCATGTAGTATGCATCCCCTCGTCTGGTTAGACAGCATTGATCGTATTATACGGTATTCATCTACCCATAATACGTAGCTGGCTGAGTCATTCCTCAGTGCAGTATTCTTCTGCAGTGGTACTACCAGCTTAGACATGAATATCACTATCTTGACTTTCAGTAAGAAATTGGCTATTAGTCAAAATTAGCACTACAACAAATAAATTTGGGAAACGCTAATATGATCCTCTTTTTTTCCTTTAACATGCTTTCAGGTAAAAAAGGTTGGATCACGGGCCAGGACACCACTTGTTTTATGATCAATGGCAAAAAGCTTTTTGCCCTTTTAATACTAATGGTATAGGGTTATCGAAGAAACATATAAGAAATTTTTTGCCCTTTTGATACTAATGGTATAGGGTTATCTGCTGATATATACTAATGGTATCAAAATGGCGAAAATTCCTCTATGTTCCTTGTGTGCCAACACGGCAGATCTCAGAGGATAAATCATGTGACATGGAGTTCGTATTAAAGAAAAGAAGAGTGATGGAAATTTTTAGAAATGTGTATACAATAAGAGCTATGATAGCAGTCAGTAGATATGCACATCCAAACCATTGCATTCTACAATTAGTAAAAATAAGATTGTCATAAATTGGAATATAAGTCTGCTCCTATGAGTGTGCATCCTAGCAAATCATCAAATACCTTTCAGGAGAAATTTTTCTACTCTTCAATTTTGTTTCTTATGGATCATGTAGGTCATCTTTCTTCAAATTCAAATAGTAATGAGTTGTTGAATCTGATAATTAACTCAAACATGAAGTTTCATAGACATTGTAGCTTTACATTTAGTTTGATGCACTCAGAAGCCATATTTCTTTTTCATTATTTTCCCATCTATTTTCAACTGGTTACATATTCTTAACCAGAGACATGAAGTCATTGACTGGTTTAAGGGGGAGAACAATTGATGGAGAAATATCATACCTAATCAAACCCTACCCGGATGGAAAAAAGTGGAAAATTGGAAAAACCACAAAACCCATCAAGCAATCGAAACATAGACAACACACGATCACTAAAAAAACCAATAAAACGAGTCTCACAGAATATAAATGTAAAATAGACGACTAGAGAAACATGTAAGGAGATGAGGATATGGGTTTCTTACTCAGCAAAAAGAGTTCACAAGGTTCATTCTAAGGAGACCCCTGAGCTCATGCCTCTCTCCCACGTCCTCACGACCAAGCTCAATGCCAGGCTCGCCGAGGCCCGCAAGAACGGCACCTGCGCCTGGCTCAGGACCGACGGCAAGACCTAGGTCAACGTCGATTACCGCAATAACGACGACACCATGGTACCGATATGCGTCCACGCCGTCATCGTCTCCACCCAGCACGACGAGACCGTCACCAATGACGAGATCGTGCCAGATCAAGCCCGTGGTCCTGGCATGGTACCTTGACGGAAAGACCATCTTCCACCTCGACCCTTCCGACCGCTTCGTCATCGACGGACCCCACGGGGATGTAGGGCTCATCGGTGCAAGATCATCATCGACACCTATGAGGGCTGGAGCGAGCACGGAGGGGGGGTATTCTCGAAGAAGGACCCGACCAACGTGGACCGTAGAGGGGGTACATCGTGAGGCAGGCGACGAAGAGCATCGTGGCCTACGCCCTTCTTTCTCTCCAAAATTGTTGTTTCTCTTCTTTGCTTGAACGCCTCCTTATCCTTTCTAGGGTTTGGTAGAGAATATAAACTTGTAAACTGATGAGGATATAAATTTTTTGGAGCCCTTATTTTTTTATTTTTTGGATTTGGTGGGAGAACGACAAAATTGGGGATTGAAAGAATTTCTCTCTCGCGGTTTAAAGGAAAAGTAGTGCCAAATTTTATTTGGGAGTAATTAAATGGGCTGTGATTTTTGGTAGGCTGTGAAATCCTATTTTTTTTTTACTACCAACTAATGCAGGCCGTAAAAGGCTATAATCCTATATTTTACGACTCTCATAAATGCGTGCGGTAATTGATAGCATTTAACGACACTAAAAATACAGGCCGTAATATAGAGCAAAAGAAAATTTACGGCTCACATTTCACGTGCTCCGTAATATTATATCAGTGACGGCCTATATCTAATGCACACCGTAAGTAAAAGGCCGTAAAAGTCCTGAGGTGTAGTGACTATAGCTTGGTTAGACGATGACCCTTTCATGGCGGGAAGCGAGCCCTGTGCGAAAGTTTCCGAATCATCCACGCCGATTCATGGGTGGCGCTTGCTATACTCATTCCTCCAAGGCCGAAACGGTTCCTTGGCCTAGGCAACCATTCGAAGCATAAACTTGAAACTTTCTATCTTTTTACTAGAACCTTTAACTTCCTCTTTGGTGTGAAACTGATCATTTCTTTGAACTTAGTCATTTATGTACTTTTGCTGTATCGTTGCGATAAACGTTAATCGATTCATACTTTGGTTTGCATAGGCTAAGTAAATAAGGCACAAGAAAGCAGGCATCAGTTTTTTAGGTAAAATAGTTCGATAGCAAGTGTTTCGTGAAGAATCGTGCCATGATTTCATTGATTGTACACTATGGCGACAAGCATTGTTTTTGTGTTTCATATTTGATTCTAAAACAGAGGGTCGAGACGAAGAAGGTCAGCCACTCACCTTAGTCTTTGCTGCAGGCGAGGGTGTAGCTCCCCTTCCCGAAATTTTAAAATATTTTATTTCATTTTTTTTTAATTTAAATAGTGATTTTAGAATATTATAAATAATTATTTACTTAATTATTACGGTAGATGATTTTAATCATGGTTGAGTTTTAAAGTACAAGACGGCTAGGAATCATGGCACGGATAGTGCAGTAGCGTGCTTTGACTAGTGTTTAGCCATGGTAGGGGAATGCAAAGCCATATGAGTGTCCTAACTAGGAAAACCAGATTAAGTTGCGACTTAGCCTCCACCTGAACTATTTATTATATTAAATATATTGATTTTAGATGACCCGATTGTACCAACTTAGCCCGAACTGGGCCCGAACCAAATCCAAGCCTTTGTAGGTATGTGGGACCAAATACGGCCTTGTAGACATATTTGGTAAAGGTATTTATTTTCGTATATATTTTTAGGAATTGGCAATTATTTGCTAAATAATTGTTATAGGTAAAATATGTATATTAAATATTGGTATGCTATATATATTATATTGATATAGTTAGGTAAAATATGTATATTAAATATGTGTGTATTTGTAAGTATATAAATATATTATATTAGTGTATGTGTGTATATATATATAATATATATATTATATTAATATATGTATTTGTGTATTCATATAAATGTATATATTATATATTGTATGTGTATTTCTATATAAATACATATTATATTATGTATATATGAGTGCAAATATAAATATATAAAGTATATATACACTAGTATAATCCCAAGCCCAACCAAACTCAGCCCATAGTTCCTGAAACCAACCCAGGCCCAAAGCCCAGGGCTCAAACCCAGCTGAGCCCGACCACTTGAGCGGCAAAACCGAGCGGAACACAGTAAGTATTTATTTGCGCGAACAACAGAGGGATCAAGGAAAAAGCTTTAAACATTGAAACCCTAACCCTACCCCGCGCGGATCATGGCGACCCCTCCCCCAGGTCTTGACGCACCATCCGGGAGGCTAAGCAGCGCCGCAGCCACCGCCGTGCCAGCTACGGCCGCGCAGATGCTGCACAGTGCGCGCACGAAACAAGGACCCACCACAACAGCAGTTACAGGTACATAAGTTTGCAATCGATTTTCTATTCACCTGTTCGATCATTTTTGATCCCGTAAAATCCTACGTAAACCCAACATAACCCCCTATCCATCCCTTCAACTGGAATGGTTTGGTTTGCCTTAGATAAATTATAGAAATTCCCGAAACTTCGGGAAAAACCATCGAAAATAGGGTACTAGAACTATTTCTGGAATCCATTTTGGAAGGCAAGTATTTGCCGATTCCTCGACAGTTTAGATAATCTATTTAAAGGCAATTGTTGACAACATATAGGACTTCGCAACCTATTTTGTATTTTTGAATTTCACTAAATACATACAAAGAAATTAGTTTTCAAAGTTCGAGAAAAATATGATTAAAAACAGTTTTAAAACTAGAATTTCTCCGATACCACGTGTGTCCCACCAAACCGGGCGACGTGGTCATGCACCATAGTCATCGAAAGCTGCGTAATGGCTTCGTGGTTGTGTGGGCTTTGACGGAATTCAAATTGGTCGCGTGTGCGCGACGAATTTGATGCGTATCCGTCGAAATTCACCGTATCGGCCTCTGTGCAAGTTTCCCAATTACTTCGTGCACGCTCGTCAGATCGAGATGAAACTTACACCAGCAGGATCGTATCGTTTTTTGGTCCTGTATGCCAAGTTTGGTCCAATTCTGAGACAGTTGATCGGATCGCCATTTTGCGGGCCCCACGATCCGACTCAACGGGTGATTTTGTGCACGGCCCGCCGAAATCCAACTTTGGACATACGGTTGGGTTCGTATCGAAAAACCGGATCAGTAGACATGTAGTTTGACGACTTTAGAGACCATTGACTCTGGCACGATTTTCGGTGCAAAGCGGGTCCAACGGCGGACATCATTTTTGCCCAAAATTACCGTTTTTCCCCTGTGTCCAGAATTAGACTTAAGGACAGGAAATCCTAGCTAATTTGACTATTCTGAGACTGTTGGCACTGTCTGTTTCATCTTTCAAAGACAGTTGTGATGACTTGGACTTTCTGACTTATTGATTGGAGTTACATTGTTGTTCTTCGTGCAACCCCCAGGCAAGTATACCTTGCCTCCCTCTACAGTTTATTTACATGCATATTTCTATTATTATATAGTTTTACTAGTTGGTTATTACTTGTAATTTGTATATCGTACATCCTAGTATAGCTATAGTCCTTGTACATGGTTAGCCTTATTAGTTCATATTGGATTAGTTCTCTCGTATATCATGATTGCGTCGTGTCGTGTCTTCACCTGTGTCTTGACTGAGTCATGTCTGTAAGTATGAGTGAGTGAACTGTTATTCCTTTGTCTTTCCCACAACCTGCGAGTCCACACATGGGGCGAAGGTTGCCTTTGCACCTGCGAGTCCACATACGGGGCGAGGGTGACTTGTCTTGAAACTGACCTGCGAGTCCATTCATTGCGAGGGTTGGTATCCATTGATCTACCAGCAGTTCATTTATGCATACTTGATTCCGTGTCCATGTTCATAGTTACCTGTCAGTAGCCACGTATCAGTTTCCTGGCTAGTTCCTATTTATACCCTGTATATTATTGCATGATTAAACTGTTAGATAGGCATGTTTTATGTATCTTGCTAGTCCTCTGAGGACCTGAAGATCTCTTCAGGTTTAGCGACTGCATGGAGTTAGTTAGCAGAGCAGGTAGGTAGGATTGCGATCTATGATACAGTATTTGCTTATGATATTTTATTATCCTTTCGTGCTTTATCTTCCATATCATGATATACTCTGCTTATTTATAGACTCATATCATCCTTGGAGTTTAATCGAACAATATACTAATGGGCTGCGGACCATGACCCATACTTGTTCATTCTTGTTTATTTGATTCTTGTGGATTGAGATATAGTTTAGATTAGACATGATACCCATGACCTTGACAGCTTATATGTACTCGATTCGGGCTGGAGTCCGCTCGATACGTAGCTGGCTTGCTCATGAGCTCGCGTCCGAAAAAGGTGCGGGTCATGACAGAGGGACTGGTTAGCTGCGCTTAGACGTCGCTTACGCGATCACCTGCAATCGCATAAGCAACTGATTAGAACACTCTATTATTCAAGAAGTTCGATACGAATGCGAAGTTCAAAAACGCAAGCCATAAAAACCATCGAAAATATTCACGAAAATGCATTCATGAAAACCAAAGCCAAAGCAAGTCCGGCATGAAAAGCAGAGCAACGGGAGGTCTCTCTCGACTTAGCCGCAGAGCCAATCCTTGAGGCGCAACTTGCTGAATATGGGACTTGATTTCGAAGAATCCTTTCCATAATGAGAAAATGATCTTAATTCAATCGTTCCTGTTCGACCAATTCAACTGATCCTGATCTATCGTTCCCGACTGAATCGGTAGTGACATTGTTCCTTTCTCGTGCACCCCGTAGACAGAAATGGGACACGATATAGGGACGACGCACTATACCATAACCAACTAATAAAAAGTTTCGTCCTCGAAACTTAAGAGTAGAACCTACCTCTACAAAAACAATAAAGGAAATTTCTTCTTCATCTCCAATTCAAGTTCCCAGGTCGACTCCTCGACCGAATGATTGCTCCAGTATACGTGGACGAGAGGGATCGCTCGATTCTGCAGAATCGTACATTGTTCTCGTAGAGGTAGGTTCTACTCCTCGAAACTTAAGAGTAGAACCTACCACGTAGCTTGGGTCGTACACGTACTTTTGCAACTAAGAGACATGGAAGACATTTTATACACCTACTAGCACTGGTGGCAGGGCAATCTGATAGGCCACTGGGGCGACTCGCTTGAGTACTTCAAATGGCCCAACGAATCTCGGACTCAGCTTTTCCTTTGCACCAAACCGAGTAACTCCATGCATAGGCGACACTATAAAAAATACGTGATCGCCTTCTTAAAACTCGAGGGGTCAACGGTGGACATCCGCGTAACTTTTCTGTCGGCTCTGTACAGTCTTTAATCTTTTCCGAATGAGCTTGACCTTCTCCACGGTCTATTCCACCAGCTCCGGGCCAAGAATCTGACGTTCCCTGACTTCATCCCAACAAATGGGTGATCGGCACTTCCGGCCGTACAAGGCTTCGTACGACACCATTTGGATGCTGGACTGATAGCTATTGTTGTATGCGAATTCGATCAATTGCGTAGAGCCGTAACATGTCTTCGAGAATCTAATTCACCCGCTCCGTTTGGCTGTAAGTCTGGGGATGGTAAGCTGAGCTGAACTGCAACTTGGTACCTAGAGCCGACTGAAGGCTACTCCAGAAGCGCGATAGAAATCGTGCATCTCGATCAGAGACGATGGATACAGGGACTCCGTGTAGTCGTACTATCTCGTCAAGATAAATCTGAGCCAGGTGATCAACGCTCCAAGTAACTTTAATGGCAATAAAGTGCGCTGACTTGGTTAGTCGATCAATGATGACCCAGATGGCGTCATTTCCCCGTGGTGTCTTCGGCAGGCCAACCACAAAGTCTATAGTGACATGATCTCATTTCCATTCTAGAATGACAGGGTTCTGCATCTCCCCGTCCGGTCTCTGATGCTCAGCTTTCACCTGCTGACAGGCCATGCATTGCGACACGAAGACCACCACATCACTCTTCATTTCGTGCCACCAGAAGGTCATACGAAGGTCCTTGTACATCTTTGTGCTGCGAGGATGCCATGTATATTTCGTATAGTGCACCTCCGTCAATATCTCCTTTCTAAGTTATGAATCGTCCGGAACGCATAGCCTACCTTTCAATCAAAGGACGCCAGTTTCGTCTACTGCAAAATCGATTGTACTACCCGTTGAAATTTGCTCTCGCACTTTCTTCAGGTACGGATCATCCTTCTGAGCGGTCTTGATATTTTCTCGCAAGCTCGGCTCTAACTGCATCAGCGCCAACTGTACATCCCTGAATCGAACCCGAAGGTCAATGCCCATCTCTTCTAGGTCACGTAGCAGTATGCGATCGATGGGTAACGAGGCAATATACTTCCGACTCAGAGCATCTGCCACAACATTTTCCTTGCTCGGCGTATAGTCAATAGTCAAATCGTAATCTTTAATCAGTTCAAGCCAGCGCCTTTGCCGTAAGTTCAGCTCCTTTTGCATGAATAGATACTTGAGGCTCTTGTGATCTATATAGATCGCGTACGCCATGCCCTAAAGTCAGTGACGCCATAATTTCAACGCAAACACAATTGCCGTTAACTCCAGGTCATGGGTGGAATAGTTCTTCTCGTGCGGCTTTAGTTGTCGGAAAGCAAAAGATATCACCTTGTTCCGTTGCATCAGTACACACTCCAAACCCTGGCTGGACGCATCGCTGAATAACTGGAATCCCTTATTCCCTTTGGAAGTGCAAGTAATAGGGACTAGATGAGCCGTTGCTTTAACTCCTGGAAGGAAGCTTCACAGTCGTCTGACCATTCAAAAGCGACTCCTTTCTGGGTGAGGCGAGTCAGAGGCGATGCGATCTTCGCAAAGTCTTTCACGAAGCGTCAGTAGTATGCTGCTAAACCAAGGAAGCTACGAATCTTGTCGACTGACGCTGGCAGTTTCTAATCGACAACGACTTCAACTTTCTTTGGGTCGACTGCTATGCCTTCAGATGAAATGATGTATCCGAGTAACGCGACGCTGCTCAGCCAAAATTCATACTTGCTCCACTTCACATACAACTAATTTTTCGAAGGATCTGAAGCACGGTCTGCAGATGTTCAGCGCGTTGCGCTTGTCCTTCGAGTAAACGAGTATATCGTCGATGAAGACTACTACAAACTTGTCGAGGAAGGGTCGAAAAACCCGATTCATTAAATCCACGAAAGCAGCTGGGGCATTCGTTAGGCCGAACGACATTACCAGGAATTCGTAATGGCCGTATCAAGTATGGAAGGTTGATTTTGACACATTGTCCGGCTTGATCTTGAGTTGATGTAGCCCGATCGAAGATCAATTTTGGAAAATACCAAAGCACCTTGCAACTGATCGAACATGTCGTCTATACGGGGCAATGGATATTGTTCCGGACGGTGGCTTTGTTCAGCTCTCGGTAGTAAATATAAAGACGCATTGAGCCATCCTTCTTTTTGACAAACAATACAGGCGCTCCCCATGGCGAGATGCTAGGCCGTATGAATTCCTTGTCGAGCAACTCTTGCAACTGTACTTTGAGTTCCTTAAGTTCTGTAGGGGCCATTCTGTACGGGGCTTTAGAGAATGGTCTGGTATCGGGGAATGTGTCAATGGTGAACTCTATCTCTCGATCATATGGCATGCCGGGCAGCTCGTCCGAAAATACATCTAGAATTCTGCCACAATGTCGTCCTGACCCGCGTTTGCACCATCCAGTCTCATGTTTCGAATAGACACAAAATAGCCTTCATACCCGAAATGCAGCATCCTTCGAGCCAATATTTCTGAGATCACCATACAAGTCGGCGATGCCTCACCACACGAATAGCAGAATTCAGGCACTCCAGGTATACAGAAGGTGACCGTCTTTTCGGCACAGTCGATGGTTGCATTACACGGACCGAGCTAATCCATTTCCAGAATGATATCGTAGTCCTTAATGTCTAGGACTATCGTATCGAGACCTACCTTTTGACCACCTATACAGACGATTCCGTCTCTGCAGGCTAAGTTTGCAAGGAGTGTAACACCCCAGTCCCAAAATACGTAGGACTAAGTATGTAGACATGCCAGCTGTATACATACGAAGTACAGGGGCCTTGTATGTATACATAAGCTATAAAATACAGTAAACCACAACTAACTAATCTCATCCACAAAATAAAGAAATAAGATATCATATAATGAATAGTTTTGATACAATTTGTTGGGTGGAGACACAACCACTACCAACAAAATAAGAAAGATGTACATGATATACAAAAGTATCGATGAAGGTAGCAAGATAGATCCAAGACGCGTCATCTTCGAATAAATGGAGAAGATCACGACCTCGGCTAGAATACCTGCAGAAGACATGAACACACACCTGAAGAGATAACCAGGTTCTCAGAGAGACGTAACAAGACACATAATATCATGCCCTAAACTGAATAATAAAAGCTCAACAGAAAAGTATATACAACTAAACAGATGTCCTTAACCATTCTATGTGAAAATGCATTTTGAAGACAACATTCCACATAAGGACTTCCGAGACTAGAAATACGGCGCGTTAGCGTTTCAACCGAGGTACTAGTGGCATCTAGAGGAAAATAAATAAATGTACGGCACACTAGTCTCTCGGTGAGTCACTAACGGCAGCTAGACGAAAGTAAATGCACGACATATTTGTGTTTCAACCGAGGCACTAGTGGCATCTAGAGAAAGGTAAATAAATGCCCGGCACACTAGCTCTCGGCTGAGTCACTAATGTCAGATAGAGAAAAATAAATGTGTGAAAGCCCCTTGCGCCTAATAACTGTCTTCCCCCTCCCCATGCACTACTCGAGCTGAATCCACACCACGATACTTCTAATAACCACTAAGTCTTTTAGGCAATTATTAGCTGTTATATCCTAACGCTCGTCCTGTGCACACCAATATACGGTCGGTACGCAAGTCCGAATCTATATGAGACACGTGACATCGTGGCGCATAGGTGTCGGCCAATGAATGCGGCACAAAAAAGGTGGTCCCTTAACTCTAGGCCAAATGCATAAAGAAAACTACAGTATAGTAATTTGCAACTACATATGGTTTTGAAAGAACAACATATAAAAATAAAACATGCATGATATTGAGCAAGAAATTAAACAGTAAAGGTAAGGTGTCTTGCCTGGTGTGTCGCCTGGTGTGGTGCGATAATCCACCAAGTTCTGTTTTGTCCAATAATCGGGGTCGATGCGCAAGGGTCCGAATTTCACGAGGAATAGAAAACATGATCAGTCATGATCAAGGGTTGTGAATAAATGAAGATTTGCGGCAAGAAAAATACTTGAAAATATATTTTTGTTAGTCAAAATAGTTTACATCAATACTTGAAAATAAATCTTCTAAGCTTTGCTATGGTTGAAGGGAATTTGGAGTAAATAAATGCTTACAGTAGTTTTTAGAAAATATTTCACTAATATATTTTACATAATACTTAAAAGTGGAGAATTGTTTTAGCTAAGGCAACCCTAAGTTTGTCAATATATAGAATTTATAGGTAGAAAAATTATAGTTTATTAGTAAAAATAATTATGATAAAAATTGCAATTCTAGTTAAACCATTTAAAACCAAAACCTACTTTTGCAAAAGTAATTTATTTAGATGGAAACTATACTTTTAAATTACACCAAATTAGTAATCAATACTTAGTGAAACAAAAGAAAATCATAATGATAATTAATAACAAAAATAAAAATATATTAATGGTAGTGAAAATTTACTTGTGTTTGTCTTATTCATATATGTACCTACTGCTTATAAAACAAATTAACAATAATACTAATACATTTAAGAAACCCGTACTGTTGTTATTAAGAAAAAGCACAAACAACCAAAAGCAAATAGATAGGACTGTTTCCTTAAATTCGAAAACAGAGAGAGAGTTAGGTGTGTGAGAAAATGGGGACGAGGGAGAGAGAGACGAGGAGGAGAGTGAAGGAAGGGGGTTACTAAGTCGGAGAGAGCAGCGGCAGACGGCTCGGTGCTCGCGGTCGGCACGATGGCCGTAGACCGGGGCAGCACAACGCGGTGTCGGGTTGCCTGGTGATGGGTCACGGTTGTGGCGGTAGGAGGTCGGTGCCTGACTTGTCACGGCGGCGATGGAGGGTTGCTCGGAAAGGGAAGATGAGGGCAGAGGAGCTGACATTCAGTCGACGGAAGGGGGCTTTTGCCGACGGCTGTACCTGGTCGCCTCGGAGCGCAGGCTCGCCGGGGATAGCGAGTACGACGTGCGGCGGGAGTCTCGGTAACGAGGTGTCACGACCCGCACCCTGTGTAGGGACGAGAGGTGGGTACATCCAGCCTATACCGCAGTGTCGGCAATAGAACGCTGCTCTAGGTCACAACTAAAACTAAATACAATATGATATACTCTCCGTACGGAGGACAATCACAGCAAGATACGACTCAATCACCAAAAGTAGAAGTAGTACGATAAGATAACTATGAATCCACAAGAGAAGTACAATAGAGAAAATAAATCTCGGTGTTATCAACACCAACTCAAATAAGCATAAAATAAATACAACTCAAGACAACTGAAAATAAAATAAGAAAAACTCTAGCCATCTACTCCAACCTCTACTTTGTCTCCTCTAGGCTAACAGGTAACCTCCAAGCTATCTGTAAAATTTATCAACAGGTCCAGTCAGAACCGGAGCGAGCACAGTACATCTCACGTAGTTCATATCATGACAGGAATATAAAGCATGCAATAGAGTAAGATACATGTATTGCTGAAAGAAAGGATATGAAATAAAGAGATGACTGTAATAGAAATATCTACCATAAGTAAAGAACTAACCGTGAACTAGTGATTTAGTGTACAACATAGACATGTAAACGGCTTAATAATAAACATGAGAGTTTGTACATGGCTATACTACTTTGGAAATATTCACATGACCATTTCTACTCCCCATCTTCAATCAATACAAGGATCCGTTCAAGTTATGTTATTGTACATGATATCACATGGATGCCCATAAATGGGTGCACATAAATGTAAACATGGGGGCTCCGTGAAGATTAGAGTTCATAAATCACGAGAGTGCACATGAATGGTGAAAGCACAGAAATACATGATGAAAGTGAAACGCACATGACATGATCCGATGCTTCCGAAGGGGATAACATCGCATGAAAAGATCCAAATAGTACTAATCCATGTTACCATCGTGACAGCATCAAGTAAAGTAATCTAGAGCAATAATATAGTTCTAGCAAGTATGAAACGGTCAGAGAATGTACTCGCCTGATATCCTGAATAGCTGATATGAAAAGATAGCCAACTGGAGGTACAGAGTCCTAGTTAGAGCAACACAGGTTATAAAGAGTTCAATTTATATGATAATTGAAATTATAATGCAATCTACATGAGTCTAAGTCAATCTAGGTCAAAGTCAACTCTTGGTCAACTCTGGTCAACTATAAAGTCAAACTAGGTCAACTCTAGTCAACTGTGGTCAAACTAGCTAGGGTTGGGTCAACAATGGTCAACTAGTCTAGATAAGTCAATTTTAGGTCTAAACAAACTAAGTCTATGCAAATCAAGTATCCAAGATAGCTACTAACTCATAGCCTAAGCCACTTGCTAAACCAAGCACAAAACTAAACCATAAGCTAACAAGACACACAAACTTAGTCATATAATGTATATATTATTCACATTCACATATTCATATACATAGACATATATAGGAAAGCTATATATAGGCACCTACATATATATATACATACACTCACTTACTCTTTTACCTATCCTTCTATATATATATATATATATATATATATTATCTATATAATATATATTATTATATATATATATATATATATATATTTTTTTTTTTTTTTATACTCTTTTACCTATCCTTCTATATATAATATATATATATATATATATATATATATAAAATATATATATATATATATATATATATTATATATAGGAAAGCTATATATATAGGCACCTACATATATATATACATACACTCACTTACTCTTTTACCTATCCTTATATAGATATATATATAAATATATTATATTATATATATATATATATATAATATATTATATATATATAGAAGGATAGGTAAAAGAGTAAGTGAGTGTATGTGTGTATGTGTTTGGCATGTGTGTGAAAGGATATGTTTAATGTTCACAGATTTTGTGATAGGTAGGTGTATGTGACATGGATACATGGTGTCAAAGGTGTATGAATGCATGCGTGTAAAAGGTTATAGGTTAAGTTAACTCAGTTTATAGAAATACATACATACATACTTATTTTGCATACATTAATACATATCATATATGCATACTTGTATTCATTCATGCACCTATACATACATACATAGATGCATACATACATATTTGAATATATTATATACTTGCATACATTATATTCGTATATGCATACTCTACATTATATTACATTCATTCCTACGTACATGCATACAATAACATATGCATGCAAACTTATACATTTAACTCAAAATATATGTGAATACATACATTACATTACCTTACACATATATATATCATTCATTCATTCATATCTCATGTACATGCATACTTCAGTTCAGGCATTATATCTATTCACATATATTAAGTTGCATACATATACTTATTTTTATTACAAACATGTCATTCATGCATATTACATACTTACATGCATCTATACATTATACATTGTATACAACACATAAAAATAGAAGAGGAAAAAAAGGGAGAAAAACTGAAATAGAAAGGGAAGGGAAGGAAAAATGTAAGAAAAAGGGAAAACAGTGGACATATACACGCTAGCATCATATATTCTACAATTACCACACATGCATTATATATTGCATTACATTATGTATACATTATGCATTCAATCTATCATTACATGTATACCTTGCATTCATATCTAGCATTCATTATATACTTTCATGCATACATTGTATATCATTCTTTCATTCTTGTATTGCTTACATACATTACATTGATTGTATTCCTACATGCTTGCATTCAACCATATATACATTAATGGAAAGCGGATACATATCATATATCTATCATTTTATTCATCTAACATATCATGCATTACATACTCTACATTCATTTAATATCCATACTACATAGGCTCATAGGCTACACAAAATACCTATGTCGTATAGTCACTCTTCTACTTAAAACCAATACTGTACCAATTGGGCCTTCACTAAATTCTAGAATTAAATTATGTCGTAGCCCTTCGTGTTAGCTTTTCGAAACCTCTAACGGATCGCATTTTCGTGTCCGGAATCTCCCAAAATTGCAAAAATACCGAAACGCATTTGTCTTTCGGACAGCTGACACTCAAATAGTTTTACAGAAAGTTCCAGAATGATTTTGGCTTATTAAGATATATATTTAGAAAGCTAACTTCGATACGGTTCTTTTAAAAAAAACGAGAGATTAATCGGAGTTCTAAGCTAAAAGTTATGACATTTCTAAGTTGCTTTGGTTAAAAAACGTGGATGAATATTATGACGAATTTGAGTTGTTTTGGACAAAAGAAACACATGTATGCCAAGATACTTGGATACCAACATAGTATCCAAATGAAACTCATTCTGACCATCATAACTAAGATCAATCCACTCTCTAACCATTCTAAAACTGAATTTAAATATCTATTTAAACTATTATCATACATACATAAATACACATGTGGTGTCCTAATTTGGGATCTATCAAGTAGGACACAAGACACATATCTAAAATTCTCAAGAGAGCTCCAAATGGCCTCAAATTTGAATCTAAATGGGGGTACATGTATGGGGGTGGATTCCTATGGATTCAAAACTAACTAATATGCATAGGAAATCAATTTAGAGGGTTGGTTTTACCTATTGGCAGTGGAATCCCAATGATACTCCCAAGGACACGGCTCCGACACGAAGATCTTCCAAAAAGGACACTCCACCTTGCACTTTGCTCCAAATCTTTGCTAGCACCCTCCCTTGGAAGTATGAGAAGGTTGGATGGAAGTTTTGGTGGAGGGATGTAAGGATTTGGAGAACAAATCAAAGAGGGAAGCTCTCTAATATGGGAAAGAACACTTTGTGAAGGAAAAGAGGCGAGATGGAATAAAATAAAAGGAAGGGAGGCTAACCTAGCTATAGTGGCTGCCATTAAACCCTATTTGGGCCTTGGAGGAAAGCCCAATAAGACCTTAACTAGTCCTCTTGCTTAATTTTAAGTTAGGATCAAGTTTGGGATCAAAAGGGTTAAATTTAAGCCTCTAACTTAACCAATCAAACAGGTGGGATTAGTCTAAACTCACTAACTTAATTAATGAGGTTTGTGGGCCATAACTAACTAATCTTGGGATTCTGTCTACAGTCTAAGCTACCTGGGTCACTAACACAAGTCGGAACGAAACGAAACTCAAACCTGACTAAACAAATCCCGTAAAATCAATACTAAAATAAAAATTCCCAAAATATTAAAATATGAAAAATGACCAAAATCATAATACATTAATTTAAATATTATTAAAATAATCTAAAATTTACCAATTAATCAAAATCCTAAATAATTAAAAGTCATAAAATGACCAAAATATCTTTAGCCTAAAAAGTTGTAGATAGTCATTCTAATCACATGGTTAAGTTCCCATGGTCATGGTTAGTCTCTAGACTCAACAGTTCTAGAGTTCACTAGCTAACACATCAAAATTATAATTCATCAATTTTAAATAGTATTAAATTAATTAAAAATTCTCATAAATCATAAATCCTATTATTAAATAATAAAATTTTACAAAAGTTTAAAATTACCCTCATTTTAGAAAAGTGGGTGTTACAAGTCTACCCTTCTTAGAAAATTTGTCCTCGAATCTAAGATGGTCGTACTTCTTTTAGAGTCTCACCAACAATCAAAGTCTCAGAACTTACCTAAATCATGCAATTTAAAAGAATGGCATACAGGGTCATGGCATACGGTGGCAGTTGAAAGTCTCATATAGGTATACTAGTCATGCTAAACCAAAACGGTCATAGGGTATCAAAATATACAAGCAATCTGGGAAGCTAAATTGGAAAAGTTACAGAAACAACAAATCATCAAGGCTGTAAGGCAGTCTACCATCCTATATGAAAACTAGTAATTAAAAATAAAATAAAGATAACTAGTAATTATCTATAAAGGGTACTATTCAAAGAAAAATCAAAATCAAAGTTTAAAGAACGAAAGTCAATAACATTGAAATCCAATCACAATATATATTAAGAAAATTTAGTCTCGATAGGATCTAAGTTGATCAATTATGGGTAATCAAGATTTGGGTAATATGGAGGACAAGGTCATCGAAGTCTGAGCACGAGCATACAATGATGGATATTCAGGTCACAATTAAATTAATTCAATTAAATACGACCCAAGATATTAATATGATAAGCAAAGATGATCAAAGTCGATTGGTCGTGATTAAGGGAGCTAGGATTCAATGATATTGAAAACTTTTAAAGGGTGATTCAAAGATATGGAATAAGTCAAATTTCTCCTTTTAAAGGGAGAACAAGAGAAAAGATTTCATAGGAAAGTCAAGTTAATCATCTCTCCATGATACTATCAAGTTTATCATTTGCCAATCTATTTTTATCTCACAAGTCCCAATATAAAAATCAACCTTTATATAACTACCATCAAAATTATATCCTTCCGTCATAATGATTTGACCTTGCCATGATCACCATAGGCTAAATTTCTAAGGTCCAAAATATTATTCATGAAGCATACCGTTCTTACTAGGAATCAAAACTGACCACTTAATCATCATAAATCTAAATTCTTCCACCTTGTCCTAAATTGGATCAGAAGCCTCTAAATCAAGTTTTATGTAATCCTTGAACTTATTCAATTTACTTTCCTTGTATTATTTAAATCTAAACCCACTAGGTCTTACAAAATTTATTCTTTATTATAAATTCAACCTTTATATTTCCTTCAACGTACACGTTCAATATTATTCTCATCAAATTTAAAATTTTCACAAAATCTCTATATTTTTTATAACTCAAAATCCTTGCGTTCTTTCTGTTTGTAGCCATTTCTTACAATATCTTATTTAATTTCGTATCATCATTGCATATAGTTAAAATCTCTTCTCTATTACTAAATTCCTAAATTTAACATCATAGCCTTAAAGTGTAACGTCTCAAGAATCAATAACCAAAATTTATTAAAGTTCTAGAAACTAAGTTGACCTCGAATATCCTCATCAGTTATGAAATGCATCTATGAATTATTCATACCCAAAAGATTTCTCTAAGTTTGATTGTTCCTAAATTGATAATATAACTCTCTTGATTTCATCCTCAAATTCAGTCGCATCTCTATCCCAAACTGTCACGCCCCAGAACCAGAATACTGGAGAGCGGGGGCAGACATAGCCAGCTACGTATATTGAAATGCATTCCATCTCGCTATACGGTCACGGCTGTCTAGATACATGAGGGTTTATCTACAAGCCAACAGTCTCTTAAGGTCATGAACAAGCCTAGTGTCTCAATCACAAGCAAGTAAGTAAGTGTTACAAGATGTATGATCATTAAATATACAATAATAAGGCGTCCCAAATATTACATATTCAGCTGATCATGAAGCTAGTCGTTACAAAATGTGAGGACTAGCAAGAGTTTAGTCATACATGATCAACCCTAGGATCTGTCAATCATGTTACAGCCCGTAGGCAGACAGTAAGTAAATACAATCGAGCTAAACAAGTGCTCGTCGGCTAAACGCCTCAAAAGAATATATTTACAATAAAGTGGGAGAGCAAAAAAAACCCACTCGTTGCCAGGGTTCCGTCTAGTGGCCACCATCTGGCTGGAAAGTCGGTAGATCCTCTGGAGCTGCTCCGAAATCTGGCCATACAAAACCAGCTGGGTCAGATCCCAGAAAGAGCAAGTGCCACAAAGGAAGCTTCACTTAGGAACTAAAACCAGCAATCAGCACAAGATATAAATAAAAGTAAGAACTGGAAAATAAAGAAAATACATCAGGATGATATACGACGAGATAACCATGGGACTATTCAGATAACCAGGTTACAACCCGTAACCAAACAAGGACCGGGGTTGTAACCCTTCGTCTGAACGGAGCTTGGTTTCTCACCATTTATCGAAAATAAATACAAGCATTCTGGTCATTCAATAATCTGGAACAGGATCAGGACAAGACTAAACTGGTTAGACTCCACCCAATCATTTTACGGCCAAGCAACAACTACGGCTTGATACTTTAACTAACTAGGGTTGTCACAAGCCTAATTACTAACAAGATGCAGTAAGATTATTCCACAGCCACAAGCCCTGCAGACCATCCAGGTTACCCAGGACGAAAGATTAGGGTTGAATTCAGGTGGGTACATCGTCCAGGAAACGCATGTACCCTTAGGTAGCTTGAAGGGTGCAACACATGACAGTGTGCTGCAAATGTGCCCTACTCGACGGCAGGCTACAGATCCCAGGCGGCCCAGGTAACGGGATTGCCTGTAGCTGGAAAATCTCTTCATGACTAATGTGTTAATCTAGTTATTAACCCTAGTCCATTTTAATAGGTACTCCTGACCGTGGTACTCAGGAGTCCCTCCCTAGACATGATGCAAGACAGGACTGGTTTATTTGTACAAGCACAATTGTCCACGGTGTCCATGTTATTATGCAGGTCATGTCATGTCAGGTAGCCGTCGCAACAGCTTATCAGATATAATCATGTCAGGTTATCATGTCAAGTGTACTTGTCAGGAGTGCGCCACGGCGGGCCACTATCATGTCATGTCAGGTTAGTCATGTCAGGAGTGCACCACTACGGGTCACTGCCAGGTCGTGCTCAATTATCAGTTCCAAACATATCAAATGAATTCATGATTTTCAAGTTCAGGACAAAAGGCGTAAGGATATAAAATGGACGTAAAATATCTAATAAAGGAGTTACAAAACATGGGCAATTAATGATAAATAATAGTACACAGGAACATGAGAAAGTCATGTGGCTCAGTCATATGCGGTCAGGAAAGGGTAGACTCATGCGGCCCAATTAGGAGGACGCATGCGGCCAGGGTCGCTGAATCACATGCGGCCAAGACAAGGGGGCGCATAGGCGGCTGAGAGTGAAAGGTACAAATGCGGCTGAAGGGGCAGGAACCTATGCGGCTGGGAGTAGGACTAGGTCCCATGCGGCAAGCAGGAAGGAAGGCTCCATGCGGCCAGGATGAATTGGACTCATGCGGCTCTCGGGGTAGGGGCACATGCGGCTAGCGGGGAACCAAGCCTATGCGGTCCGCAAGTACTAGTGTTCATGCGGCTCAAGGGGATAGGCGCATATGCGGCTGAAGGCAAGTGGGACTCCATACGGCAAGAAGGAACTGAGGACTCATGCGGTCAGGTTCAATTCATATTCATGCGGCCAAGGATGAAGGCAGACTTATGCGGCTGGGAAGCAAGGGCCTCATGCGGTTTAAGAATGAGACTCAGTCCCTGCGGCTGAAAGTGTCATGCGGCTAAATCACTTGCCGCATGAATTGTCATGCGGTCAAGTCAAGCACTGTTCTTCTTCCCCAAATTTCAGAGAAGAAGAACACCATGAACCCAAGCTTCCAAGCTGCATAACTCTATCATCCGGAGCCCAAATCCGAACTTCCATAGGTCAAAATGGGGTAGAACGAGATTCTCTACAACATGGTACCATCAAAACTCAAAAATAACAAGATTTAGTAGATCAAAACCCAAGAAATCCGAAAATAAAATAAACTTAGATCTACAAGAATCCAGCCATGGAAATGAGAAATGTCAAATACTAAAGTGCTTTAGAATGTAGTAAAGAAGAGAATGGAGCAATAAAATCAGAGTTCCTCCATGAAGCAAGTTGCACTTGCCTAGACCTCCCTCTTCTTCTCTGGTAGGTAGGGAGTAATGAGGAAGAAGAAGATGATTAATGAAGAGAGAGAATAGAGAGAATGGATTAATAAATACAATGGTGGTGGTAGGTAGGGGGTTCACATTGGTTCATACTGAACCAAAGAAAACCGAGCCAAGCCGAACCAAGCCAAGAAGAAATAACCAAGCCAAGATACAAGCTAACAAGGAATCATGCAAATACAGAATAAAATACGTACACGTATTCCAGAAATACGTAATACGGACCACAAGCATTACAACTCTACCCACCTTAAAAGAATTCCGTCCTCGGAATTTAATCAAGAGGCTAGAGGAGCAATGACAAGCTACATTAATCACATGCAAGCTACAACTAGGCAGACAATCACTCATTCAAGCAAGGAATCGAAGGCATGAGGCATAAGAAAGACATTATACCTCACGAGTCAAACAAGTCGGGATATCGCGATCGGATATCATCCTCACGCTCCCACGTTGACTCCCCCAAAGAGTGATGACCCCAAGCAACTCGGACTAACTTGATAGTCTTGTTCTTGAGGATCTTCTCTCTCCGGTCCAATATAGACACGGGCCTCTCTTCATACGAAAGGTTGGTACCAACAACCAATTTCGAATGATTTAGGATGTGGCTCGGGTCCGGGATATACCGTCGTAATTGGGATACATGGAACATGTCATGCACCTCGCTTAGCGACGGCGGAAGAGCGAGACGATAGGATACATCTCCTACTCGCTCCAGAATGTCAAACGGTCCTATATACCTAGGACTAAGCTTTCCCCGTACGCCGAAACGAATGACGCCACGATTAGGCGAAATCCTCAAAAATACATGATTGCCGACCGAAAACTCGAGAGGGCGCCGATGAGAATCGGCCCAATGGTGCTGGCGATCTTGGGCAACTCTAAGATGATCTCTGACTCTCCTGACCACTTCGACTGTCCGGGCAATCATTTCTGGACCGAGCATCTGTCTCTCTCCAACATCATCCCACGCTAGCGGGGATCTGCACTTCCTACCATACAGTGCCTCGAACGGTGCCATCTGGATACTGGCCTGGAAACTGTTGTTGTACGAGAATTCCACCAGGTGCAAGTGATCTTCCCATGAACCACCGAAGTCAAGTGTGCAAGACCGCAACATGTCTTCAAGAGTCTGGATCGTACGCTCCGACTGACCATCTGTCTGCGGGTGATAAGCTGAACTGAACTGGAGGCGAGTCCCCAAACTCTCTTGTAAGCTACGCCAAAAGTGCGATGTAAATCTGGAATCTCGGTCCGAGGTGATACTGACTGGCACACCGTGCAATCTGACAATCTGCCTGAGGTACATCTCCGCTAGCTGAGCCGTCGACTGACCAACTCTGAATGGAAGAAAGTGAGCCACCTTCGTGAGCCGATCAACAATAACCCAGATAGCATCTCTACCAGCTGCGGATCTAGGTAATCCAGTCACGAAATCCATGGTCACATGCTCCCACTTCCATTCTGGAATCGGCAAAGGCTGAAGAAGTCCAGCCGGTCTCTGATGTTCAGCCTTGACTTGTTGACAAACCAAACACTGAGAGACAAACCGAGCTATCTCCCGCTTCATGCCATTCTACCAGAAGTGCTGACGGATATCACGGTACATCTTCGTACTGCCAGGATGGATGGAATACTGAAAACTGTGCGCCTCTGACATGATCTCCTGCCTGATATCTCCACTGGGTACACAAAGACGCCTTCCATGTCGAAGTGTACCGTCCTCATGAATGCATAACTCTGGTCTTCGTCCTGCCTCACACTCTGCTCTGAGTCGCTGAAGCTTGGAATCTGCCGACTGTGCCATCCGGATCCTCTCGACTATAGTAGACTGAACTTGCATGCTGGCCATTAATGCTACACTGGAAGGGAGAACAACTTCTATACCCATCTTCTGAAGATCTGCTAACAGCTCTGGTTGCGCTGTTAGGAAATAAACTCCGCTCTCCTTTAATGCATCCGCAATAACATTGGCCTTCCCAGGATGATACTGCAGGTTGACATCATAATCCACAAGAAGCTCCAGCCACCTCTCCGACGCATGTTAAGATCCTTCTGAGTGAAAACATACTTCAGACTCTTGTGATCGGTGAAAATCTCCACCCTATCTCCATACAAATAGTGCCTCCATAACTTAAGTGCAAACACTACTGCTGCCAGCTCCAAGTCATGGGTTGGGTAATTCCTCTCATGATCACGAAGTTGTCGTGACGCATAAGCTATTACCTTCCCATGCTGCATCAGAACACATCCTAAACCTCTGCCTGAAGCATCACAATATACTGAGAATCCTCCGGTTCCGTCTGGAAGCGTGAGAATAGGAGCTGTTATCAATCCTCGCTTCAACTGCTCAAAAGAACTCTGGCACTCTGCTGTCCAAGCAAACTGTGCATCCTTGCGGGTCAATTGGGTCAATGGCGCTGAAATCCGAGCAAAATCCGAAACAAACCGCCGGTAGTAGCTGGCCAATCCAAGAAAACTACGAACCTCTACAACTGTGCTGGGCACCGGCCACGACTCAATAGCCACAATATTCTGGGGATCCACTTCTACTCCTCCTCTAGTGATGATATGACCCAAGTACGAAATGCGATCGAGCCAGAACTCGCATTTACTGAACTTAGCATACAACTGGTGCTCTCTGAGGATCTGAAGAACAACTCTGAGATGTTGTTCATGCTCCGCCTCACTCTTGCTGTAGACCAGGATGTCATCCAAGAACACAATCACAAACTGATCCAAGTAAGGCATGAAAATGCGATTCATGAGATCCATGAATACGGCTGGCGCATTGGTTGCTCCAAAAGGCATAACAAGGAACTCCCAATGCCCATATCTCGATCTAAAAGCTGTCTTCGGGATGTCCTGCTCTCTGACTCTGATCTGATGATATCCTGAGCACAAGTCGATCTTCGAAAATACTGATGCCCCTTTGAGTTGATCAAACAAGTCATCTATCCTCGGAAGAGGGTATCTGTTCTTGATTGTCTCTGAGTTCAAGGTACGATAATCAACACATAACCTGGACGTACCATCCTTCTTTTTACAAGAAGCATCGGGGCTTCCCAAGGCGATCCACTAGCACGAATGAATCCCTTGCGTCGAAGTTCTTCAATCATCTTGTACAAGATCTCCAACTCTGAAGGCGCCATCCTGTAGACTCTCTCTGATACTGGGGCTGTCCCGGGAATCAAGTCTATGGTGAACTCGATCTCCCGCTCCGGAGGCATACCTGGTAGCTCTTCTGGGAAAACATCTGGGAACTCATCCACTATTCCGGGCAACTGCACTGCTGCTACTGCCATCCGCAATATCGGAGGAGAAGGCTCAACTTCGCCTCGGGAGAAAGAAAACTCTGGCTCGCCTGGAATGCTAAAAACAACCCTGCCGATATGGCAGTCTATCCTAGCATACTGGTTCCTCAACCAATCCATCCCTAAGACCACATCATAATCGGCCATCGGGAACTCTATCAATCTAGCGGGAAATTCTCTACCGCTAACTACGATCCGACACGAGGAAAACACTCTATCTACTCCCACAAGTCCGTTACCAGTAAGTATATTGAGCCTTACTGATAATGACTCGGGTTCCAATCCTACCCGTGTCGCGAATCGTGCAGACATAAAAGAATGCGATGCACCAGAATCAAATAAAGCTGAAGCTGGAAATGAGTTGACGAGAATAGTACCTGCCACTACCTCTCCTGGTGCCAATCCTTCCTCTGTGGTCATCACCATAGCCTGACCATGCCCTCGGGGTGCTGGTCCCCTCTGCTGAAATCCTCGCTGCCTATTCTGACTCAAGGCTTGGGCTTGAACATGCTGCTGGGGGTTCTGCTGGGACATCTGGGACTGAGGCGGCAAGGGCCTCGGCAATGGGTACTGCTGCTGCTGCTGGACCGGTGCTGGTCCTCTCACCGAAGAGCTAGAAAGGTTGGATGATGATGAACCACCCCTGTTTGGACAGGATCCAACCCTATGGTCTGGTGCTCCACAAGCCAGACACAATCCTTGCGCCCTACGACACTCTGTCACTACATGGCCTGGCTTTCCACAATGAGAACATCCCACTGCGGAAGACTGCTTCTGCTTCTGCTGCTGCTGAGGGTGCGTCGGGGTTGAATGCTGAACCGACGTCACGGAGGCCGCTCGCCTCGGAGCTCCAATAGTCAAAGCCCTGGCTGCCGGGGCTGGGGCTGAAGACTGATTCATCTGGCCGTGAGATCGCTTTCGACCTCCGGTCCTATCCACAATCCTCTGGGAGGTATACTCATGCCTCCGGGCTGCTCTCAAGACTGCATCAAAAGTCTGATGCTCAAATTGCTCAACTGCCACAAGATCTCCAGGTGAAGCCCCTGCTGGAATCGCTGGGCTCTATCATACTCGGTTGCCACCAATATGGGAGCAAACCGACTGAGTCTCGAAAACTCGGCCGCATATCCATCGACCGTCCTGCCTCCTTGCTTCAGATTGGTGAACCTGGTCTGCAGATCATACCGAGCTACGGCATCGAAATACATGGTCTGGAATCTCTCTCTGAACACCGCCCAAGCAATAGGTGCTGCTAATCCAACGGCCTGAGTTGCCCACCAGCTGCGGGCAAGATCTAACACCTGCAGGCGCACAACTGCCACCTTCTCGTTCTCTGGAGTCCTGGCTGCTTCTAGAACCACCTCTGTGTCCTGAAGCCATGCATCTGCCGCAATAGCATCCTCACTACCGTCAAAGAATGGAGGGTTCAAGCGTTTGAAGCTTTGAAGCTGTTGGCCGTGCTGTTACCCTGATGACCGCCTCTGGTCAAGGCATCCGTCACTGCCTGTTGCAAGGCATCTCCACGACGATCTTGAGAAGCTATCAAGGTCCTGACGAGTCCTACTAATGTGCCATCATCAGGCTCGGCAGGCTGAACTGGCTGAACTGGGGCTCTTCTCCAATAGGCTCGACTCTGGAGGCTACTCCGGAGTGCTGGACTTGATCTCCAGGTTGCTGCTGGTCCGCGGGAGGTGCTCCGCCTTGCTGATCGGTGGGACCACGAACAATGCCGCTGAAGAAGACGACATAGGGAACAATAAGGAAGGACCAGGACAGATCAACGATACAAGCACATGATCAGGACAAGAATCCAGGGATTCAGAAGATACGAGCGGAGATCAAGGACGAATACTGATTGAGACATCTATTCGGTAAACCCACATATCTTGATTTACAAGACCTGCATGGGCCACCACTTAAACCATGTCACGCCCCAGAACCAGAATACTGGAGAGCGGGGGCAGACATAGCCAGCTACGTATATTGAAATGGATTCCATCTCGCTATACGGTCACGGCTGTCTAGATACATGAGGGTTTATCTACAAGCCAACAGTCTCTTAAGGTCATGAACAAGCCTAGTGTCTCAATCATAAGCAAGTAAGTAAGTGTTACAAGATGTATGATCATTAAATATACAATAATAAGGCGTCCCAAATATTACATATTCAGCTGATCATGAAGCTAGTCGTTACAAAATGTGAGGACTAGCAAGAGTTTAGTCATACATGATCAACCCTAGGATCTGTCAATCATGTTACAGCCCGTAGGCAGACAGTAAGTAAATACAATCGAGCTAAACAAGTGCTCGTCGGCTAAACGCCTCAAAAGAATATTTTTACAATAAAGTGGGAGAGCAAAAATAAACCCACTCGTTGCCAGGGTTCCGTCTAGTGGCCACCATCTGGCTGGAAAGTCGGTAGATCCTCTGGAGCTGCTCCGAAATCTGGCCATACAAAACCAGCTGGGTCAGATCCCAGAAAGAGCAAGTGCCACAAAGGAAGCTTCACTTAGGAACTAAAACCAGCAATCAGCACAAGATATAAATAAAAGTAAGAACTGGAAAATAAAGAAAACACATCAGGATGATATACGACGAGATAACCATGGAACTATTCAGATAACCAGGTTACAACCCGTAACCAAACAAGGACCGGGGTTGTAACCCTTCGTCTGAACGGAGCTTGGTTTCTCACCATTTATCGGTAAAATAAATACAAGCATTCTGGTCATTCAATAATCTGGAACAGGATCAGGACAAGACTAGACTGGTTAGACTCCACCCAATCATTTCACGGCCAAGCAAGAACTACGGCTTGATACTTTAACTAACTAGGGTTGTCACAAGCCTAATTACTAACAAGATGCAGTGAGATTATTCCACAGCCACAAGCCCTGCAGACCATCCAGGTTACCCAGGACGAAAAATTAGGGTTGAATTCAGGTGGGTACATCATCCAGGAAACGCATGTACCCTTAGGTAGCTTGAAGGGTGCAACACATGACAGTGTGCTGGAAATGTGCCCTACTCGACGGCAGGCTACAGATCCCAGGCGCGCCCAGGTAACGGGATTGCCTGTAGCTGGGAAATCTCTTCATGACTAATGTGTTAATCTAGTTATTAACCCTAGTCCATTTCAATAGGTACTCCTGACCGTGGTACTCAGGAGTCCCTCCCTAGACATGATGCAAGACAGGACTGGTTTATTTGTACAAGCACAATCGCCCACGGTATCCATGTTATTATGCAGGTCATGTCATGTCAGGTAGCCGTCGCAACAGCTTATCAGATATAATCATGTCAGGTTATCATGTCAAGTGTACTTGTCAAGAGTGCGTCACGGCAGGCCACTATCATGTCATGTCAGGTTAGTCATGTCAGGAGTGCACCACTACGGGTCACTGCCAGGTCGTGCTCAATTATCAGTTCCAAACATATCAAATGAATTCATGATTTTCAAGTTCAGGACAAAAGGCGTAAGGATATAAAATGGACGTAAAATATCTAATAAAGGAGTTACAAAACATGGGCAATTAATGATAAATAATAGTACACATGAACATGAGAAAGTCATGTGGCTCAGTCATATGCGGTCAATAAAGGGTAGACTCATGCGGCCCAATTAGGAGGACGCATGCGGCCAGGGTCGCTGAATCACATGCGGCCAAGACAAGGGGGCGCATAGGCGGCTGAGAGTGAAAGGTACAAATGCGGCTGAAGGGGCAGGAACCTATGCGGCTAGGAGTAGGACTAGCTCCCATACGGCAAGCAGGAAGGAAGGCTCCATGCGGCCAGGATGAATTGGACTCATGCGGCTCTCGGGGTAGGGGCACATGCGGCTAGCGGGGAACCAAGCCTATGCGGTCCGCAAGTACTAGAGTTCATGCGGCTCAAGGGATAGGCGCATATGCCGCTGAAGGCAAGTGGGACTCCATGTGGCAAGAAGGAACTGAGGACTCATACGGTCAGGTTCAATTCATATTCATGCGGCCAAGGATGAAGGCAGACTTATGCGACTGGGAAGCAAGGGCCTCATGCGGTTTAAGAATGAGACTCAGTCCCTGCGGCTGAAAGTGTCATACGGCTAAATCACTTGCCGCATGAATTATCATGCGGTCAAGTCAAGCACTGTTCTTCTTTCCCAAATTTCAGAGAAGAAGAACACCATGAACCCAAGCTTCCAAGCTGCATAACTCTATCATCCGGAGCCCAAATCCGAACTTCCATAGGTCAAAATGGGGTAGAACGAGATTCTCTACAACATGGAACCATCAAAACTCGAAAATAACAGATTTAGTAGATCAAAACCCAAGAAATCCGAAAATAAAATAAACTTAGATCTACAAGAATCCAGCCATGGAAATGAGAAATGTCAAATACTAAAGTGCTTTAGAATGTAGTAAAGAAGAGAATGGAGCAATAAAATCAGAGTTCCTCCATGAAGTAAGTTGCACTTGCCTAGACCTCCCTCTTCTCTCTCTGGTAGGTAGGGAGTAATGAGGAAGAAGAAGATGATTAATGAAGAGAGGAATAGAGAGAATGGATTAATAAATACAATGGTGGTGGTAGGTAGGGGGTTCACATTGGTTCATATTGAACCAAAGAAAACCGAGCCAAGCCGAACCAAGCCAAGAAATAACCAAGCCAAGATACAAGCTAACAAGGAATCATGCAAATACAGAAAAAATACGTACACGTATTCCAGAAATACGTAATACGGACCACAAGCATTACACAAACCTATATCAAGGTCCATCATATTATACCCCTAGCAAGATTATCACAAGATAACAAATCAAGTCTTTTTCGAGTTAGATGATTTACGTTACTTCCTCGACCTTTCGAAGGTGAAAAGATATGGAGATTCAAGGGTTTCAAAGTATAGCTGACATAATTAGATACGAGATAGGTGATTGATGTAATCAGGACAGTTTTATTTTATTTTTATTTTTTTTAAATGGTAATACAAAAGATAATGGCAAGAAAGAAATAATGATAAAATCTGTTCTTCATTAACTGTTAAAAAAAATGAACCCATTTAAGATAAAATCTGATACCATACATTTCTTCCTAAAATTATGTTGTCAGAATTTTGCCACGCCAGTAAGCATAGCTGTAATAAAGTCCATAACGAAGGTATACACCCTATAGTCATGTTATCAAGAATTCTTACCACGCCACCGGTATGGCTGTAAGAAAATCTATATTTCATAACTAGGATAAGTATATCTAAATCAGGCTCTACGTCTTTGTCATGCTAGCAAATATGACTGCGATAAATTCTAAACTCCATAGATAAAGTAGACTTTTACCTTTTTCACTGTTCTTATCAAGTATGTTATCAGGTTATACCTTAATTCCAAAAAGATGTATATATATATATATATATATATATATATATATATATATATATATATATATATACAAACTCAAATTCAACAACTAACATCAAGATTCAAAATTCAACAATAATCCATCAAAAATCAAATTCAATAACAGGAAGTAAGGGTGAATCAAATCAAGGAAAAAAAAGATTTTAAATTGAAGTTAAAATAAGATTCTCAAGGGTCGTCCCAGGAATCTCTCAAGAAATTCTAATAGTGATTGAGTATCCTCTCATTCTAACACCTATTCCTTATCTCTAATCGCAGGTGCGCAGTACAACTAATCGTCGTACTACCACGACTTCACACAAATGCGAATCTCGACCTGCATGGGCCACCACTAAAAATATGTCACGACCCGCACCCAGTGTAGGGTACGAGAAGTGGGTACGTCCAGCCTACGCCGCAGTATCGGCGGTAGAACGCTGTTCTAGGTCACAATTAAAACTAAATACAATATGATATACTCTTCGTACGGAGGATAATCACAGCACGATACAAAATCACCAAAACTAGAAGTAGCATGATAAGATAACTATGAATCCACAAGAGAAGTACAACAGAGAGAAATAAATCTCGGTGTTATCAACACCAACTCAAACAAACATAAAATAAATACAACTCAAGACAACTAAAAATAAAATAAGAAAAACTCTAGCCATCTACTCCAACCTCTACTGTGTCTCCTCTAGGCTAGCAGGTAACCTCCAAGCTATCTGTAAAATTTATCAACAGGTCCAGTCAGGACGGAAGCGAACACAGTACATCTCACGCAGTTTATATCATGACAGGAATATAAAGCATGCAATAGAGTAAGATACATAAATCACTGAAAGAAAGGAAATAAAATAAAGAGATGACTGTACTGAAAATATCTACTATAAGTAAAGAACTAATAATGAACTAGTGATTTAGAGTACAAGATAGATATATGAACGGCTTGATAATAAATATGAGAGTTTGTACATGGCTACACTACGTTAAAAATATTCACATGACCATTTCTACTCCCCCATCCCTAATCAATACACAAGGATTCGTTCAAGTTATGTTATTGTACATGATATCAAATGGGGGCCCATAAATACAAGAATCATGAGAGTGCACATGAATGGTAAAAGCACAGGAATAGATGATGAAAGTGAAACACACATGACATGAAGTATCCGATGCTCCCGAGAGGGATAACATCGCATGAAAAGATCCATATAGTACTAATCCGTGTTACCATCGTGACAGCATCAAGTAATGTAATCTAGATCAAGAATATAGTCCTAGCAAGTATGAAACGGTCAGAGAATGTACTCGCCTGATACCCTGAACAGCTGATATAAAACGATAGCCAACTGGAGGCACAGAGTCCAAGTTAGAGCAACACAGGTTATAAAGAGTTCAATTTATATGATAATTGAAATTATAATGCAATCTACATGAGTCTAAGTCAATCTAGGTCAAAGTCAACTCTTGGTCAACTATGGTCAACTATAAAGTCAAACTAGGTCAACTCTAGTCAAGTGTGGTCAAACTAGCTAGGGTTGGGTCAACAATGGTCAACTAGTCTTGGTTAGTCAATTCTAGGTCTAAACAAACTAATTCTATGCAAATCAAGTATCCAAGATAGGTACTAACTCATAGCCTAAGCCACTTGCTAAACCAAGCACAAAACTAAACCATAAGCTAACAAGGCATACAAACTTAGTCATATAATGTATATATATTATTCACATTCACATATTCATATACATAGATATATATAGGAAAGCTATATATTCTCACCTACATATATAATATATATATATAATATATATATAAATATATATTATAATATATATATAATATATATATATATATATATTTATATAATATATATATATTTATATATAAAAATATATAATTTATATATAATATATATATATATATATATATATATATATTATATAATATATATATATATATATATATATAGAAGGAGAGGTAAGAGTAAGTGAGTGTGTGTGTGTGTTTAGCATGTGTGTGAAAGGATATGTGTTAATGTTCTCAGATTTAGTGATAGGTAGGTGTATGTGACATGGGATACATGGTGTCAAAAGGTATATGAATGCACGTGTGTAAAAGGTTATAGATTAACTCAGTTTATAAATGCATACATACATACTTATATTGCATACATGCATACATACATATCATATAGCATACTTGCATTTATTCGTGCACCTATACATACATACATATTTGAATATATATATACTTGCATACATTATAATATATGCATACTCTATATTATATACATTCATTCCTGCGTACATGCATACATGTAATATGCATACAAACTCATATATTTAACTCAAAATATATGAGAATACGTACATTACATTATCTTAACACACACACACACACACACACACACACACACACAACACACACACACACACACACACATATATATATATATATATATATATATATATATATCATATATCATTCATCATATCCCATATACATGCATACTTAGTTCAGGCATTATATCCATTCATATATCATTAAGTTGCATACATATACTTATTTTTATTACATACATGTCATTCATGTATATTACATACTTACATTCATCTATACATTATATACATTGTATACAACACGTAAAAATAGAAGAGGAAAAAAAGGGAGAAAAACTGAAATGGAAAGGGAAGGGAAGGGAAAACAGTGGACTTATACATGCTAGCATCATATATTCTACATTACCATACATGCTATCATTATATATTACATTATATTATGTATACATTATGCATTCATATCTATCATTATATGTATACCTTGCATTCATATCTAGCATTCATTATATACTTTCATGCATACATTTTATATCATTCTTTCATTCATGCATTTATGTATTGCTTACATACATTACATTGATTGCATTCCTACATGCTTGCATTCAACCATATGTATTCATTAATGTAAAGAGGATACATATCATATATATATTATTTCATTCATCTAACATATCATGCATTACATACTCTACATTCATTTAATATCCATACTACATAGGCTCATAGGTTACACAAAATGCCTATGTCGTATAGTCACTCTTCTACTTAAAACCAATACTGTACCAATTGGACCTTTACTAAATTCTAGGATTAAATTATGTCATAGCCCTTCTTGTTGCCTTTTTGAAACTTCAAACGGATCACATTTTCGTGTCCGAAATCTCCCAGAATCGCAAAAACACCGAAACACGTTTGTCTTTCGGACAACTGACACTCAAATAGTTTTACATAAAGTTTTAGAACGATTTTGACTTATTAAAATATATTTTAAAGCTAACTTCGATACGCTTTTTTAAAAAAAATAAAAGATTAATCGGAGTTCTAAGCTAAAAGTTATGACATTTCTAAGTTGCTTTGGTTAATAAAAACGTGGATGAATATTATGACAGAGTTCTAAGCTAAAAGTTATGACATTTCTAAGTTGCTTTGGTTAATAAAAACGTGGATGAATATTATGACAAATTTGAGTTGTTTTGGACAAAAAAACACATATAGGCCAAGATACTTAGATACCAACATAGGTATCCAAATGAAACTCATTATAACCATCCTAACTAAGATCAATCCACTCTCTAACCATTCTAAAACTGAATTTAAATATCTATTTAAACTATTATCATACATACATACACATGGGGTGTCCTAATTTGGGATCTATCAAGTAGGACACAAGACACATATCTAAAATCCTCAAGAGAGCTCCAAATGGGCTCAAGTTTGAATCTAAATGGGGTACATGTATGGAGGTGGATCATATGGATTCAAAACTAACATATGTATAGGAAATCAATTTTGAGGGTTGGTTTTACCTATTGAGAGTGGAATCCCAATGATACTCCCAAGGACACGGCTCCGACACGAAGATCTTCCAAAAAGGACACTCCTCTTTCCTCTTTGCTCCAAACCTTTGCTAGCACCCTTCCTTGGTAGTATGAGAAGGTTGGATGGACTTTTGGTGGAGGGATGTAAGGATTTGGAGATCAAATCAAAGATGGAAGCTCTCTAATTTGGGGAAGAATACTTTGTGAAGGAAAATAGGTAAGATGGAATAAAATAAAAGGAAGGGAGGCTACCTAGCTATAATGGCTGCCATTAAACCCTATTTGGTCCATGGGGGAATGCCCAATAAGGCCTTAACTAGTCCTCTTGGTTAATTTTAAGTTAGGTTCAAGTTTGGGATCAAAAGAGTTAAATTTAAGCCTCTAACTTAACTAATCTAACAAGTGGGATTAGTCTAAACTCACTAACTTAATTAGTGGGGTTTGTGGGCCATAACTAACTAATCTTGGGATCCCGTCTATAGTCTAAGCTACCCGGGTCACTAACACAAGTGAGAACGAAACAAAATCAAACCCGACCTAACAAATCTCGTAAAATCAATATTAAAATATAAAAATTCCTAAAATAAAATATGAAAAATGACCAAAATTACAATACATCAATTTAAATATTATTAAAATAATATAAAATTCACCAATTAATTAAATCCTAAATAATTCAAAAGTCACAAAATAACCAAAATATCCTTAGCCTAAAAAGTTATAAATATTCATTCTAATCACATGGTTAGGTCCCATGGTCATTGTTAGTCTCTAGGTTCAACAGTTCTAGGGTTCACTAGCTAACACATCAAAATTATAATTCACCAATTTTAAATAGTATTAAATTAATTAAAAATTTCCATAAATCATAAATCCTATTATTAAATAATAAACTTTTACAAAAGTTCAAAATTATCCTTATTTTAGAAAAGTGGGTGTTACACGAGGGCAGGAGGCGGAGTCTCGATGCGGCGGAAAGGTGAGGACTGGGTGGCGGCTGGTGAGTCGATTGGCCAGGTTGGGTTTTCTCCTTCTTTTTTTTATTTTTGGGATGGATGGTGATGTTTTGGGCGGCCGCGGTGGTGGTCGGTGATGGTGTTTGTTGATTTGGTGGTTCGGGTCAGCGGCCGATCACGGTGGCGGCCGATCACGGTGGCGGGGGTTGGTTTTCCAGATATGAGTTTTGCAATTGTGGCCAAGGCCGAAGACGGGGTAGTTGTGATGTCGGTGAGGGTGGCATCGTGGTGTCTGTGGTGGCGGTGGTAGGCGAATTCTGACGAGGATGGACGAAAATTGGCTCGGCCAGGGAGGCGGTCAACACAATAGACTAGGGTCAGGAATTTGACGTATCGTGTCGGGGTGTGTCCGATACGGGAAATGATGTATATGTAAATAGATGGAATAAGATAGTCACCCGGGGTCGGAATCGAGGCCGTCACGGCTGACAATGTGGGAAATGGCCACAGACACGATGCACGTACTTCGGTAGAAAATTTGTGAAGAGAAATTGGACTTGTGGAGTTTATGGAGAAAACATATGGAGGCTCCCTATTTATAGGGTTAAGAAATTTGTGAAGAGAAATTGGACTTGTGGAGTTCAATACCAAATTTAAAATAAAATTAAAAAAAATTGTAGCAAAAATTTAGGAGTTTACATCCTACTCAACTTACAAGAATTTCATCCTCGAAATTAAGAATAATTAGGGGAGCTGAGAAGGTACAAGGATATATCGATAAGGCAACACAATCAAATCATTTGGGCGGGATAAGAAAACAACGTTCAACAAAAACATGTATTAGAAATCGTGCTTTCGATATCTACAAAAATAAATCATGGATACATGAATTAGAGAATAGCAAGGAATCGATAATAATATAAGTACTTGGGAGATATGGTTCCTTGAGAGAATATGGTATACTAGTCATCTAGATTGAGAGCACGATTGGAATCATCCTAAGATTTCCAAATGATTAGAAAGTCGCGATAGTAGATATAAGGTCGAAGGAAAGGACGAGTAGCTTATGGCAAGCTTATAGTCATATGACTTGGTCGTGGGCTGGCTAAGCCTTTGTAAAACACAAGATTTTAATGGAGATACGAGTGAATACAATTGCGGGTTCAAAGACGACTGATAAGTTTCAAAAGAGAATTGCCAAGGCAGTCGCAGATGAGACTCTAGAGGCCAAGTTTAACTATATTTCCATCCACGTAGAACGATATCTAAAAAGTGAACCAAAGTACACTCGGTTGATCAGTCCATCATGCACTAGTTTTGACTAGACAATATGTTAGTGAGCGCGCACACAATAGCATGTGTCTTGAACAAGTTTGATAACGGTTAAACTTGCAAAACTAGTCTATAGTAGCCATATTTAGTCAAGATGGTAAAATATAGGAACGTGAGATTATTACTGAAAGAGACTAGAATTAGTTCGAATTTCTTAAGAATCTAGGTACCTGTGTGGTCATCCTACGGTCTACTTGTCTAAGACTAGGTTAAGGTCGTAAGAAAGGTTAGGTCGTAAGGCATTCTACCCAACTTACAAGAGCTAAACTAGTAGGGCGATGGGAATGGGTCATGTCTACCTAGTATAGGTTACCTTCCTAACCACTATCGAGTACGATAGAAGGATAAAATTAACGGTAGAGGGAATCAAACAATATGCAAATCAAGGGATTCAAAATAGAATCGAGGAGGTCAAGTATGTAGATGAGATCCTAAACTCTAATCCTATATGTAGGCTTGCTTGGTACGATAAAGCAACCAAACAATTTATCTAGACCTGCATGGGCTACCACAAAAACATGTAACGCCCCAGTCCCAAAATACGTAGGACTAAGTACGTAGATATGCCAGCTGTATACATACGAAGTACAGGGGCCTTGTATGTATACATAAGCTATAAAATACAGTAAACCACAACTAACTAATCTCATCCACAAAATAAGGAAATAAAGATATCATATAATGAATAGTCTTGATACAATATTTTGGGTGGAGACACATCCACTACCAATAAAATAAGAGAAGATGTACATGATATACAAAAGTATCGACGAAGGTAGCAAGATAGATCCAAGCCGCGTCATCTTCAAATAAATAGAGAAGATCACGACCTCGGCTAGAATACTTGCGAAAGACATGAACACACACCTGGAAAGATAAATAGGTCCTCAGAGGGACGTAACAAGACACATAATATCATGTCCTAAACTGAATAATAAAAGCTCAACAGAAAAGTATTACAACTAAATAGATAAAAGGTCCTTAACCATTCTATGTGAAAATGTATTTTGAAGACAACGATCCACACAAGGGCTTCCGAGACTAGAAATACGGTACCTTAGCGTTTCAACCGAGGTACTAGTGGCATCTAGAGGAAAATAAATAAATGCACGACACACTAGTCTCTCGGGTGAGTCACTAACGGCAGCTAGAGGAAAGTAAATGCACGGCACATTTGTGTTTCAACCGAGGCACTAGTGGCATCTAGAGAAAAGTAAATAAATGCACGACACACTAGCTCTCGGCTGAGTCACTAATGGCAGCTAGAGAAAAGTAAATGTGTGAAAGCCCCTTGCGCCTAATAACTGTCTTCCCTCTCCATGCACTACTCGTGCTGAATCTATACCACGATACTTCTAATAACCGCTAAGTCTTCTAGGCAATTATATTAGCAGTTATATCCTAACGCTCGTCCTATACGCTCCGATGTATGGTTGGTATGCAAGTCCGAATCTATATGAGACACGTGACATCGTGGAACATAGGTGTCGGCCAATAAATGCGGCACAAACAAAGGTGGTCCTTTAACTCTAGACCAAATGCAAAGAAAACTAAAGTATAGTAATTTACAAATACATATGGTTTTGAAAGAACAACTTATAAGAAATAAAACATGCATGATATTGAGCAAGAAATTAAACAGTAAAGGCAAGGTATCTTGCCTGGTGTGTCGCCTAGTGTGGTGCGATAATCTAACAAGTCATGTTTTGTCCAATAATCGGGGTCGATGCGCAAGGGTCCAAATTTCACGAGGAATAGAAAATATGATCAGTCACGATCAAGGGTTGTGAATAAATGAAGATTTATGGCAAGAAAAATTACTTGAAAAATATTTTTGTTAGTCAAAATAGTTTACATCAATAATGGAAAATAAATCTTTCTAAGCTTTGCTATGGTTGAAGGGAATTTGGAGTAAATAAATGCTTACAGTAGTTTTTAGAAAATATTTCACTAATATATTTTACATAATACTTAAAAGTGGAGAATTGTTTTAGCCAAGGCAACCCTAAGTTTGTCAAATATAGAATTTATAGGTAGAAAAATTATAGTTTATTAGTAAAAATAATTATTGATAAAAATTATAATTCTAGTTAAACTATTTTAAAATCAAAACCTACTTTTGCAAAGTAATTTATTTGGATGGAAAACTATACTTTTAAATTACCCCAAATTACTAATCAATACTTAGTGAAACAAAAGAAAATCATAATGATAATTAATAACAAAAATAAAAATATATTAATGGTAGTGAAAAATTACATGTGTTTGTCTTATTATATATTACCTACTGCTCATAAAAACAAATTAACAATAATAGTAATACATTTAAAAAACCCGTAGTTGTTATTAAGAAAAAGCACAAACAACCAAAAGCAAATTGATAGGACTGTTTCCTTAAATTCGAAAATAGAGAGAGAGAGAGTTAGGTGGGTGAGAAAATGGGGGCAAAGAAGATAGAGACTAGGAGGAGAGTGAAGGAAGGGGGTTACCAAGTCGGAGAGAGCGGCGCAGACGGCTCGACGCTCGCGGTCGGCACGATGGCGGTAGACCGGGGCAGCACGACGCGACATCGGGGTTGCCTGGTGATGGGGTCGCAGTTTTGGCGGCAAGAGGTCGGTGCCTAACTCGTCGCGCGGCAATAGAGGGTTGCTCGGGAAGGGGAGATGAGGGCAGAGGAGCTGACATTCAGTCAACGGAAGGGGGCTTTTGTCGGCGGTTGTGCCTGGAGCCACCTCAGAGCGCAGGCTCGCTGGGGATAGTGAGTACGACTTGCGGCGGGAGTCTCGGTGATGCGAGGGCAGGAGACGGAGTCTCAACACGGCGGAAAGGTGAGGACTTGGTGGCGACTGGTGAGTCGATTTGCCAGGTTGGGTTTTCTCCTTCTTCTTTTTATTTTTGGGATGGGTCGTGATGTTGATTTGGCGGCTGCGGTGGTAGTCGGTGATGGTGTTGTTGATTTTGGTGGTTCGGGTCAGCGGCCGGTCGCTGTGGCGGCCGACCATGGTGGCTGTGGTCTGTGGAAGATGGTCGTGTTGATCACGACTGAGGTATGGGGAGCGGAAGGCAGCACGGAGATGGGCAGTGATGGCCGGAGAAGGAAACTGGTAGCAGTAGGGTTGGCTGGTTGGAGGAGACGGCGGCGGTGGGTTTTGTCGAGAGGTGGCCGGAGCCAAGGGAGGCCGGATCGTTGAGGGTAAAGGTGTTCGCTGGGTGCTGCCGGGGGTGGTTGGCCAGATATGAGTTTTGCATTGGTGGCCAAGGCCGGAGACCGGGTGGTTGTGATATAACTCCATTTTCCTATTTTTTCAAAATTTTTAAAGTTTCTAATAATAATCACAAGTTTGATTTAAGTAATATTGAATATTGATAATGTTTCATTAAATATTTTCAAATAAATATTTTGATTTATATTTGGAGGGAAATTGATTTAATAGCAGGTTTTTTTCAAATTTAAGTTAGTTGTAACAACAATTGTGACCCCCACCACTTGTAACATTTTTAAACAATTCTTTCTAACTAATTTTGATTTCAATTTCTAATATGTGAAAAGGGGAGGGGTTTCTTTGCTTAAAGGCTTTTGCGGGAGGGGGGTTCTGTAAGATTGGCTGTACATTATTTGGGAGGGGGACCTAATTGCAATGTTCCATTTTTTTTCCTTTTTAAATAAGAAGAGGAGAGAGAAATGGTTTCATTCTTAGAGCTCTTCCCACCATTTTCCCCAATCCGTTCTCTAACCCTAACTTCTTCGACGACGGCCATGGTCGATGGCGACCTCAACCTGACGGTGGTAGCGGCTAGGCGTTCATCCTCCATGGAGACGACAAACTCTTGGCCGGCTCACGACGACCACCACTCCGACGCTGACGGTGGAGCCATCTCCTCACGACGGCTAGACGCTGTCCAGGCGGCGCATAACCTTATTAACTGGGGTAGCGATGGGACTTGTTTCTCTGACGATATTCCTTGGGCGATGGTGGTTTGGTGACCGGCAAGGACGAGCTTCTCCGATATCAGCGGCTGCACAACTTTCTCTCCGATGATCGTCATCCTCCTTGCGACATCGACGACTGGTAAGTTCCACTCAATCCTCTCCTCTTCATTGTTCCAGTCTTGAGTAGATTCATTCATTCCTGATCTAAAATTTTTGATCGACCTGGTTCAGATATAAAATTGATCGGATCGATCGAAATCACTCGTCTCGATCAGTTACTCGTTTCCGATCCGACAGAAGTTTGGTCGAGATCAGTCGATAGGTCTTGATTTCTCAGCGGAAGCCTGACGACATCGAGATACGGGAGTTGTCAGCGACACGAGAAGCTCTTAAGTACAGACGAGTGGGGGAGCGTGTCCGATACTTGGGGACATATTCTTGATTTTGGTTAATTCCTTCTTCAGGTATATGTTATTTTTTGTCAATTAATGAATATTTCTTTCTCTTCTTTGAGTGCGGGTATTGGCCAGGGTCGATCGGTTGTGGCGTGAATTATAATGGCATGTGTCCATGGTGTGGCTGTATTGTCGTAGCAGCAGTCGGGAGTGTGTGAAATAGATTGTCGTGTCCAAGCAGTGACGTGCCCGTATGTACCATTGAACTATGCAAGCTCGATATTGTGCTGATCGATTGTGTCCAGACTACGCGTGCGTGTTCAGGATGGGTTTAAACGGGGAGGGGCTACCAACTTGAATTCTTAGCATTGGTTGTTTTCATTGTCAATTACTTGTATTGTCTTCTATTTTGATTTTTCTTTAAGTCGTATATTTATCTACTCAAGTCTATCATTCTATTGTAATTCTTTTTCCTGGGATTGAATGGTCGGTTGGGCTAGTAGAAGGAGCTGTTAGACATTGAATGTGTTGACTGGTTCATATATATTTGTGTGTATATGGTGTTTAGCTGGTTAGAGGTTGCAGTATGTTGCTAGGCTTGGGCTGTGTTAATTTATGTTGATGGTTGGGCCTGCATTGCTGAAACCGAATGTGGGAAAGGTTTTGTGGGGTTTTGTTTGTGCATTGTTTGCTAGATTACTTTTTGGTTATTTTGAGTGAGCTGCTGGTATAGGTTTCAGTTAGCTATGGGCCAATATACCATTAAGACTGGTGCAGATATATTAACTTAAGGTTCTATGTTGCTGTGGACTGGGGAAACATCTATTAGGTATCTGTTGGATTTGGTTATTTCTGTTGCCATAATTTTTGGATAGTTATTGTTTTCAATTTCATCAAAAATTCAGTTATAATAATAATTAAAAATCTATTTTTCTAACTAGTATTTTGTGAAGAATTTTCCAAATAAATTAATTCTATATAATATACACCATTGAGGTTCTACTTCGATGATCAATAAAAGGATATTTTCATATAAATTCCTAAATATTATTTACTAGAATGTTTTAACTCAAGCTGATTTGTTAAATATAACCACCTTGGGTCAATGATCTCCTAAAGGTTATTATGTTGTCTTCTTGCCAAACTATTACAAGTATACCCGTAGTAGTAGGATCTGTTAAGGTTAGCAAACAGTTGGTTAGTTAGCAATAATTAAATGTTATGATTAGAGCTTATCCAACTTGTATTCAATCAGGTGAACCCAGAGACTACTATATTTCCAATATCGATCTTCCAGAGCAAGGCAAGTACATTCTTTGGTCTTGTACTTTATATCTTGTACTTCTCATGATAACACGATGTGACACGATATCTTATACCATTGTACTTTCTGTTCTTGTACTTACTTGTGTCGGGAAGGGAAAATACACTAGCTATGTGACCAAACCCAGTTCTAAAATTTCATGTAGATAGCTTAGGCCTCGCACTGTGCATGCGGGTCCTAAGTCGTATCAATATTCATGTACTCCTGTACATATTCATGTACTCACCCCAGCCGGTCACATAGGCTAGTTGTATTTCAAACATTGTGCATATGTCATGTCTTGTACTTCAGATTCATGGTTACATTTCTGTACTTTATTTTTGTACTTACATTCCTGTACCTGTATTTCATATTTCATGTTCTCCTGTACGCATTTCCATATCATGATGTTCTTGTTCATTACCTAGAACTGTACTTTGCTCCGCTCCTGATTGGATAAGTTGCAGGTATACTTGCAGGATATTATTCTACCCTATGGGCCAAGGCCGGATCTTAGCTGAGTAGGATGGAGACATGATTTAGCCAGAGGCTTCAGGTTTAGACTACTTAGCTTTACTTCTAGATACTGTTTTTAGAGTTCATAGTATATTTCATTCCTGATGACTCTGGTACCTTTATGTTATATGGATTTGTGGATTATGGTGATCTTATCTTTCTGGGACATTTTATAGATGCTGTGATTGTGCACATTCATGTTTATCTGGTTAGATTTCCCTAGCTTGGTACAGCTTACTTCGTCGTGTCTAACGACGAAGGCTGGGCGTGTCCGATTATTCGGGAGGGTCATAAAATATTTTTAGTGGTGGCCCATGCAGGTCTGTCCTAATAGTACCAAGGTATTA
>JANAVB010034184.1:0-33939 GCA_029216955.1 Iris pallida
CCCCACTGGCCGCTCCTCCCGCGGGGAGGCCCCCTTCCCGGCCGGAGTTGTTTGGCGTGCGCGGCCCCTCCCTCGTCTTCTCTCTTCCTCGGAGCCGCCGCTGCCCTCGACGTCGTCAGGCATAGACGCTCCAGGCGACCTCGGCCGTCGCCGGCCCCATCCCACCTCGGCCCTCCGCAGGTCTTCCTCGGCGCCCCACGTGCAGCAAGGCCTCGTCCGCCCGCGCTTCCCAGGGTCGCCATCCTCGCAGTTGCGCCTCCTTCTCCCCGGCAGACCCTGGTGCTCCTCCTTCCCAGGCTGCCGCCACACTCGCCGCAGACCCTTCTCCAGAGCTCCCCCTCGCTCCGGCTTCGAGTTGCTCCTCCGCGTCACCTCCCCCTCTCGCGTCTCCTTCCGCTCCCGCCCAGTCAGGGGCTCCTCTCTCAGCACCTTCCGCCCCGCCGAGGTGTCCCCCCCCAACTCGTCCTCCCCTCCCGCCGAGTCCCCCGTAGCGGCCGAGGACTTCTCCCACCTCGCCGCGCCACCCTCCCTCTTAGCAGAGGCCTACACCCAACCCCCTCTGATCCCGGCAGCGGACCACCTCTCTCTCTCCGCTGTCCAGATCGTCGTGACGTGTCCGACCCCCTCCTCGTCGGCGGCAGGGACCTTCTATCAGGACCCTACCACCTTGGGGTGGTTCTGGGCCCCAATCCCAGTCCATTCGGCCGTGTCCCAGTGGCCTGCCCCAGCCCTCTCTGCCTGCGCCCAGCCGGCCGCGGCTACCTGGCCTTCTTACGGTGATCCCAGCTCCTCCTACGCGGTGCAGTAGGCGGCGTACGCCCACGCCTTGGGGTCGTACCGCCGCTTCTCCTAGCCCACCCGCCAGCCGGGCGCCCGCCGCTCTCTCCCCCTGGCGGTGCTTCCCCCGCTTCGCCGTGGCCTCGCCGTGGCCTAGCCTCCATGGCCCGTCCTCCATAATCCCCGCTCCCGCGTTATCCCTCCACTCGTGGCGCCGGCTCGACCATCCCCTCAGGCGTCGCGGCCCTCCGCTCCTCAATGCCCCTCGCCGGAGGCCCTGATCCCCCTCCGTCCAGCGGAGCTCTCCCTCCCCCAGGCGACGGGTGAGGGTCCCGAGACCCCTCCCCTCCGGCCCTGAGCTTCCCTTCGGGCAACGCGCGTGGTCCTGCCCTCCTCGGGACCCGCATTCGGCTGCCACGTGCCCCCCTCCCCGGGCATCGCGCTCGTTTCTCTTTTTTGTGTTTTAGACTTGCGTGTGGGCCAGGTTGTTTAGTCTTTGGCATGGGTCAGGCGGTTTAGCCTGTGTATTTCGGTTCCTGTTCTCTTTTCAATAAAATTGCTTTTGTTTAAAAAAATAAAAATAAATAAAAAATAAACATATATATATATATATATATATATATATATATATATATATATATATATATATATATATATATATATATATATTAATATATAAAATATATATAATAATATAATATATATATATATATATATATATATATATATATATATATATATATATATATATATATTATATATATATATATATTTATATATATTTATATAATATATTATATATATATATATATTTATATATTATATATATTATATATATATATATATATTATAATATATATAATTTTTTTTATATATATATATATATATATATATATATATATATATATATATATAAAATATTATAGATATTTATATATATATTTATATTATATTTATTATTTTTTTTATTTTTTTTATTTTTTATATATATATTTATATTATATATATATATAAATATATATATATATATATTATATATATTATTTTATTTATTTATTTATTTATTTCTATATATATATTATATATATATATATATATATATATATATTAGACACAGACACACCACACACACACACCACATATATATATAGAGAGAGAGGCGGTTTGGCGCCGACATGTGGGCCCGGGTGTGGCTGACAGGGCTGCTGACTGTGTAAATGCTAAATTTAAATTCAGAAATTTATTTAAAATTATTTTAAATCCAAATAAATCCAAATAAATTGCAGAAAAATCCAGAAACTTTTTAGAAAATTCTAGCAAACATTTCTAAGTGTCTAGAACCTAATAAAAATATTATAACCCAAAATATCATCGTGTTACCCTACAGTAAATTCCAAAAGCCTATGAAAAATAATTCTATAGGTTTTAATTATCTAAAAGTTCTAAAAAATTCTAAGAAATCAAAAAATAATTCTAGAATATTTTAAAAAATATTTCTAGTCATCTATAGCCTAAATAAAAATATTTAGTCCCGAAATACCCTCAAATGATCTTACAGTAAATCATGAAAGTCCTTAAAACTAATAAATCCTTAAATATTAAATACCTAAAATATTCAAAAATTATGAAAAAAATATAAAATAGTCAAATAATACATATATAAGCTATCTAGAGGTCATATGACCTTAATATGTTCATAGCTCACCTACAAGCTTCTGCATGGTTCCCTAATAATCATAAAATGAATTATAATCAAATAAAATCAAATAAAATTTATAAACTTCGGGAAGTCATCTTACAAATCTACCCACCTTAGAAATTTTTATCCTCGAATTTTCAAAGTATACAGGTAGGTACGACTAAGAACAAAATCAAAAGATGATACGATCAATGGTCCAAAGTGGTCAGCAAATAGAATCAAAATCTAGGAAAACTTACGAAGTGGCATGATCGAAATACAATCAAAATAGTCTAGTCGCGATCAAAATCGTTTAAAAATGATCAACTCAAAGTCATTTCGGCACGATCCGTTATTTAAACCAAATAGAAAGATAAGAAAGAAAGGAAGAACTAACAGTTTATTGAGAAGATAGTAACAAGAAATAAGGCGTAAAAATCAATTTGGAAAATTAATAGTCATATGCCAATAAAATAAATAGCCTCTATAGTATCTGAAAACCGTAAGCATATTCGAAGTCATTTTACCAAGAATTTACGCCTCATCTGTGTACATCTGGTTGCAGTAAACCCTTGGCATCATGACTTAAATAATGATATCGTATCAAATACTCTATCAACTCAATCCATTATTAATATACAACTCAAAGACCAGAGTAGGACAACTGGCCATAGTTTTAATAATATTCAATAACCTATACTTACTTGAAATTACTTCAACTTAGGGGTCATGTCTTGCCAGTGCGGTGTTGGCTGCAGTGAACCCGTAGTCTCCATAATTCAAATAAATGGGGATAGTATGCATCTGCCTTAGCATTGTAAGTCATCGAAATATTTTCTAACTATATCCATAAGAATTTCAAAGGAGCTTCTAGAAATGCAAACAAGTTTCAGGATGATCAATATAGAAAAAGTGTAAGTATATGTCCTATAAGTCTCAATTCTTGAAAATAAAATGATAGATTATGGAGGAAATAACTGAAGGCAAGAGAAGTATAAACATTCTAATCTCTATTTCATGGATATTAAAATGACTGAAGAAAAATTTTGAATCAAAAAACTGACTCGAGATTCATATATGGATAACAGAATCAGAAATTATAAAACAATTCCTTATGGCAAAAATAGAAAATAAATAAGCTATTTGGACTTTACGATATGATGATGTTTAAAGCAGGCAGAAAATAAAATTGTACAAATAGCCAAGGTTAGGAATTGAATCCTAGGAAGTCCTAATTTACCAGCAAATAGTCTACCCACCTATGATCATACCATCGTGTCAAAACACAATAGTATATCCTCCTAGAAAAATTCCTCATGGGTTTAGGATTCGATAAATCCTTACCTAAATCACATCGCCTATGTAGCAAACTAACAACCTAACAGTCAATTGAAATAAGGGACTCCTAGTCCTAGTCATTCTCCTCAAAATAAAATCAATCCTATTTGTGAATGAGCATTTCCTAGTCGCAGGCTCGCAGCAGTATGTCCATAGGTACTACCACGAATTCACACAACTTTATAAAAACAGACCTGCATGGGCCACCAAATAAATTTGTCACGATCCGCACTCGCTTTTTGGGATACGAGTACGTAGCCAAGTCTAGCCTACGCTACAGCAACAACGCTAGTACGTTGTCTAGGTCTCAATACCAATCTCAATAATACAAAATCATATTTGTTGACACAAAATCACAGTCAACCAAATATTGATAAAATTGAAAATATGATACTTTTCATAATTCAATATGACACATCAAGACAGAATTCAATGTAAGACGGACGTCGGCTCTATCCTGCAGCATACTCTGTTTTTACGTCTATATTTTTACTTTTATTGAGTCTAGATAAATGTAAACTGAGTCGCACTGAGTAGTTTGGGACTATATCTGTCTCCAAACCACAAACCAAAAGCTCCACCAAACCAAACTAGCCCATATAGCCCATTTAAGCAATTCTGTCTCCTAGAGACAAAATTCGGGCCAAACTCTGCCTCCACACATAGTTCGGGCCAAACTTTGTTCCCTAAATTACATGAACCTAATTTTTAGGGTTTGTTGTATGCTAGTTGTCCAACGGCCAAAAATTTGAATTCTTGATACAGAATTCTGGCCGATTTCTGCTTATTACTACTAGTATAAATAGGCCTTGAATTCTCTCATTTTCAATCATCCAATATTCTTTTCTCTTCTCTCTAAAGCCTTATACAAGACTTAATCTTCTCATCTACTAGCCACAAGCTCCCTAAGCCTCAAAGTGCTCAGCGTTCTTCAGTTAGGAGTTTGTGCAAGAGTTAAGAAAGTAGCTTGGAAAATTCTAAGCATCGCCACTGCAAGCTCTGTAAGAAGTTGACATGCTCTTCTAAAAAAAGGCATGAGGTGTAACTACTATTTCACAAATAATGGATTTAATCCTGAGCTAGAGTTCTCAGGCCTGGACTAGTCCTCCACGAGGAAAACCAGGTTAAATCGGTTGTTTTTACGTATGCTCTTTTGAACTTTATATTTTTGTATTTACTGTTGTGAAAAGCGTTTAATTTTATTTGGCTATTATTGTCAAAAACTCTATTCACCCCCTCTAGAGTTGCCTACCTGTTCTTCAATTGGTATCAGAGCTCTGTTCTCTCAATAAGAACTAACATCCTAGAGCTGATCCATGGCAACCACATAACCTATATTTTTCAATCATGGTGAAGTACATTCCACTCATAGGCCACCCCTATTTGATGGAACAAACTACACCTATTGGAAAACAAGGATGAGTTTCTATCTCAAGTCTCTAGACTTTGACCTGTGGACCATTGTCACCGATGGTTACGCCCGTCAGAATAGTTGTCAATGGAGATCTCGTCGAAAAACCCAACGACAAATATTCCGACTAGAAAAAGAAATAGGCGAGTCTAGATGCTAGAGCTATTAATGCTTTATTTTGTGCAATAGACAGGAATGAGTTTAACAGGACATGCACCACCTCGCACGAAGTATGGAAACTTCTAGAAGTGACGCATGAAGGTACCACCCAAGTCAAGGAGTCAAAAATCAATCGTCTCACTCAAGAATACGAGGCGTTCAAGATGAAGCCTAATGAGACGATCACCTAAATGTTTACAAGGCTTATTGACATTATCAACCCTCTGTCATCTCTTGGCAAACAATATACAAATCATGAGAAGATCCGCAATATACTTAGGGGCCTACCAAAGATTTGGAACCCTAAGGTAACAGCTATCATAAAAGGCAATGATCTCACCACAATGTCTATGGAGACTTTGATGGAAAAGTTGATGACCTATGAGCTTGACCTCAAAGACTTCGACGAACCGGCTCCAAAGACAAAAGAAATTGCCTAAAAGCTCATCGTCGAAGGGCTGATCCTGAAGAGACCGATGACGACAATTCTGAAGGTGATGATCAAGCTCTTCTAGTCCACAACTTCAAGAAGTTTCTTCATTTCAATCGAAGAAAAAAGGAACAACAAGAAGATGACGAGGAAGAACCAATGTGATACGGCTACAAGAAGACTCGACACGTCCGAAATAACTGTCCCTTCGTAAAGGAAGGCAACAGAAATGAGAAGCCCTGCAAGAAGTCTTTTTCAAGAAAGTATGCCAACACTAGTATTTGGCATGAAAGCGAAGCAAGTGATTCCGAGGAAGAAAAAGACTCTCCTCAAGACACCGCTAATGTCTGCCTAATGGCGACATCCGAAAAGGTAACTAGCGAAACTCTCGATGACTTTACTTTTGATGAATTTGGCGATGCGTTTAATGATTACTAAATGACCACAAGAAAGTCATTAGTAAATATAAGCATGCCAAGGAGAAGATCAAAAGCTATGTAATAGAGATTCAAAACCTTTCTTCTTTGCTTGATAATGTTAGAGAAACTCTACCCACGAAAGTCACTAATGAGGTGTCCAAGCTTAAGTTAAGCCTACATGATGCCGAAGCACTTATTAAAAATCAAACACATGATATCAAAGCACTCAACACTGAGCTTGCTGAAGAAAAGAATAGACACAAGATCTTTATTGCTAAGATTGATAGTTTAAATGCTAAGTGTAATGAGTTGCATGCTGCCTCTAAGAAATTAGAGATTAGATTGGAAAAACAGGTTGCTCAACCTTAAACCCAATCACACAAAACACACACAAAATACAAAACCACTCATAATAGTAAAATACTCACACACATGCAGCACGTAAACATGCTTACATGTATACGTACTCCCATGCAGCACATAAACCACATACACATAGACATTATTCTCATAACTATCATTCTGTTGCTACACATAGTCACTATCCTGCTAACTATCACCATGCTGCACATAGATATAACCATCATCCTGCTACTACATATAGTCACTATCCTGTTGTTCCACACAACTATCACCATGCTGCATATAGACATCACCATCAACATGCTTCCAACACTAATAGGCATGCTACTTGTACATACTGTGGATTATATGGTCATATCTCACCACAGTATAGAATTAAGAAATTAGTGGATATTAATCTATATGCATGGGTACCGAAGACTAACATTTCAGGACCTACAAGAACATGGGTACCAAATGTCACATCTATTCGTCATGTAGGTGGACCTTCCTCCCTTAACTAAAAGTAAGTGGATTCTCGATAGTGGATGCTCACGACATATGACGGAAGACACAAATATTTTCGCATCACTATCGATGAAGAGGGAAGTGTACGTATCCTTCGGTAACAATTTAAAGGGCTACATCATAGGTAATGGTACTATTGGTCATCCTCCTTCTCCTGTAATAAAGGATGTCTGCCTAGTGACCGAGTTAAAGCATAACCTGCTTAGCATAAGTCACCTTGCTGATCATGGATATGATATTAACTTTGGACAAAATAAATACGATATTTATGATAGTCAACGGGAGACATCGCTTTGAAGGGATAAGAGAGGATAACATTTACATTTTTTATCTATCTAGAAATACTAACAGTGCAAGAAGATGCCTCTACGCCCACAAGGATGAGAGATTATTGTGGCACCAGCGTCTTGGTCACGCGATACTATATCCAGGCTATCGACAAAGAAGCTAATAAAAGATTTGCCCGACATCATATTCAAGAAATACACGCAGCTATCCCCGATGATGATGTTGAACCGTCAACTTCTATGCCGATAATACCACCCCTAAACCAACTCTCTGGAGGGTTTACCGAAGAAGTTCACATTCAAGCCATCACATCCAAAAAACTTGGTAATAGGTGAGGTATCACACGAAGTAAGTACTCGATCATCGTTAAGAGATTCCATTGCTAGTACTGCTTTCATTTTATAAATTGGGCCTAAAAACTGGTTTAGAAGCTTTCAATGATAAGTTTTTGATTTTAGCTATGCAAGAAGAACTCAAACAGTTCAAAATAATCTAGGTTTGGGAACTTGTTCCTAAACCAGCTAATCATTCAATCATTGGTACTAAATGGGTTTTTTGTAACAAAGTAAATGAAGATGGTTCAGTCACTCACAATAAAACTCGTCTAGTAGCTCAAGGAAACAACCAAAAGGAAGGTATCGACTACGACGAGACGTATGCTCCTATTACAAGACTTGAATCCATTCGGATGCTTTGTGCCTTTGCAAACTTTAAAAATTTTAAACATTTCCAAATGGATGTCAAAAGTGCTTTTCTGAATGGATTTATTGAGGAGGAAGTTTTTGTAAAACAATCCCCTGGTTTTGAAAATCACAAATTTCTCGACCATGTTTTCAAACTCAAGAAAGTGCTATATGGCCTTAAACAAGCCCCCAGAGCTTGGTATTAACGCCTAAGTAATTTCTTGCTAGATAAAGTTTTTTTAAAAGGAAAAATTGATACTACACTGTTTATCAAAAGTTTTCAAAATACTATTCTTTAGTACAAATTTATGTAGATGATATCATATTCGATTCTACTAATGAAAATCTTTGTCAAGATTTTACTAAGTGCAGGCAAAACGAATTTGAGATGAGCATGATGGGGGAGCTCACCTACTTTCTTGGATTGTAAGTCAAACAAACTTCGCAAGGAACTTTCTTCAGCCAGTCAAAATATAAAGGATATGCTGAAGAAGTTTGATCTTGACAACGTCAAACCAATCAGCACCCCTATGGCTACTACGACTAAGCTGAACCTGATGAAATCGGCAAACCTGTTGACCAATGTAACTATCGAGGTATGATTGGTAGTTTACTTTATTTAACTGCTAGTCGTCCGATATCATATTTAATATTTGTCTGTGTGCTCGCTATCAAGCTAGTCCTAAAGAATCACACATGTCCGCCATTAAGCGTATCTTTTGATACCTTAAGGGTACTGTTACAGTGGGCTTATGGTATCCCAAATCTACATCTTTTGACCTTATTGGTTATTCGGATGCTGATTTTTTAGGATACAAAGTCGACCGTAAAAGTACAAGCGACATGTGTCATTTATTAGGCAAGGCTCTAGTCTCTTGGTTTAGCAAGAAGCAGAATTCTGTCGCACTATCCACAACAGAAGCTGAATATATCGCAGCTGGTCGTTGTTGTGCACAAATTTTATGGATAAAGCAAACCCTTGCAGACTACAACCTATCTTTTATGCACATTCCTATATTTTGTGATAACACGAGTGCTATCAACCTTACTAAGAACCCTATATGTCACTCACGCACGAAACATATTGAAATTTGTCACCACTTTTTGTGTGATCACCAACAGAATGGCACTATAAACTTAGAATTTATTGACACTGATCATCAGCTGGCAGATTTCTTTACTAAACTACTATCCGAAAGCGTTTCAACTTTTTGTATCGTGAACTAGGAATTTTGGATGAAGCGGTTATTCAGTAAAGTAGTCTACGTAAATATCGATTATGTCATGGTTCCTTATGATGATTTTGTTATGGGTACAAGCCGAAAGGTTCCTTCTGACAACAAGGCGTAAAAGCCTAAGCGACACGGTGTACTAGTCTCTGGACTACCGCTAGCTGGGATCCGGCCCCTGCAGCTACCCCATGGCAGTTTCACCATACTGAATTGTGTCATAACTCCTTATTTATTACATGGTTTACTTTTATTTATAACTTGCTAAATTCAAATTTTCAAACATCATTTTTGTTCATTTGATTTAGCTTTTTGAAATCTTCTACTTGAATTTCTACTTAAAATTAAATATTTCATGTCTATCCTTTCACTCTTTTCAATTAAGTATTAATTTCAACTTCATTTCAGCCTGGCTTCAATTCTGGCCCTATAACATAGAATTCGGGCCAAACTCTGCCTAACACAGAGTTCGGACTGAATTTGGTCTGTTCATTCTAGAACTTCAGTCGGGCTCAGACGTTGATCTATGTTTGATCCAATGGTCTAGATTGTACCCGACCAATTGAACCCCTTCTTAAAACCGGGTTTCCCTCTCTTTCTCCTCTATTGCCTCCTCCAAAACTACTCTAAACCCTTCCTCTTCAAACCCTAACCCTAGTTTTCTCCTTCTTGTGAGAATTTCTTCTCTAAACTCTAGGAGAAGATCTCTTGCATCATTCTCTTCCATCCTCCATTATCTTTTTGAGGTATAATTTCTCCTTTCTCTCTTTCTCAATTTCATATTTTTCCTATTTGCTCATGGCACCTAGGTTTTTTAATAGAGAAAAGAGGCTTCGAACCGAGGGTGTTTCCTCTTCGAATCCTCCTCCCTCCTCGTGATTCACCAACCTATTCACCCTTTGTTCAATCCACCACGTCCTATTGACCCCGACACGTTTGATGATCGAATATTTGTATCATTGGAAGCCTCTAAAGAATGGTTCAATGATTTTCGATCACGTCTCGTGTGCGCGGGCCATCCTATCAACTTTACTATCTTTTCTCGTTATGATTCATTATTTCATGATTTGTGTCTTGATGAATTACTGTCTACAAATTCACTTATCTATTTGAATGCAATTTAAATGTTTTATTGCAATCTCACTTTTGATGACACTCGTTTATATTTTTGTGTTGCTAGAATTGACATATCCTTCGATGACTTTGAACTTACGAAATATCTCGAGATTTTGGAACCCAACTCATGGGAGAAGCTTGTCGATGCACGCAAGTTTCAATTCCCCGATGGGTCTTCCCTCGATAGTTTCAAGGATGACTTGTGCACCCCGAACACACGTCCACGTAAGTTACTTGTAAAGTTCTTCAACCCCTATTTCTACGAGCTTCATCGTATTGTCTTTTCCACGATCCTGCCCAAAGCGGGATCAATTGATGAGGTTTCATACTTTGAGATTTCTGCTTTGTATCACCTTCACTTCCTTGTCCCGTTCAATCTTCTATGTACCATGATGGACTGGATGATCAATGCTAGGATAGGCCACGATCTTTGGTCTATGCTCTCTATCTTCCTATGTTTTTTTGTGCTTTTTATGTCCCTCTCGATGAGTGCCAATTCCTTCCAACCCCTGCCTTCCTATCTAAGACAAGGCGGCTTCAGACAGCTGTCGAATCTTCTACTGAGTCCGAGCACTCTGATGCTCAGGATGACGCACCTGCTCTTTGGCAGCCTGCCCCCCCTCCTCCTGCTACTCTTGAGTCAATTCAGACTATGCTTCGTGATTGGTTTATGTTAGAGGATGATCGCTGGACCCAGCTCGACTATCGTACCACCTTGCAGATGAGTGCCATCAACAACTCATTGCATGACATCAGGTATAGTATGTCTCGGCATCCTTCCATGCCACTTCATATGGTGCGGGATCCTGCTCGCGAAGGGTTCCGTATCGATGACCCTTAGCTCATGCGCTATCTGGATCCAGATGCGGCTTTCGTGGATCGTCGTCATTCGGATACTGATCCATCTGACGGCGCTGGACCATCTCGAGCTTCTTGATGGATGTGGTCTCCTAGCTGCTGCTGCTGCTGAGGAACTTATGTTTAGTTTTTATGCACTATGGACTTATAGTTTATGTAGTTGCTTTTATTGTATTAGTTTATTCTATGCTATGTGACTCTTCAGACTCTCTATGCAGTTATTATTATTTTGGTATGCATGCCAGTTACTTTCATTTACAAATTTATGTTTGTTTGCGTTTGCTAAATGACAAAAGGGGAAGAATTATTTTATATTCGATATTCTTATCATATTGTCTATCTGTGTTATCTATGTTTTGGTAGAGATTGTGTTTATCAGGACAAAGGAATATTGGCTTACACAGAAGCAATGTTTACGGGGGCTATTTCTAGCTATTGCTTCTATGCACTGATTACGGGGGAGCTATTGCTTTTATACACGTGTCCAGGTATGAACATTGAATATACAAATATTATTTTGTCAATTATCAATATGGAGGAGATTGTTGACACAAAATCACAGTCAACCAAAATTGATAAAATTGACAATATGATACTTGTCATAATTCAATATGACACATCAAGACAGAACTCAGTGCAAGACGGACGTCGGCTCTATCCTGCAGTATACTCAATTTTTGAGTATGTATTTTTACTTTTATTGAGTCTCGATAAATCTAAACTGAGTTGCACTGAGTAGTTTGGGCCTATACCTATCTCCAAACGACAAACCAAAAGCTCCACCAAACCAAACTAGCCCACATAGCCTATTTGAGCAATTCTGTCTCCTGGAGACAGAGTTCGGGCCGAACTCTGCCTTCATACAGAGTTCGGACCGAACTCTGTCTCCACACAGAGTTCGGGCTGAACTCTGTCTCCTAAATTACAGGACCCTAATTTTTGGGGTTTGTTGTATGCTAGTTGTCCAACGGCCAAAAATTTGAATTCTTGACACAGAATTCTGGCCGAATTCTGCCTATTACTACTAGTATAAATAGGCCTTAAATCTCTCATTTTTAATCATCCAATCTTCTCTCTCTTCTCTCTAAAGCCTTATGCAAGCCTTAATCTTCTCATCTACTAGCCACAAGCTCCCTAAGCCTCAAAGTGCTCAGTGCTCTTCAGTTAGGAGTTTGTGTAAGAGTTAAAAAAGTCGCTTGGAAAATTCCAAGCATCGCCACTGCGATCTCTGTAAGAAGTTGACGTGCTCTTCTGAAGAAAAGGCACGGGGTGTAACTACTATTTCACAAATAGTGGATTTAATCTTGAGCTAGAGTTCTCAGGCCTGGACTAGTTCTCCACGAGGGAAACCATGTTAAACTCGACTGTGTTTGTGTATGCTCTCTTGAACTTATATTTCTGCATTTACTCTGATTATTTACTGTTGGTGAAAAGAGTTTAATTTTTATTTGGCTATTATTATCATAAACTCTATTCACCCCCTCTAGAGTTGCCTACCTGTTCTTTAATATCTATTTTTTCATTCACAATAACTATTTTATTTAAATCCAATAATACATAAAAGATGACATTCGAGAGCAAACCTTAAAATAAAAGACCTATTTAATCTAGAATGTAAGGTTGGCCTCCAAGATCTCTATCTCCCTTATATTGTTCTTAGTGCAAAAGTAGAAAGCATACCAAGTCACCTACAATAATCCAGTTAGGAAAGAAGCAAAGTACAACCCTATTACAATAGTGTAACTTAATACAAAATAAAACTTGACAATAGGGATGCAATTTAACAGTAAAGGAACATATATATGAACTAGAAATGAAAACATGTACAAGAAACTACTAGCTTGAACATGTATGAACAAGACAACTGGAAAATGAACTTGAAAAAGTAGAACTAATCAAACAGTGCTTTTAAATACCTTTCGACATGTGAACAGCTTGGGCTAATACGACACATCATAGATGGCTTTCCATAATAAAATGTATGACTAACCCATACGTGAGGTGTATGACTTAGCTATCCACAATAACAATCTTTGGACTTCGTTCATATATCTAATGAGCATTTTCCCTTTTGACTCACTAAAATGTCAATAATACAATTACGCCTATCATGTCGCAAATATGTCTCAACTGGATACTCAATAAAACACAATGAAAGATACATTATAATGTAATAAGCATATAAAGAAATAATGTACTTGCCTGAATTCCTGAATGAACTGGTTTTACAAGTTGATGATAAGATGGACTCTAGCCTAGAAGCTATCAAACCTTACCATACTATAGTACCAAGAACCTGTGCACGAATACCACAAGTTAGATTTAAAATCTCATTCTAAAAGTCATAAAAAGTGGCTAATGGGTTAACCTAAGTAATTTTATTTAATTCGAGAATAAATCATCTAAAATCTAATTTAATCAAATTATACTCTAAAATAAAATTCAAATAAAGAATTTTGGCCATACAAAGTCACGGTTCCAATTTTGGAAGCTATAGCACACAAATCGAGACGTATTGTTGACTAACTAGTCAAACGTTATGAACTCATGATTTGAGAGTGCATCTTAGTAGAATTTAGCACCACGAGTTCACGGAATCGACCGTGCAACTAAATCACGATTTGGTCAAAAGTTATCGCCGTTATGGCTAACCATGACCAAATTGGTGATTTATCGATCAAATCTGAGTTCAACGAAATAAATAATATAATAAACAATTTTCTAAATTTTGGAAAAATTATATGTTGTAGATCTTCATGTCATCTTTTCAAAAGTTCAAACAAATCGCAAAATGGATTTCGGGATCTCCCGAATCTCAAAAGAGTACGACGCGTCAATTTTTGGAGAACCGATACTCAAATAAATCTCCAAAAATTTACGCAAATAATTACAGAAAATAAAATATATTTTTGGATATCTAAGCTCGATATGCTTCTAAAAAAATAACACTCTAAATGAACATCAGGGTTGATCACAATAGCCTCGTTAAGTTGGAGGATCACAAAGATCAAATCACAAAGGATGATATAATAATAACTAGGGTTTTCGATTTTAATATATATATAGGAGAAAAGACTGTCTGGCACTACATGTGGGCTCGGGTGTTGCTCACAAGACTACTGACAGTGTAAAAGCTAATTTAAATCAAGAAAATTATTTAAAAATTATTTTGACTCTAAATAAAACCAAATAAATTGAAGAAAAATCCAGAAAATTCCAAAAAATTTAGAAAATATTTCTAAGTGTCTAGAACCTAAATAAAAATATTGTAACACAAAATATCATCGTGTGATCCCACAGTAAATTCCAAAAGCCTATGGAAAATAGATTCTATAGGTTTTAATTATCTAAAAATTCTCAAAAATTTTAAAAAAAAATCCTAGAATATTCTAGAAAGTATTTCTAGTCACCTAGAGCCCAAATAAAAATATTTGGTCCCAAATATCCTGGAATGACCTTACAGTAAATCATAAAAGTCCTTAAAAATAATAACCCTTAAATATTAAATACCTAAAAATATTCAAAAATTATAGAGAAATATAAAATAGCTAAATAATACATATATAAGCTATCTAGAGGTCATATGACCTTAATATGTTCATAGCTCACCTACAAGACTCCCAATGATCAAAAAAATTAATTATAATAAAATAAAATACTTTAAAAATTCAGGAAGTGGGCGTACATTTTGAATTCATGAATTTTCAGAAGAACATTTATGGTTATTGATTTAATGTTAACAATAAAAGAAAATTTGAGGATATTGATTTGACTTTAGGAGAAAAGTGTCTTGAAGATTGAATTTAAAATTTTGAATACATATATATAATATATATATATATATATATATATATATATATAATATAGAGAGAGAATATAGAGAGAGAGAAGAGAGAGAGATTTCATTAAGAAATTTATAACTAGTGGATTTGTTAAATTTTGAGTTTGAGGGATGAATCATCAATTTACATTTTCAGGATAGAAATTGAATCTAAATTTTAGAGGCTACGGAGTTCTAAATTTTTTGAATCTTAGAATATGTCTCGTTTAACAAATTTTCAGTTATTTAAAATTTGAGAAGAGTTTGATAAGAGTGGACATGCTTTTTGGAATATGATAAATTTTAATTTTGAGGACAAAATTCCTTTAAGGTGGATAGATTGTAAGCACCCTAATTTTGGATTTTTTTTTATTGAATTTAGTTTTTATTTATTAAATTATACCTTATATTTAATTTTGATTATAAATACACTTTGCCGTAGATTTGATTTTTGTAGTGTAGCATTAACATTCATGTTCTAGACGTGTCCACCTTTATTTTGGTATATCATGTCCCACTCAAACATATTTTCGTGCACTACATTTTTCTTGCACAACTTTAGAGTCAAAATAGTCATTTCCAGCCTTTACCATAAAATTCTATGTACTTTCTAATTGCTATTTGAGGCCCAAACCCGATCCAAATGTTTCAACACAATATATTATTTTGACATATTTTGAGCCTACTACGCTTATGCCATTGGTGTCCCACTAATTGAGCTCACGTGCTATTTATTTTCAAATGGCACACAAGAACCAATTGTTTTGCGTACGAGTTTTTGGCAACTTGCGAACCACTTCGACCCCTCTTGTATTTTTGGTAATACTATAGACATCCTAAGCTTTCCATTGAATATATTTTTGCTACAATTAACTGAGATTTGATATTTTAATAAAATCCGAGTTTGAAGTATCATTGTCGGATCACCGAAAAATATAGGATCTTTGTGTCTAATCGACTTGGAACTTAGTGAGACTTATCTAAATTAATTATTGTGCATATTTTGATATGAAAAACACACTTTACCTACTTATTAGTACTTTTCTAGAATTGTTAAAAAATTATTATTTTGGAAACAAAACTATGAACCAAGTCAATGAATATTGGTGACGGATCAATATGAGACCTGGTACCTATTTTTCTATGGATATAATAGGCTTATTATTATTATAGAATATTTAGATATATTTTTCCAAAATAATATTACTTTATTAAATATATTTAATCCTATATATATGTTAGATTGAGTCGGGTAGTTAATATAACTAGTACAGTGTTATATATAAATGCCAATTACCCCTAGCCTAGTGGTAGTGGTGTGGCATACGGCCCAAGTGGTCAGAACATCGATTCCCGGTGGAGCGTTCGACACAATTACCATTTCCAATATATATAATATATATTATATATATATATATATTATTATATATATTATATATATATATTACGTACACACCCATCCTACGCCTAACTTACCTTTGGAGCCGCTGGGGCTCGAGCCCAGGCCGCCACTTCAGATGTCCATGGTCTTACCACTATCCTTTATATATATATATAGGAAGGATAAGCATCCCCACACTTTTTGCATCCCCGTGTTCACATCCGTTGGATGTGCTTTAAGTCATCTAATCTTAACCATTGGTAAATCAACGGTTATGATTAGATGACTTAAAGCACCATCCAACGTTGTAAATATGGAGGATGCTTGGGGATGCAAAAAGTGTGGGGACCTTGATATATATATATATATATATATATATATATATATATATATATATTTTTTTTTTTTTTTTTTTTTTTGGCAAAACCCCCTTTTTATTAATCAAGGCTCTGAAACGAAGCCAGGACAAGTATACAAGGCACAAAATACCGAAGCCTATACAAGTATACTAGCACAAAAGGAGAAAAGAGGAGGGGGCGACGGCCAGCGAGAGCTAGAGAAGGAAGGGGGACCAGAATGCCCTCGAGCTGTGGGAACACCTGGTGCTTCTTTTACGACATTGGCAAAAGACTTCCCGAATGAGCTGGTTAGCCGAGTATGGGAGACCTTCGTATCTAGCCTTGTTGCGGTTCTTCCAGATGACCCACGGGCGGCCGCTGCGACGATCTGGTGTCCGTGGGAGGCAGCGCCCCAGGAGACCGCAAGATCGTGGAAGCGCCCACTGTCCGACTCAATCCTACACAGATGGTTGAGGATCCTCCAGATTTGACCGGGTAAACCGCCCCGATAGAATATGTGTCTATAGTCTCCATCTGACGATCCGCGCAACAATTACAAGCAGATGCTAGCTGATCCCCAAGGTGTTAAGAATGTCGTCGGTCGGCAGTTTCTTCCTAATGATTCTCCACATAAGGAAGGACCACTTCTTAGGGATGCATGAATGCCAAAAGGGGGCAACGGACGGGTTCGGGTTCCCATTAATGCGGGCAACGCGTCTAGCCGACCGTATCGAGAATGCTCCCGAAGCCTCGAACGACCACCTCCATCCATCCTTTTCGATGCCGATTCTAACTCCGCAAAGGCGAATGCTCTCCACCGTATCATTTCCGGACCAATCATATCTTGTCCCAGTTCCATTCGTTGCTACTGAGGTCCCACAGGTCGCTGATCTTGCAGTCTCTTGGGGTCTCTGTGATACTCGGGATCATGCTATCCCCTATCTATCGCTCCAGGAAAGGATTCGAAACACGGTACCCAACTGGAGCCTGATAACAGGTTCGGCACTGTCTCGGCCATCGAGAATACGACGCCACGTCACCGAGGATCGACAATTGGAGATGGCAACCGATGGGTGAATGTGCTTGAAGTATCTGGCCTTCATAAACCTGGTCCATAAGTTGTTACTAGTCCGTAGATTCCACCACAGTTTCAACGAGAATGCTTTAACGATGTGGGAGAGTTTGGTAAAGCCCAGCCCCCTTCCTCGGTGGGGTGCCATAGAATCCTAACTCGCCTAGTGATGCTTGTCTTGGCCTTTGTCCTGCCCCCAGAAAAAAGTTACAAAAGGTCTGTTCGATCAAGATCAGAACCTTTTGGGTGGGGAGCACATAGCCAAAGTGTGAATAGGAATTGAGGTGAGCACATGTTTGATGAGAATCATCTTGCCGCCAGGGGATAGGATGGCATTATGCCAGCCCTCAAGTTTTTTCCTGATTCTAGATAATAATTCCTCGAAGATGCCTGAGTTTGATTTTCGTACACAAGTGGACATCCCAAGTATGTGAAGGGCGGATAGGCTACCTTGAATGATGTTAAGTGGGAGAGGTCGCGGGCGTACTCTCGGTTGAAGTTGTGGTGGGTGTAGATCACGCTCTTGGAGGTGTTGTTTTTTGACCGGAGCATCTGGAGTATCTCTGCAGAGTGTGGTGCACCACTTCCACCGTGCCAATCTCCCCAGATGAGAATATGAGAACATCGTCGGTGAAGGCCAAGTGGGTGATGAAGGGACAAACCGCTAGAGGTGTGATAGTGCTGGAAGTTGGGGATGTTAATCATGTTGTTAAGATTTTTGCTCAACACGTCAGCTACAATGATGAAAACAGTGGAGGAGAGGGTCGCCTTGTCTAACTCCGCGAGTGGATTTGAAGAACCCTGCGGCCTGACCGTTGATAACTGTGGAGAACCACAAGTTGCTAATGGATCTCCACACAGTGTTGGTCCAGTTTTCCGAGAATCCGAAAGCTCTGAAGACCCATATAATAAACTGCCAATCCATTCTGTCGTAAGCTTTCTCATGTCGAGTTTGATACGATGTTGCCCCCTCTTGCTGGGAATTTCATGCAGGTGATTACTCTTGAGCGAGCATGATGTTGTCCTGGATATTTCTACCGCGAATAAACCGCTTTGCTCCTCGGAGATGATCTTTGGAAGAAGGTCGGCCATTCTGGTTACAATTATCTTGGAGATGATCTTGTTTGTGAAAGTGCATAGACTGATGGGGCGAAAGTCTCAGAATGATTCAGGGTTTGAATTTTTCGAATAAGGATCAGTTTGGCGCTGGAGATGGCTTTGGGGTAAGTGGCTCCCTTGAAGAATGCGATGGCCGCCTCGGTGATGTCCTGTTTAATAATGTCCCAGCAAGTGCGAAAAAACACCCCCGAAAAAACCGTCCGGTCGGGAGCACTGTTCGCATCCAGGCCCCAAACAGCATCGGTCACCTCCTGCATGGTTGGAAGCAATTCCAGCTGATCATTGTCGGTGTCGCTGATGAGATGTGGTATGTGATTCAGGAAGAATTGTCTTTGTAAACCGTCTCTTTGGAGAATAACTTGGAATAAAACTCCGCAGCGCGGCCGCTTGGATGTTGTTTTGGTCGGAGATGATGTTCCCATGTTCGTCGGTGATTTGATGAATCGAGAGCTTCTTTCTGCGACCATTGACGCAGTCATAAAGTATTTTGAGTTTTTATCCCCATCGCTGTCCCATTTCAATCTCGCTTTCTGCTTCCAAAATCAGTCTCCACTTTGATCCTGAATTTGAGCATAGCTTTGGTAAGGTTCATGGCCGTTCTAGCCGTCGGCGAGCGATCCCAAGCAAACCTAGCCTCTGCCCGAGAGACGTCGTCCTCTGCAACCCACAGCCTAAAAAATGTCCCCATAGGCTTGTTTGCTCCAGATGGTCAGGGCTTTCCTCGTTTCTTTAAGCTTGTTGCTCACCCGGACGAGGGGATCGGGTGATTCCACCCGGTTCCATGCGTCCGCAACGATGTTCAAAAATTGAGGGTGCTCGGCCCAAAAATTAAGAAATCGAAAGTTCTTCTTGACGGGATTGCAATAATTTTTAGTTTCAATCAACAAGGGAGCGTGGTCCGATTCTGTTGTGTTGAGGTGGGATAGGCTGGTAGTGATCCCCATTCCGTCCCAATGGACGTTCGTGAGGGCCCTATCTAAGGGAGTATTGACGGTGATCTCCATCTTGCATGTTGCACCAGGTGAAGGCATTGCCGGTGAACTGGAGAGGGGATAGTTGGGCGTTGAATATAAAGTTGTTGAAGTCTAGAATGGCAGATGTCGGCGGTGGACGCCCTCCAATTTTTTCCTCTCTGCTAGTGATTGCATTAAAGTCTCATATGCAAAGCCAGGGCGAGGTAATGTGGTTGGTGTGGATGTCAAGAAGATCATTCCATATTGTTTCCGTTCTGCAATGACACAGCTGCCGTGCACTGCCGATAGGATTATGCGCTTAGGGAGTAAGGGATGTTCCACCCAGCAGGAAAGGGCCTGCAAGGAGTCGTGGATGACTCCGAAGTTGACGTCCTCCGTGCCTAGGATCCAGATGTCGTTACTACCAGCTATGGCCTGGGGGAGAGCTGCAGTTGGGTAGATTTCAATCTTTTGAGTGGAATTTTGGGTTCGATAATAATGAATATCGATTTTGTGAAGCTTCCGAAGGGTGGAAATTCTCTCAGAGTGGGTTTAGCCAGCACGGACGTTCCAGGATAGGATGTTAATATCGATTTTGTGAAGCTTCCGAAGGGTAGAAATTCTCCTCAGAGTGGATTTATTGGCCAGTCCGCGGACGTTCCAGGATAGGATGTTAATCATTAATGAGGATGGGAAGGGTGTTTTTTGTTCGCTGGAAGCGGATCTGGTAAGATAGTTGGGTTTCTGCTGTTCCCGTCTTGTCTGTTTTCCTGCCGATGTTGGTTTATCTGCCACTGTCGCAATTGGTATGTTGCTGGAGTTCGCTCGAATTCGATGGTGGACTCACTAGGGTGGTCGATCTGATCTCCGGCGGAGTCCAGGATGAATTCCTCCGGAGGGATGGCCAGGGCGACATTGTTGCTGTCAAACTGTGTCAGGGTTGACTGGAGAGAAAAGCCTGCAGCTTGGATCTGAATTCCTCTCTGAACCTGGTCTGGTCTCGGATCGCTAATGCTTCCACCACAGGATCTGATATGTGATGGGTTGCTCTGCAGCAGTGGGCTCTTTGAGCTCCGCAGTGGTCTCCGAGTGTGGATAATCTTGGTGATGTTGGGGTCAACAGAATCCTGCTGGTCCTCCTCATTGATAGTGTTGTCAACAAAGGAGGGTTCCGTTGGAGTGGCCTCATCTTCCGATTCAAGAGCATTAAACTTTTGAAGGATTAGAGCTTGGGTTTCGTTAGGGAATGAGATTTTGCTGGGACTTTCGACATTGTCGGAATGGCCGTCACTAGAACCAAATCTGGTATGCGTGTTCGGTGGTGGTAAGAAAGAGAGACCGTGGAGTCCTCCCTCCAATTTCCTGCTGATCGTTCCGGGTCGATTTCTTCTTGAGTTCAGGGTGAAGACGGTGACAGTGCTTTGGGATGTGGCCGCGGAGCTGGCAGTGGTTGCAAAACAAATGTGGTTGTCATATACAACTTGCTGGGTGTGTGTGCGATTGCCGAGCTCAATACTGATGAAATTGGGGGGCTCAGAGGTGAGATCGAGTTCCACACAAAATTTGGCGTAGTTGGCCTTGGTGAGGTTGCTGGTTTCAGGGGCCGTGGCGACATACGTCCCGAAGGAGTTGGCAATGCGCCGAAGCCGCTGGAACGAAGCAGATGAGTGGTAGGCTCGGCAGTGTCACCCAAACTGCGACCTTCGCTGAATCTGTTTGAGTACTAAAGCCGGAGGACCACTTGATGATCTTCATTTGGTGGGAGTCCACCCGACTTGTGCCTTTGGACCACACAGACCTGTGGTCAGCATCGGAAGAGAGGTGGAGAAGAATATGTCTGGGGTCGAGGGGGCGACACGATATTCTGCGGAGAGTCTCCAGCTGGCAATAACCTCCTGCACTCTGGCGATTTTGGGACAACCTGAGGAGAATTTGAGGACAAAGGTGTGGGGGAAGGAGGATGAAAGGGAAGTTAATTCCAAATCGGAGAATGGAATTGTGGGGATAGGGGATTCCTGCGAATACACGATATCTGGAAGATTGACGTCGGGGATGATGAGACCCTGCTGAGGAGCTAAGTCCGGGCGAAGGGTGGCGGCGTAGGAGGTCGGACCTACTCTAGAAGAGGATGGGAGCTGAGTCCCTCCTGAGGCGAGAGAGGGAGAAGGGGTCATCGCTGGAGCGGGGATAAGGGGTTCGAGAGCGGCAGATGTACCACCACCTTGGGACAAGAGTGATACGACGCCAGCGTTGGAGGGGGCAGCGGTCGGACTCCCGGCCGCAGTAGAAACGGAGGGCGCCGTGGGGGCGGCGGAAGGAGGGTTGGGAGCGCCTGCGCAGAGTAGGGCCGCTGGGGGCGAAGGGGATGAGAGGCCGGAAGCAGGCGGCAGGAAAGACTTAGAGGACGGCAGCAAGGGGGGAGGTAGCTGAGCTTGCAGGAGGTTCGACGGGGGATTCCACCGATAGAGGCAGGGCGGGAGAGGGGGCAGGAGGTGGAGGGAGGGAGATGCCAGCATGGGAGGAAGCGGGGAGAGGGGGTAGGGAAGACCCAGAGGACAAGGAGGGAGGGTCACCTCCTGCAGAAGGCGGGGAGGGGGGGAGGATCCCCCCAAGGGTCGCCGTCACACAAGGGGAGGTGGAGGATCCACCCTGCTCCGTCGCTGGGGATGACTGCAAGAGGAAGGAACCCTCCCCACCCTCCTGCAATCTGCGCTCAGATCCCGCTTCTAAGTTGCGCAGAGAGGGAGCCTCCAGGTTGCGCACAGAGGGAGAACGCCAGCTGGCGAGTGGCCAAGCATAGATGGATTGCGCAGGTTGAAGGGGGTCCACAAGGGGAGCAGCGCCAGCTGGACCCATCCAATCCGTAGGGACTTGAGTCTCGCCAAGGAGCGCTGAAGCACCTGGGGGAGTAAAGAGGTGGTGGACCCGGATGGGTAATGAGGTGGCAAAGAAAATATTGGATAGGATTGCGCACGGGGTTGGCTATCATAGAACCAGCGCGTTCCATTAGAAGAAAAGGAGGTCCACGCCTCGGGGACCGCGCCCCTGTCTCCTACCAAAGACGCTGGCGCAAGGAACAGACCAGCTGGCAGGAGCCCTTTCCGAGGAATTGGCAGCTGAATTCGAAATTTGAAAAGAGGCTGCTGCCTCGGGAACCCGCGGATGAGCGCCCATCCCACTGGTCGGGCGGGAGACCGACGGCCGGCCAATACGTGGGGGAGGGGGTGGCGGTGAGTCCGGCGGAGGTCGCCCAGAACGCGGGTGAAGGGGAGACGGAGGGACCGGCAGCGGGCGCCCAATCACGGTGGAGGGGGTGGCGGGGAGGCCGGGGGAGGGCGTCCAGAACGCGTGGGTGGCGGAGAGCCCGTAAATGCCGGCCGGGGGGGCTGAGGGTCCAAGATAGGGCGGCGGTGAACTGAGGGCTGAAGAGGGTGGGGAGATGGAATCGATTGGGACGTCTGAGGAGGACGGAGGGAGCCCAACCAGGGATAAACATCCGGCCGGCCAGAGGGGGAGGGGCGACGCCATCGCCGGAGGCGGACGGGACGGGGGGGGATCCCTAGGAGGAGCCCAAGCCGGAGCAGCACGAGGACGAAGCTCCTCTCATACCAGCGCAAAAATATATATATATATATATGGGGACCTTGATATATATATATATATATATATATATATATATATATATATATTATAAAAACCCTCCTTTTATTAAACGGCTCAGAGCCGAAACAGACCATGTATACAAGGCGCAAAAGCAAAAGCCTATACGTATACCGTAAAAGGGATGTAAGAGGGAGGGGAGGGCCAACTCGACCCCGCTAAGCTAGGGGATCGAGGACCAGAATGCTTTCGGGCTGTGGGAGCACAGGATGCTCCTTTTGCTACATTGCCAATATTTCCTTAATGAGCTGGCCGGTTGAGTATTGGTGACCTTAATATCTCGCCTTGTTGTGATTCTTCCAAATCGCCCACGTAGCGGCCACTGCAATGATCTGGTGGCCGTGGGAAGCTGAACTCCATTTGTTCGCCAGATCGTGGAAGCGTTCACCCCCAGGAACTATACTGAAGTGTCGGTTGAGGGTCTTCCAAAGTTTTCCCGGCAGACTCCCCTCCCTAAAGATGTGGTCAATAGTCTCCTCCTGACGGTCGATATAGCAATTGCAAGCTGACGCTAAGCTAATCCCGATGGAGTTAAGGATTTCGTCCGTCGGTAGTTTCTTCCTGATGACTCTCCATAAGAACAACTACTTCATAGATGCAGGAATGCCAATAGCACGCAAGGGTGTGATATGACTGAGTCCCTCTGGATAGCGCATCTCGTCGATCTAACCGAAAATGCCCCTGAGACCTCAAGCGTCCACCTCAACCTGTCGTCCTCGCGACTGAGGCTAAGCCCGTGCTTACGGATGCTGTCAGTTGTTTCGTTACCTGACCATTCTTGAATCTTGTTCCAGTTCCAGTCGTTGTTAGTGGGGTTCCACAAGTCTCTGATCCTCCTGTTGCTAGGGTTCGTCGCCAGATACGGAATTAAGTTGTCTCCAAGCCATCTCTCCAGGAATGGATCTGATTTGCCGCCGCCCAGATGGAGTCTAATTGCCGACTTCGCGAGGTCGCATCCGATTAGGATACGCCGCCAAGCCGCAAAGGCCCTGCTGTTGGCAGTGGCTACTGGGTGGATATGTTTAAAGTACCTGGCTTTCATAAACCTGGTCCATAAGTTCTTCTTCGTGCGGAGGTTCCACCACAATTTCATCGAGAATGCCTTAATGATGTGTGTGAGCTTGGAGAATCCCAGACCCCCATCCTCTGTGGGTTGAGCCATGGCTTCCTATCTAGCCCAATGGTGTTTGTCTTGACCTTTATTGTGCCCCCAAAAGAAATTACAGAAGATTTGCTCGATCAAAGAGAGGACTTTCTTAGGCGGGGAACACTGTCACGACTCGCTCCCGAATAACCGGCTACGAGTCGGACATGCCCAGCCATTGTCATTAGACACAACAAAGTAAGTTGTACCAATCTAGGGAAACTAACCAGATATCAAGACAAGTATGAAACACAGCATCTATAAATGTATCCCAGAGTAAAGTATAAGTATCAGAATTTATTATATTCCAGAAATGATAGAAGTCTACTAGTCTCAATATATGGAAATAATAGGAAAAACTAAGGAAATCTCTAGGCTTCTGCAACCTCTAAGTTATGAGCAGCCCCAGCTAGCTCTCCTGCATCAATAGGCACTTCGCCATAGAATGTGTCACACAAGGCCTCCAACTCACCTGCAACTTATCCAGTCATGAACGGAGCTAGTATATCCAGATAAATAAACATGTACATCATGGTATGAATCAAGAAAATAGGAATAAATATAAAGTATAGGAAATGAGAACAAGACATAAACTGAACAGAAAATACTGGAAGTAAAACAGGGAACATAGTAAGAGTCCTGAGCATGAAATACAATCTGAACATGAAGTATAACCTGAAATACAGCCTGAATATGAAATACAACCATGAAATCCTGAAATACAAACTGAATCCTGACATGTTCAATAATGAAATACATCTAGATTGTGATCGGCTTGGGTAGATGCAATGAACCTGAAATGGTACGGCTTTGGCCCCGCGTGCACGGTGCGGGACCCAAGCTATTCACATGAGTAGTAACAGGGTTTCATCACATATCTATAGTATTTCCCCTCCCAGACGCAAATGATACATGGAACATGAAACCAGACATATCGTGATATATCGTGTCATCAAGGAGATACAAGAATGGATGTGAAAGACATGAGAAATGAACAAATCCGAGGATTATACTTGCCTTGCTCCGGGTGATCGAGAAAGGGTAGTAAAGCTGGATGTCCTCCTGTTTTAGAATTTAAGTACAAAATGATTAACATCTAAACATAGCTATTTAGCTAAAACTCACTTTCATAATCTAGGTATCTAAAATGAAACTAATCTATTCTGAAACATGATATTTCTAAGCATAACACAAGTCTAGCCTAAGCCAAAATCCAAATGGCAGATTCATAAATATACTAATTGGTTTCATAAATATATTACACCAGGTATTTGTGGGCCATCAAGGTCATTCTACCTAAGCTTGCTATAAAAGATTTGAAAGATACATAGGACCTGACAATAGTTATCCTTCATCCTAGCCTAAAGTTCTATATTAGTCTCTATTCTACAGGACAACCAGACTGCTCTTAGTGCCTCAGTTTCATATCATGATAAAATCAGCAGTTCAAAGATACCCAATTTGGAATTTAATCACAACATTGAGAAGGATGGAGGATGTTGTGACAATCTCATGTGTCAACTCAAGTTGGAACCCAAGTTTAGAGCTGCAGTAACAGTACAAAAATACCAGGTTTGTGGGACTGATACTTAAACAGAATCCACACTTGCTGCCACAGGAAATCAGTTAGCCAAACTGCAGATGCATCTCAATAACCTACACAAGCACAGCCTATCTTGGCTGACAGGAGGTTACCAACCTTAGCTAAACATTTTATCTAACCAAAACCCCCATCTAGAATCTAACCTATTTAACTTACTCAGCATTCAATTGAGAAATGCTACAACACTTATTAATTTCCAAAACAGAGATCTATATTACAGTCCCAGACTATAAGTTAAAACAATCATCTTAGGTTCCAGATGTTTGCCATTGATTGTAAAAGTACAGAACAATTATCGGAGGACTGAACTTAGACTCACAATACAAACTCGCTCGTACAAAGAAAGCCTAGGGACGAAAACCTAGGTACAGCAGTCTAAGTACGATTGTTTATTTTAGATTCTGGGGGGTGACGATAGAGGCTCGGGAAAGCGACGGCCGCTCTGCCTTACTCCTTGGACGATCGGTACGCAGCCTTGACTCGGGAAGATCTGCTTGGTCGTTGACGAAGAAATGCCTTCTTGCTCTCTCTCTGATTGCTCTCCTGGCTTCTCTCTCTGTGTATATTCTTCTCTCTGACTATGGAGGAAGTCTCTCTGTGTATACGTATTCTTCTCTCGTTTTTTTTTTTTGTATCTCTCTATATATCTCTCACAAGGGAATGACACCTTGCTATTTATAATAGTGGGATGTGATCACTAGGGTTGCCAATGATTAGCTCTTGGAGATGGCGGCGGCCTGGGGATTGATCAAATCAGGCCGTTCGTTTCTGATTGTGACGAATCAGAACCATTAAGGGTAGATTACACCAAATCCCATTAGCAATTAATGATTGGCATAAATTTTCCTTATAATGATTCTCTAATATCTGCGAATAGATCAAATTTATTCTCCTGCCACGTGCCCCAGATCATTGGGATTCGACCCGATCTTGGATTGCCACAAATCTGGGAGATTGATCGGCTGAGGACACGTGTCCTGAGAGCCAATGGTGAGACTGGAACCGCATGCAGATTGGGCCGCATGAGATTTGGCCGCATGAATTTTGGGCCGCATAAGACTTGGGACACGTGTCAGGGCTGTCTGGGCAGTGGCCCCCTCCTTCAGACTTCTGAACCATATGATGAGCCGCATGAACCGCATAATGGTGTGTCTGCTTGAGCCGCATGGGCATGATCTTCTTGAGCCGCATAGGGATGATTCCACTCGAGCCGTATGGTACAGCTTCACTCTGAACCGCATGGAAAGTCTTCACTTCGAGCCGCATAAGCACACCCACGTGGCAGGGCCACGTGGCATTTTGTTGCTCTCGGGGGATCGTGTCAGAGATTTCTTTCTCTCCCCTAGAGATTCATCATCATGACAGAGTCATAATTACCTGCTTTGGTGTCAGGTCTGTCAACTTTTCAGAGGAGTCAGCCGTCAAAGCAATTAATGCAGCATGGATCGGAGGGGAGCACTGTCACGCCACATGTCTTCTGAGCCGCATGGAATACCTCCGGCCGCATAGCTTTGTGCACTTGATACCCCAAGCCGCATGGGCTTTCAGCACCGTATGGGTCTTTCCTGGCCGCATGAGTCATTTTCTTTAGTATTTTCCATGCTTCTACAGGACCCCCTTCAAAGTTTTCAATTTGTAAAATTGAAATACTTTGAATAAGAAGCATGGCCGTGCTCTTCTAACCGCATATGAAACCCTGACCGTATAGAGATCTTGGCCGCATAGATTGTTCAGCCGCATAGCTTCTCGCCACGCCATTATGTCATGCATGCAAACCTTTTTGGGACAGGATCCTAGGAGTTTCTGACCTCTAATTAACTAGTCAGTATCGATAGCCGAAGTCGACTAATTTGTACGAAGCGTCGGTCTTGGTCCTCCTTTCTCTATAAATGGAAGGGTATTTAGAAGGATTTCTCTCTTAGACTTTCTGATTAAGATTTCTGTCTTGCTTTCTTCTTCCAACTGAAACCACGATGGCACCTAGGGCTTCCAAGGCAGTGAAGAAGGTTGTGGCTAGGAGCAGGAAGTCGGCTTCGCCTTCAATTGCCGCACCCCCGTTCGTCTTGATGTTCATGTTATCGTCGAAGGTAAGGACTGTGCGGAAGATTGGGTGCTCTTGGTATTGAGAAAAGAATTGTCGTAGAGCAGCTGGGCTCCTGGGGCATGATGAGGTGATAGGTTTGTGTTAAGAAATTTAGCTGAGGATATTTGTGGGCCTATTACCCTTGGCATACCCTGGTTTAGGATACGGATAATAGGATGAAGGGGAACTGGCATACTTGCTCAGAGGTAACGAGGACATGGCAAGTAGGAAAGTTTTTTGAACGTAGAGTCTTCCTACTCAGAGGTAATGAGTACATGGCAGGAGCGAACTCGACGGAGGGTATTGGTGGTCAACAGAGGACATTTGTGGTCAACAGAGGACATTTGTGGTCAACAGAGGATATTTGTGGTCAACAGAGGACATTTGTGGTCAACAGAGGACATTTGTGGTCAACAGAGGACATTCGTGGACCCATTACCCTTGGCGTACTCCGGTTGTGGGTACAGGTAATAGGTCGAAAGGGGATCATCATACTTACTCAGAGGTAATGAGGACATGGCAAGTATGAAGGTTTCTTCGACGGAGCCTTCCCATTCAGAGGTAATGAGGACATGACAGGAGTGGGCTCAATGAAGGGGGTACGTAGAATAACTCAGAGGTAGTGAGGACATGGAAATTCTATGTAGGGGTGATTTGTTTTTGGCGGAAATGGGACGACTCAGAGGTGATGAGGACATGGTCGTCTTGGAAATTTGTGGATCCGTTACCTTTGTTGTGCACTGGGAGTGCAGGTATTAGATGAGGGAGGATCTCTTGTAGGAAGAAAGTTCAGCGGTATGATTATACATAACTTTCTTTCAAAAGAGTGACCGGGATGTAAGTTCAGGGGTACCGATGGGCACATAACTCGACAATCCATGAATATTGGAATCAAAGTGTAAGTTCAGAGGTACCAGCAGGTACATAACTTGGGAATTTGGGATATGTTTATGGAAGAAGGGCATGAGTTCAGCGGTACACGCGGGTACATGACTTGAAAATCTGTGAATGTTGGAATCAAAGTGTAAGTTCAGAGGTACCAGCAGGTACATGACTTGGAAATTTGGGTTATGAGTTCAGCGGTACAAGAGGGTACGTGACTCGATAAGTTAGAAAATTAGGGGGTTGAGTTCAGTGGTACCAGCGGGCACATAACTCAAAACTCTGGAAAATGTTGTTTAAACATAGTATTTCTTCAGGAACTTGCCGTTGACGGGCAACATGAGCAAGTCTCCGTTCTGCTTGGCGAGGCGGTAAGCACCATTGGAGAACACGGCCTCGATGATAAATGGGCCTTCCCATTTTGGCTGGAACTTGCCGGTGGTCTTGTGAGTCATGACCATTGGCCTCCTGACTGCCAAAACAAGATCGCCCACTTGGAATGTTCTGACTTTGACCTTCTTGTTGAAGGCTCCTGAGATGCGTGCTTGGTATAATTCGATCCTTTGCTGACTAGGAGGCATTTTTCATCTAAGGCCTCTAACTCTTGTAGTAGTCAGTAGTTATCATCCGTTGTCAATTGATAAGTGAGGGCGACTCGGAGTGAGGGAATCTGAGTCTCTAATGGGAGAACTGCCTCACTCCCGTACACCAGAGAGAATGGTGTATTCCCGGTGGCTGTTCGAACCGTGGTACGATAAGCCCATAAGCACTCGCCGAGCTTCTCGTTCCAGTCGCATTTGTTGGAGGAGACAAATTCCTTGAGGAGTTTAATGATTGTTTTGTTGAATGCCTCTGCTAACCCATTTGCTGTCGGGTTGTATGGTGTCGAAGCGACATTCTGAATGCGGTGTTTGTCGCAGAATCGGTAGAATGTGTGGCTTATAAACTGCGGACCATTATCATGGATGATCCTTCGGGGCAGTCCAAAGCGGTAGATGACGTGGTGCTTCAGGAAGCTGATTACGTTCGAAGTCTTGACTTCGGCGAGTGGGACAGCTTCTGCCCACTTTGAGAAGTAATCAGTGATCGCAAGTATGAAGCGATGTCCTCGGAAGGAAGGTGGGATGATTGGACCAATGATATCCATTCCCCATGCTTCGAATTGCCAGGACGCCACTGTCGGATGTAGAAATTCGGATGGTTGGTGAATGAAGTCTGCGTGGACTTGGCAGGCCTTGCATTTTCGGGCATAATCTATGCATCGGCCACCATCGTGGGCCAGTAGTAGCCCATCTGGCGAAGGCGGTCTTGCAGCTTAGGGCCAGGCTGATGGGCCCCGTAGACACCGTCATGAGCCTCTCGTACGGCTTCTTTAGCTTCTGCGTTCGACAAGCACCGAAGTAGTAATCCGTCGTAGGAGCGCGATACAGCATTTTTGTCTCTCTATCGTAGAAGAATCTGAGAGAACGTCGTCTGATAGAAGTAGCCTCCTTCGGGTTCTTGGACAGGATGTCGTAGACCATGAAGTCTATGAATGGTTGTCTCCAGTCTGGCACTTCGTCGATCATCTGAGCAGAATAACTCGCCATGGCTTGAACGTTGTTCTTGGGGCAGACCAGCTCATGGCCGATTACATCGACCGAATGATGAGAGTGGTTTGGCACTGCTAGGGAAGCAGCCAGGCCTGCTAGGGCATCAGCTTCGATATTTTGGAGTCTGGGGACGTGTTCGATGAAGAATCCTCGAATGATGAGATAATGTTGATCGCTATTTGGTGGTAGGGGATCATGTCTTCATGGCGGACTTCGTACGTCCCCCGAATCTGGTTGACGATTAATTGCGAATCGCCGTATGCTTCAAGGTATTCTACCCCCAGTTCTCTTGCGAGTTGGAGGCCAATGACCAAAGCGTTGTACTCGGCCACATTGTTAGAGCAGGGTTCCGTGTGAGAGTAGGCACGATTGATCACTAGCCCGGTAGGAGAGACCAATACTACTCCGACTCCGACGACGATGTTTCCCTTGGGTCCGGTTCTTGAAGCGCCATCGAAGAACATCCGCCATATGTTATCGTGGGTGGTTGTATTTGGTCGGCAACCTCATCTGGGATTTTTTCGTATATTCTGGATGATTCCGATCCTGGATGGGCCACCAAAAAGTCTGCCAGGGCTTGACCTTTGACAGCCTTCTGCGTGACGAAGATCATATGATAGGGGGACAACAATATCGCCCATGTAGCGAGGGGAGCTGAGTGCCCCTGGTTTGGTCATGAGGACCCTGAGGGTTGATTCGTGAGATCACATGTATGGTTTGCCCCGTGACATAGTGCGCGTCTTTTGAATGGCGAATACCAGGGCGAGGCATTCTTTCTCCACAGCAGTGTATCGGTGTTCGGGCCCGACCATCATTCGGCTGAGGTAGTAAATGGCCTGCTCGTGGCCTGCGTTTGTTTTGTGCCAGCAGGGCACCGAGGGAGTGTTCCATTGCTCGTACATAGAGCAGGAATGGTTTTCCAGGGACCGGGGCCACCAGGACTGGAGGATTTGATAAATATTCTTTGATGTCATCGAAAGCGCGCTGGCATTCCTCGTCCCATACGAATGAGACTCCCTTCTTCATGAGGTGGGTGAACGGTCGGCAGGAGAGGTTGGAAATGAACCTCCTGATATAAGCTAGCTCCCTTGGAGGCCTCTAAGTTCAGAGATTTCTCGGGGGACCCATCTCCATGATTGCCCTTGTTTTCTCGGGGTCTACATGGATACCCGTGCAGTGATGATGAAGCCCAAGAACTTCCCGTTGGATACGCCCAAGAACGATTTTGTAGGGTTCATCTTCAGATTGTGGGCTCGCATTAAGTTGAACACCGTTCTCAGGTCTTGCAGATGATCTTCCTTACGGCAACTCTTGACGGCGATGTCGTCGACATAGCATTCTACTGTCTTGCACAAATGTTCTCTGAAAATGATACTCATGGCTCGCTGATATGTAGCCCTATTATTCTTTAGACCGAATGGCATGATTGTGTAGCAGTATGTGCCAATCGGGGTTCGAAATGAGGTGTGCTTTTCGTCGTCGGGAGACATCTTGATTTGATTGTACCCCGAGAATCCATCCATGAATGACATACGTTCAAAGCGCATGTATTGTCGATCATGATGTCTGTGATAGGAAGGGGAAATTCATCTTTGGGGCATGCCTCGTTCAGGTTGCGGAAGTCGATGCAGATTCGAATCTTCCCATTTTCTTGAGGATGGGTACTATATTGGCGACCCAATCAGGATGTTGCTCTTACGAATGAAGCCACTGACTATTAGCTTGTTGACTTCGGCTTTAATCGCGTCCATGATGCCTGGGCGGAAGCGTCGTTGTTGCTGCTTGACTGGCTTTGCATCTGGCCGTATATTAAGTTTGTGGAGAGCGATGTCAGGATTTAACCTCGGCATGTCTTCATAGCTCCAGGCGAACACATCAATGTATTCTCTGACAAGTTCTAACAGCGACTCTCGTTCTTCGTCAGTTAGGCTTTTACTGATAAAGATCGGTTTTGGAGAAGATTCGCCGAGATCCACTTGTATGACCTCATCTTCAGTAGGAGGTTCTCTCAGTTCGAACCGCTTTTCCCATTGTGCGTCTAATTGCTGGGCCCATGGCTCTAGCTCAAGGATTTCGGGGATGTCTTCGTCTTCCTCGTAAGTGTCGGTGAATGCCATGTTGACTGCCATGACTTGTCTGAACACATCTCCGATGCTGGTATCTGAGTCAGAAGTCGGTGATCCGGTTGAATGCGACTGTCAGTCGCATTCTTCATCTGAGCTTTCAGGGGTCGTAGTAGGCGTTACATACCCTAAACCGCATCGGGTTTTGTTATAGTAGTTCCGTGGTTTGCCCGCCGGGGCTGGCGTCTTCAAAGGTAATCGTCGTCCAGTGCCGTAGTTCAGTCCTGGCGTTGTCTCTAGATCATACCCCTTTTTCTGCATAGATATTTGGATTGAGGGCTATAGAGATACAGAGGCAGTCTTCCAGCATCTGACCCGAAGTCGACTTCTTCCATGGCGAGGGAATGCGGGTTATTCGTCCGGCCGAAGCTGATTGGGTGGTCCCCTCCCTCGATTATTCGGTAAGCGTCTTCTACTAGAGTAAGTTGGATAGCGGTGTACACATTTGTCACCTGTGTATGTAGGTGAGTGCCTATACCGTGTTCTATAGCATACATTGTACACAGCTTATTGAGCTCGGTGTAGTTCAAAGATAACCTTTATTGATGAAGTAAGGTATCTTTTCTAGAGGGATTACATCATCTGCGGAGGAAGCGTCAGTGTGGGCAGCCACATACTTGGCTAGCTCTGGTTCCTCTTCGGCTACCCCCTGTGTGAATGAAGATTGAGAGGGCGTCCTAGTCAGCTTGATCTTCAGAGGTTCAACTGACGGAGCGGAGCGTGGGGTTGTCGGTAGACTAGCAACCCCCAGTCTGGCACTTGATGTGGAGCGAGGGGTGGCTGGTTCGCTTGAAGTGTCAGACCTCGTATCGGGGTGACGACCTTTCTTAGGCAGGCGTATCGTCAGAGGTCTATCGGAGGGATTGAGCTTCTCTGTTTGGGATTGACCGACTCTCGGCAATCTGATGGTAGT
>JANAVB010034185.1:0-16934 GCA_029216955.1 Iris pallida
AAAAAGTCAACATTATTTGTTTCTCATAATCTACCATTACTCTCAATTCATATTGTCACACATATAAAACTAGCCCAGATGAGAGAATCAATAGTAGGTCGAGCTCAAAAATATATCTTGGGTCGCTAATTTATAATAAAAAATTAATGTAGAATGGATTGCGCTTGTATGAGAATATTAAATAAGTAAAATTTGAGGTCTAGATAAAATGAATGGATATGGAACATATGTCATCAATTTTTTTAAAAATAATATAAAATCTAGAATCTATAAATTAGGGCTCCAAATTTAGTCTTACTATCTACAAAATGATTTTCTATATTCTGAATGTCTTGTGGCTGGGACGAGACCATAGAACTCTAATCGAACTTTACTATTAGGCCATGTTTGGTTCACAGAATCATGGCATTAGAAAAGTAAAGTAATTCCTTTCCTATGTTTGGATGTCAAAGAAAATGTTTGTGAAAAGAAACTGATTCTCATGGAAATTAAAAAAAGGGGGGGGGGGGAGTGGTTTCCCCCACCCACCTAGGATTCACTTTACCATTCTAGGGATTATTTTTTCTTCCAATTTTCTTGACCTTTCCAAATATCGGAAAATAAAATAGATGAAAATTATAATTTTTCAAAGGAAAAAAATGAACAAGGAATTGAATTCCTTTGCTTTCTTTTCTGCGAACCAAACGAGGCCTTATAGAATCTATAGATTCTGAATATAGAATCTATAGATTAGGGATTCTATATAGATTAGGGATGATCCTTAGAGGCCCAATATGTGCCTAGGCTCCTACATTCTGAATATGGAATCTATAGATTGGGTTGCACCTTACAATTGATCCTCTAAATAAAGCTGTCACTAGATGATGTCTACACCAATGAGTCCCAAATTCATATCCATTCTCCCGCACTCCATCGAAGCATGATGTATCTAGGAACAAAGGAACAATACGAAACCAAAACTAAAAGAAGAGTTTGTTCATCAATGTTTCTTCTTGTCGACAAATGGGCCTCTAAGGATCTTCCGTATGACCTTTGCATCCAGAACCGTATAATGTTTGTTGATCTGAACCATCACCCTCCAGTGCCAACATGATCTTCATACTTCTCCAGAGTGTACGTAGCCACAAATACTATATGACAAAAAAAGGAGGGTTAGAGCGAAGGTTCACAATATCGGCATCGAAATCGGTATCGGACAAATCCTATGAGTATCGGGATCGGCAATATCAACAATATCAACAGTTTCGGATCGGGCTATCAATTTTTTTGGTATAAAAAAATAACTATTCATAAATTATTAACAATTTAGAAAATATATTTTATATATTTAGGCAAATTTTAAGTATTTATAGTTTCTTAGTTTTGAAATTGAATGAAATAGTAGTTACCTTTATCGAATTGGTTTACATGCGAGAGATAAGTTTTCTTCTTTTATATACTTTTACACACTTACTATGCTTTCGCACACTTGCTGATTGGCCTTTTTCATTTAATTTTCTTTGTCGAATTGACTGGAAACGTGATCCCAAATATCGGTATCGGGTATCGATTGACATCAGATCGGGGCACACCCAACCATATCGGTATTGGTCGTATCGGATCAGTATCGGCCGATACTGTAAACCATGGGTAGAGCTTAAGTTCATAGATGCAATTTAAATGTGAGGATTGATGAATCTATAATCGAAAGGATTATTGGATTGCGTTATCTAATTCCTATATACAAACATATATAGGACTATTCGACTCCTTTGAAAGGTGCATTATGTTAATCCCGTTGCGTGATTTTAAGATAAAAAACTGATTTTAGTACAACATTTTGAGGAAGGTGCACAGAATAGATCCCTGAGGATTATAAGAAATGAAATCAAATGCAACACTTCGAAGAAGGCACAAATGATTTTGTAGCAGCAACAATGACTGCCCACAAACAGTTTTTGATTAGGTCAGAAAACGATCTCGTTAAGAACGAGATACAAGTGGATAAGATAAACGAAAAAAGAAATAATCGAAAAATTAAAAAATCCTGCTGGGGTGACGGATCACCGAAGCTCATAGCTAATTTCGCCCCGCACGAACAGCTTCCAAGAACCAGCAAGTACGGAGAAGAACTTCGGAACACTCTGTCGAATGCTCTTCTGACTCCTCGGGTGGACAAAAATGGCGTACTGTTTCTCACTTCTGTTCTCTAAAAAATTTGTAAGGAACTTGTAAGAATAAATTATACTGAATGAGAGAGAGGAGAGGAATATTTATACTGACTGTCCAGCTGACATGTTAAGTGTGAAGTGCGCCAACAAAATGCCACACTACGCCTCATGAGCCCATGAGCTCGAGTCCGAGTCCGAGTAGCTAAGCCCCTACGGGGCTTACCTTCCACTACAACAAAAATACCTTTCCATGATGGCCAAAATCCATCATAAATGACATTTTATAACGCTTTTTTGTACGCGCCAAGCCGTGATAAAAACCAGTGTTATAAATGTTTTCAAAAACTGTTATAATGATCTCTTCACATATAACGCTTTTGCCCTGAAAACATTATAAATAATACACCTTTATATAACAATAAATTTCTAAAACATTATAAATATAACCATATATATAACATTATATTTTGAAAACATTATAAATATATATATATATATATATATATATATATATATATATATATATATATATATATATATATATAACGCTTTTTAAAACTCTTATTGATCACACACATATTTCACCTGCAAAAATGTTATAAAAAGTATATACCACCTGTCAAAAACACACACACACACATATCTATTAATATATATATATATATATATATATATATATATATATATATATATATATATATATATATATGTGTGTGTGTGTGTGTGTGTGTGCAAGTTCTCAATCTTTGCACGATGCCCCTTGAGCTCCTCCTCAAGTGCGGATCGGATCTCTTGGAATTGCTCCCAAAAGATTGTCATGGACGAAGTGACGTCACATATTTCACCTGCAAAAATGGTATAAAAAGTATATACCACCTGTCAAAAACACACACACACACATATCTATTAATATATATATATATATATATATATATATATATATATATATATATATATATATATATATATATATATATGCAAGTTCTTTATCTCTGTACGATGCCCCTTGAGCTCCTCCTCAAGTGCGAATCGGATCTCTTGGAATTGTGCCCGAAAGATTGTCATGGACGAAGTGACGTCACTCTCCAGCCCATCGAAGTACCTTTTCTAGCCTAGTGTTGCTTTGCTCCATGGAGTCCATGCGCATCTCCATGTCCCTCGAACCTATCTCCAAGACCTCAACACGTTCGGCAAGACCGGCAAGGCTACGCTCCACCGCAGACTCCTTGCTCTTGCCCCTCTTGTGCGTCTTGGCGTGCCCCTCTTTTGGCGACGCGGGATCCCTCCTAGACGTTCTCAGATGTCGACATGGCACCAACCGACCTTCGCTCTGATACCACTTGTCACGGACTTAGTGTTTTAGGCTACACTTCGACCCGTGCGACCCACTATCTTTCTCCTCGAAGAGTCGTGCAAGCCTTCCCCCAACGCTTAGCTAGATCGCTAAGGCGATATTGAGAATATTGTGGAGCAAAAAGAGATAGAGAGGTAGGACCGTGCTACCAGGCTGGGTTCAAGGTCAGAGAAGCATGTCGCAAGCTGCACGGAGGAAAAAGCGACAAAGCGGAGTAACTCGCGCAAGGAGTTGCTCAAGGCTCGCAAGGGACATTCGGGTCGACAGGCTTGCAAGGGGACTATATATATATATATATATATATATATATATATATATATATATATATCATCTGTCAAAATGTTAGTCAAAACCTTACAAAAAGCAATGATCAATAGTTTACCGATTCCAAGGCATTCATTTTGAACCAGACAACATAAATTATTAAATTTAACAAATATTTGAAACATTCATTTTGAATTATAAATATCATATTCGAAATGTACATAATATCACCATCTTAATTACATTTGTTTTCAAAAATATATCAAATACATGTATATATACATCGTAATATTCCCTTTTTCATGGTACCCTCAAAACTATTAGTATGTAGCTTCCTTTGGCTTCATCAAAACTACCAAAACTGTCGACATCCTTTTTCATGGCACCCTCAAAACTGTTAGTAACGACACCTGTGAATTAAAAAATTTATACAAGTAAACCTGAATAGCTGATACAATGAACGCTTCTAAAATTAGAATAACAAAAGCAAATATAGACGACCAAAAATGACTCACTTTAAGTTTGCAGGCATGTAATTCAGATTTAGTTAACTGAAGGGCCTCCTGTATAGCCTCAACTTCTAGAAATTCCACATCCTTTCACCTGCATAATAGAAGTATCTAAATTGAGGACAAACAATACATACCATATTAAATAATATAAATGTCAAATAACATGAGCATATGAAGGAGAGCTAATTCCTTCACATCACTATTCTTAGGCCTCGTTTGGTTCACGGAAGGGAAATTAATTCCCTTGTACTTTCCATGGGAATGGGAAAGTCGAATTCCTGTCACATTTCCTTTCCGTTGCTTAGTAAAACAAGGAAACCACCTAGGAAAGACCATTTGATTTCCTTTCCAGTGTTTGGTTGGTGCATGAAAGAAAAGCAAAAATATATCAATGTTCCAATAATATCCTTACCTTTTAAAATAAAAATGACATTATGAAAATCCAAAGGGACCCAAAATACGAGGAGTTAATGGTAAAATAAGCAATAACACGTGGTTAGTTTTGTCATAATTTTTTATAATAAATGTTGGGAAAGGAGGAGGGAAAATCAATCCCATGGGTCATAAGTGGAACCATATTCCCTCTTATTTTCCCTTTTGTCAGGAAATTGATTCCCAAGTTTGTGGCTACAACAAATGAAAGGAACAACTTTCCTTTCCTAGTTCCTTAAATTCATGAACCAAACGATGGCCAGAAGACAACAGAGACTGCCTCTTCTGAAAACATTTCCATTTGATTCACATTTACCTAATTATAATATATGCAACATTTTTGTGGAAAAATCCATGCCAGCCTATAATCTATCATTCTGAACAGATACCATGTTTGTGAAAGGGAAAGTAGAGCTGCCCTTACCGACTTGTGAACATCAACATCCTTGCAAAATGCCCAAAGTAATTTTACATGAATTAGCATTTATGCTTATACTAACCCATATGTTACAGCTACAACTGAAGTTGTGATTCCAGTACTTAGCATCATGGGGAAGGAAATATTATGAGTCTCCAAGAATTTAACAAGTTAGTTCCTAGTGAATATTGTAGAACTTGTTAAAATGTAAGACTACATATTTTTCTCTCATATATGTATCAGATGCATAAGTAAACTAAAAATTCTATTAAGGATTCAGGTTGCATATATCAATATATGTATCGGATGCATAAACATAGTTCAGGCAATATTCAATAAATCAAATAATACCAAAATATATCATTCGATTGCACCTCAGTTATCTGCATCTCCAACGTTTTATATGCTAAATATCCAATAAGAAGCGTGAGCATGATTCATTTACTCAGCTGAACTACTTGTAAGACTACCATGTCTATTTAATGAGCACCAAACAGTTTATAAATGACTTACAATGCTATAACATATTAATTCCATGTAGATTTATAAGACTTGCAATGTTGTAAAATATTCAATATGGGAAACTTTTTCAGAAATAAGAAAACAAAAACCAAGGGAGGGTGAGTTGACCGGATCACGACAATTTACCAGTGCTTCGACTGTAATCCTTTCCACGAAATGAAACTGTTCTTCTGCTTCAGAATCTCATCGATATCCATCACATATATCGTCCTCTGCTTCTTTTTTTTATTTATTCACAAATAATTTGTTGGAGTTTGGCCTTTTGTTTTGAAATTTTAGTCCTACATCGGCTAGGCCAAAGGAGTTGTATCTCTATATATTAGCTATGCTCTTTTAGAGATGCATATGTGGTGTGAAGATGCACATGGGTGTGCCATGTGGGGGGTATTTTTCTAATGGAAAAAAGCCTAGATCAACAATGAAGCATTCATGCTTTTTGCTCTTGAGAATTTATTTCCATTAGAGTTAAGCCCCGTAGGGGCTTAGCGACTCGGACTCGGCTCATGGGCTCATGAGGTGTAATATGGCATTTTGTGGCATTTTGTTGGTACACTTTGCACTTAGCACTTAACATAGTACGCTTAAGTTGTGCGCGGTGCGTGTGGCGCAAGTGGTGTTATGCGCGCAGTGTGCTAGTTGTGCGGGTGGCGCAAGTTGCGCACGCTGTGCGTAAGTTGACTCAGATCGTGTCTATACACGATTTGAGCCATTACAGCACGTTCGGGACGATTTTTTCTACTTCCCGAACGTTCTGCTAACTGGGACAGTTACTGCACAGGCTTATATAAGGCTCTCTTCTCTCTCACAGTAGATGTACAAGTAATAGAATATAAGAGTACATTAATATTTCTTAACACAAGTACAGAGTTCAGAATTCATTACGAATTCCCACAGACTTTGAGAGAGAAGAGCAGCATTGTACCAGCGTCACTTAGGCCCGCAGGAGTTCGCTGCCATCCAAGGAGTCAGAAGAGCAGAGTGTTCCAGAGTTTTTCGACGAACTTGCTTGTTCTTGGAAGCTATTTGTATGAGGCGAATTAAGCTTTGAGCAACGGTGATCATTCACCCCAGCAGGCCATCTTCCATCTTTCGTCTCTCATCGATGCCACTGTTAGTATTTCGATTCGTACCTTCTGTTTAGAAGTGCCACTGTTGTTTGCTACTGTTACGAGATCTTTTTAGATTATCGTAATCCAAATCCTCCTAGGATCTCTGTTGTGCACCTTCTTTGAAGTGTTGCGTTGAAACTTTATTTTTACAATTGTTTTATTTTCTCAGTTTTTTATTGAAAATTGTGCCCCAACAATAACAATCTCAAAGCTTAATTGCTACAATGGAAAACTTTTGTGCTTCGCTAATCAATCCTAACTTCTCTAAGTTAGAACAATTTGATGGTGAACACTATCAAATATGGAAAAGAAAGGTTTTCCTCAATATTCAGTTCTCTGATGTTGATCATGTGCTGATTAAGGAGGAAACTACTATTCTATAAACTGGATCTGCAGCCACTACTACTAAAATATCGCATTTTAGCGACGCATTTTAGCGACGGAAAGAAATTACGTTGCTAGATATGTAATATAGCGACTCCTTTCTACAGACATCGCAAAACGTCGCTAAATAGCGATGTCCAGCGACACTAGGTATATTACGTCGCTGAATAGCGACGTTCAGCGACATATTATTAAAATATGTCGCCATATATTAAAATATTTTGCCATATATTAAAATATTTGCGACGTGTAGCGACGTCTACTCTTGACGTCGCTAACTTTTTTACTTAGGGCACGCTGCTTCCTTTTTCCCCCTCACTCGAAAATTAGAAATTTCGATCTCAAATTCCCCCCCCTCCGACGACTCCCTCCCCCCCCCGGTGACTCCCTCCACCTCCGGCGACCCCTACCCCCCCCGTCAAGCTCCTCCTCCTCGAGCTCCTCCTCCCCCAATCCGAGCTACTCCTCTTCCTCAGGTATAAACCCTAACCTAACTCCTCTTCCTTCTCCTCCTCCTCCTCCCACGGACACACACACGCACACGAACACACACACACACACACACACACACGGACACACACACACAGACACACACAAATACACACACGTCCACCGGCGATGTTTGACAGCATGTTGAGTGTAGACTTGTAGGAAAAATCAACAACAATATTGAGTTAGGTTTACTTTTCTCATTTGGTTTATCGAATTATCGGATTGGGAAAGAAAAATAATTACTTTTCTATGTTTGGGTGTCAAAAGAATTGAGGAGTAATCATCCCAAGAATTCCTAGGATTTTACCGACGTGTAGCGACTTCCTGCACGTCGCTAAACTACCGATGACGCGACGGTAGGCGTCGGTAATATACCGACGTATATATACGTCGGTATACGCCAGTGGTAGCGACGTTTTGAAGATCAGCGACTTACATTTTTGTGACCAGCCCAAAACGTCGATAATTTCGTCGCTAAATATTCTTAGCGACGGAATATTTTGTTTTAGCGACATTTTTAGGCTTCGCTAAAACGACTTATTCTGGACGTAGTACACAATCTCTGCGGCTACTAAGAACCAGGCCAAGTGGAGAAGGGACAATAGAATTTGTAGGCTTATGATCCTAAATGCTATGGAAGATTCCCTTTTCGAATCTTATTCAAAGAAGACTGTTACTAGAGAGATTTGGGAGTCCTGGAAAAACTGTACGAGGATGATAAGAACCGCAGCAAGATATTTTTTGTTGAGAAATATCACAAGTGGTTCTTTGAGGACGAGAAGCCAATGCTGCCGCAGGTGAAGTAGTTCCTGAAACTGCGACAGAAGTTGGAAGAAGAGGCGATGCCTCTCGCCGACAAGTTTATTATTGGAGGGATCATTTCGAAGCTCCCTGCTGGGTAGAGCAAGTTCTATGCAAACATGCATAAGAAGAAGTTGGAGGTCAGTCTTGACGATCTCCTGTAGGAAATCTACGTTGAGGACCAAATGAGGGCTTAACTGAAGGTGGATGCACCGTCCAAGCAATTGGCTAATGCAAATCTGGTTCATACCAGGGAACCAAGGGGAAAGCATACAGCTTCCTACAGTAAGAAGAGGGACCCTAACAATCTGAATGTGAAGGGGACTTCCCTCAAGCAAAAGAAGTCAAAGGCTCAAATGCCTTGTTTCAAGTATGGCAAGAAGGGCCACTTCAAGAATGAATGCAAAACAAAGACCAAGCAATCAGAGCAAGAAGAGCCTAGCAAGGTATCTATGATCACTGACGTTGTTGCTATGATTGCGCAGGTTGATGCGGTGGGGGCTGACTCTGACTGGTTGGTAGACACTGGAGCCACCTGCCATGTCTGCTCCAGCAAAGAGTGGTTTACCACCTATACACCAACTTTTGAAGTAGTTATGGTGGTGAACCAATTATCACAAGCTGAAGTGCTCGGGATCGGGACGGTGGTTTTGAAGCTAACTTCGAGGAAGTCTCTGACGCTTCAAGGTGTGAAGCATGTACCTACTATCGCAAAGAACCTGATCTTGAGAGGCTTACTCTGCAATACAGGCCTCAGGATAGACATCAATGCTGGCCAGATAGTGATGCCTATAAAAGGAACATATTTTGGAAAAACTTTTTGTAGCGAAGGAATCTTCAAATTTTAGCTTGTAAATCACTCCAATGTAATTAATGCAATCACTCCTTCTACTTATACTCTTGAGTTGTAGCATAATAGTCTAGGACATGTTCATTGTAAATGAATAAACAAAATGTCTAGTCTAGGACTTATCTCCAAGTGTGGGGGTAAGGTAGAGAAATGTAAGTTTGTGCTCAAACGAAGATCACAAAGAAACCCTTTCCTCGGATTTATCGAAGTACAAATCTTCTGGAGTTGGTACACTTCGATATCTGTGACTTCAAACAATTCTCTACAAAGGTCGGGATGAAGTATTTTATAACCTTCATCGATGACTTCTCAAAGTATGCATTCGTCTACTTGGTAAAGGCGAAAGATGAAGCATTCGAGAAGTCCAAGGAGTTCAGGGCCGAAGCTGAGCGGCAGACTGGACAACAACTTAAGAGAATAAGAAGTGATCGAGGTGGAGAGTACAGGTCTCATGAATTCGCATCGTTCTGTAAAGAATATAGAATTATCAATGAGAGTACGACTCTATACTCTCCTCAATCAAACGGAGTAGCAGAGAGGAAGAACATAACGTTAATAGAAATGATTAACTCAATGCTATTGACTGCGGGTCTTCCAAAGAGCTACTAGGAATGAAACTGCATTGACGACCACTTTTATTCTAAATAGAGTGCCTCATGCAACTTCAAAAATTACTCTTCATGAACCCTGGTTCAAGGTTAGACCTAACTTGAATGTCATTCGAGTGTGGGGTGTTAGGCATATGTCAAGCTTCCAGATCTGAAGATTCAGAAGCTTGGGACAAGGACTATAATGACGATCTTTTTGGGGTATATCGAGAAGAGTGATGCTCAGAGATTTCTTGATATTGAATCAAATCATATCATTGAGTCTCGTGATGCAAAATATTTTAAAGACGAATTTGCAAGGCACAAAAACATTGTTCTTGCGGATATTCTAGAGAATAATGTGGGTGCACAGGAAACTAAAGTTTCAATAAAAAAGTAGTCCAAGAAGATGTTGTTATTGAAACAACGGTTGAACCAGAACTCATTGAGCCGTCAGCGAAGAGTGTGAGGAGGCCGAAGGACTTCAAAAATGACTTTGTCACCTATCATGTGGAAGCAGATCCGCTTACCTATGATAAGGCGATGAAGACCAGAGATGTGGTTTTCTAGAAGGTGGCGATTGATAATGAAATTGATTCCATCACCTCAAATAACACTTGGGTGTTGGTTGATCTTCCTGAAGGAGCTAAACCCATCGGATGCAAATGGATCTTCAAGAAGAAGATGAAAGTAGACGGAACTATTGACAAGTTCAAGGCTAGGTTGGTAGCCAAAGGATTTTTTCAGAAGCAGAGGATCGACTACTTTGACACGTATGCTCCAGTAGCCTAGATAACTACCATCAGAATGTTGATTGCTATCACAGCAATACACAAGATGGTGATACATCAGACGGATATAAAAATGGCTTTCTTAAATGGCGAGAAGATCAAAAAGATTTATATGCAATAGCCAGAGGGATTTGTCGTCAAGGGGCTTGAAGACAAAGTCTGCAAGTTGGTAAAATCCTTGTACGGTCTTAAACAGGCTTCCAAGATATGGTATAAGAAATTTGACAAAGTTATAAGGTCAAATGGCTACATGGTCAGCGAAACGGACAAGTGTGTTTAAACAAAGTTCGCTGATAGAAGAGGTGTGATCGTTTGTCTGTACGTGGACGACATGCTTATCCTAGGTACGGATATAGGCTGTGTCATGGAGACAAAGAAGTTCATCTCGAGGAAGTTCAGTACGGAGGACTTGGAGGAAGCTGATGTGATCTTAGGGATCAAGATCATCTGGGCAGACACTGGACTAGTGCTGTCACAGTTTTATTATATTGAGAAGATGATCACTCGTTACGGGTATCAGGATCTTCCAGGGATCGATACGCCGTACAGGTGTGATCTGAAGCTGAAGCCTAATTCAAGGAAAAGCGTCAGACAGCTGGAGTACACAAGCGTAATCGAAAGTTTGAGGTATGCTACTATTGCCACAAGGCCTGACATAGCTTTTATCGTGGAAATGCTGAGTCGTTTCACGAGCAACCCAGGCATTGAGTACTGGAAAGCTGTGAAACGGGTTATAAAATATCTCAAGAAGACTCAGACATATGCACTGTACTACAACAGAGATCCGTCAGTAGTAGAAGGCTTCATTGATGCCAGCTGGTACTCAGAGGTGGAAAGCGAGAGGTCCACAGGTGGATTCATTTTCACAATAGGTGGAGCTGCTATATCGTGGAAATCGAAGAAGCAGACTATACTCTCGCGGTAATCCATAGAACATGAGTTCTTTGCACTTGATACTGCAACGGAGGAAGCAGAATGGCTTCGAAAGCTCATGTATGATCTTCCAATATTTGGGGCACAAATACCGGCGATACCGATATACTGCGACAACCAGGCGATTGCGGTGGTGGCATCAAATTACCTCTTCAACGGAAAGGAGAGGCCTGTGCGGTTGAAGCACAGGGAAGTACACGATCTCATCGACAGGGGTGTTATTGTATTGATTGATGTTCGGAGTCAGGAGAACCTGGCGGATCCGTTCACCAAGGGCCTCAAGAGCCAGTTGATCGAAGACACAAGTTATAAAATGGGCTTGAAGGCATTCTGATATTGTGTTATTACATTCCTACCATAAAGTTTTATGCTATTAGTTTAAAGAGAAATCTACTAGGTATCTAGATTTTGGTTCAAGGGAGGACTATTAACAGAAAGAATATCAGGAACAGGTAGGTACTTGTCCTCTGTGGCATGGAGAGGTTATGGACCTACAACCACTATTGTCTACTGTTGCTTTCTACGAAAAACGAATCCTGTGGGAAGGTTGGCTTAAACACCTTAATGAGTTCCCAGGCAGAGTGAATGCCTGGTATACTTTACAGGAAGCACGACAGTGCAATACTACAAAGAGTGAAACTCCATGCTACTGTGGGGTGACTCCACCATAAGGTTCCCGAAAGGGGTAATGCCTCGGCTGTATGAGCCAAGTCACAGCGGCGTAGCACCGCAAATAGGCAGGTAGCCTAATATTATGTGTTGACATGAAAGGGTATAGTCAGCACAACAAAGAGGAGGGGTTCCTTATGTTACAGTGGCATGACACCACATGAGATACCCGGATATGGGTAAAGCCTCAGTCTTGTAAGCTATGTCGTTGCAACGTAATACTGCAAGGGAGCCTAAGGCTTCATGCTGGATAGTTTGGCACTACAAAGAGGCGGTGATGTCATGCTACAATAGTATGACACTACGATGAGGTTTCTGATACGGGGTAAGGCCTCAGCTTTAGGCCATGTTATAGTGCCGTAGCACTACAAGGGAAGCGCAAAGCGCTTCATGCCATGTCTCTTTAACAAAGAACTCACCTATAGTGTATGGAAAGAGATATCAGGCCGTCTCTTGAAGGTAAACTTGTAGATGCCCAAAATTATACACTGAAACCAGGCTGGCATAGGACCTTTAATGTGTCGCCAGAAGCACGTTTAACTACATTATGTGAGTGGAAAGAATTTCTGCTATGGTGAAGAATTCAAGGTTTAGTCCATTCTTGTATTATAGTCTGTTATTTGACCCATGCGAGAAGATTCAAGTCGTCAGCGACATATCTCCTAATGCATGATGGGCAGTTACTATGAGGAACACTCAAACACATATATAGAGATATGTGAGGGATTGTTGGAGTTTGGCCTTTTGTTTTAGAATTTGTCCTACATCGGCTAGGCCAAAGGAGTTGTATCTCTGTATATTAGCTATGCTCTTTTAGAGATGCACATGTGGTATGAAGGTGCACATGGGTGTATCATGTGGGGGTAATTTTCTAATAGAAAAAAGGCTAAATCAAAAATGAAGCATTCATGCTTTTTGCTCTTGGAAAATTTATTTCCATTGGAGCTAAGCCCCGTAGGGGCTTAATGACTCGAACTCGGGCTCATGGGCTCATGAGGCATAATGTAGTATTTTGTTGGCGCACTTTGCACTTAGCACGTCAATATTGTCGCTAGGCACATAGTGCGCTTAAGTTGCGCTCGTTGCACGAGCCTTTTGTGCAGCCGATTGCGCATGTGGCACAGTTTGTGCAGGTTGTGCACGATACGCAAGTTACACGCATTGCATGATTTGTGCAGGGTGCGCACGGTACGCAAGTGGCACACATTTTGTGAGTAGCACAGAGTGTACATTGCGTAGCTTGTACAGGTTGCGTGCAGTGTATAAGTGTCACAAGTGGTGCACAATGCACGAGTAGCACAGTGTGCGTATTGTACATCTTGCGTAGGTTACACATAGAGTGTGTGGTACAGTATGGCGCAAGTGGTACTGTGCGCACAGTGTGCTAGTTGCGGGTTGGTGCAAGTTGTGCGCGCTATGCGCAAGTTGACTCAGGTCGTGTCTATACACGATTTGAGCAGTTACAGCACGTTCGGGGCAGATTTTTCCACTTCCTGAACATTCTGCTAACTGGGTAGTTACTGCACGAGCTTATAAAAGGCTCTCTTCGGTCTAACAGTAGATGCATAAGTAATTGAACATAGAGTACATAAGTGTTTCTTAACATAAGTACAGAGTTCAGAATTCATTACGAATTTCCACAGACTTTAAGAGAGAAGAGCAGCATTGCACCATCGTCGCTTAGCGCCGCAGGAGTCAGCTGCCATCCGAAGAGTCAGAAGAGCAGAGTGTTCTAGAGTTCTCCGACGAACTTGCTGGTTCTTGGAAGCTATTCATGTGGGGAGAACTAATCTTTGAGCAACGGTGATCATTCACTCCAGCAGGCCATCTTCCATCTTCGCCTGTCATCGCTGCTACTATTAGCATTTCGATTCTTACCTTCTGTTTAGAAGTGCTACTGTCGTTTGCTACTGTTACGAAGTCTTTTTAGATTATCGTAATCCAGAATCCTCCTAGGATCTTGTTGTGCACCTTCTTTGAAGTGTTGTGTTGAAACGTTGTTTTTACAATTGTTTTATTTTCTCAGTTTTCCATAAAAATTGTGCCCCAACAATAACACAATTATATTATTTTAAATTCAACCAAATATCATGAATTGGAAAAAAATTATGTACCATTTTGAGCTTCTTGTTAGTTCTCCTATACCCGCTTCTTGGCCAATGCCAGCCTGTCTGAATCTACCAGGCTTTCCTACTGCTCCTTCAATTTGTACATAATTTGCACAAATTAACTATATTTTGGTTACTCCTCGGTTGTGCAATTTCTAGGGGTGAGTCTCCGTTACTACAAATTCCTTTTTTTTGTCAAGAGAAATTATTATTTTTCACATTTTGTATTTTTTTCTTCTCGTGTTAAGATGTTAACATACTAAAGATAGCAGTAGGAGACAGAGAAATCTACATGGAATTAATATGTTGCATGGCCCTTTAATGAGCACCAAACAGTTTATAAAAAAATTGGTCAAAAATATTAGTCTGAACCTCAAGGATAAAGATAGCCTAAACATGAATGTTAAGTCATCAAAAATTTAGTTTGAACCTCAAGTATTAAGAATATTAGCCTGATACCAACCACCAAATGATACTGAATACAGTTATCTATGATGTAGAAGCAAAATAAAACAACATTAACACTTTCACAACTATATTTAAAAAAATGCTAAGGTTCATGTAGAATTATTACAAAATTTAAACACATTAAACAAAGCTACTAGATGCTTCCTAGGAACAGGGTCTTAAAAAAGATGTGGAAATAAGTTTGACACTATGATGTGTTAGTTCAGTAAAGAAGTGAGGAATCAAGAGATAATGGAAAAAATTCCAAGAGCATGACAAAAATATTAATGCTTCATTTGTTGAGTTAGCCTTTTTCCACTAGAAAAACACCCCCACATGGCACACATGTGCCACTCCATACCACATGTGCATCTCTAAACACAAGCAAGCTTATATATAGAGATACAAGTCCTTTGGCCTAGGCAATGTGGGACTATGTTTCTAGTGCTTAAGGCCAAAACAACAACAATCTCCCAGATATCTCTATATATGGGTTTGAATATTTCCCACAGTGACTATCCATCACGTATTAGGACAGATATCACTGACGACTTGAAATAAATAACAGTGTAATACAAGAATGGTTTAAGCTTTGAATTCTGCACCATAGCTGCAATTCTTCCTACTCACACAATGTAGTCACATGTTCTTCTGGCTGCAAATTAAAGGTCCTATGCCAGCCTGATTTTGAAGTATATATTTTGGGCATCTATAAGTTGACTTGTCACAACCCGGTCCTGAATAATCGAGTATGAATTGATTCATGCCCGGCCTACACTGTCGTGGACAACGGTAGTTAGCCGTCTAGTCATCATCGTATCTCATCACAGAATCTATCACGAATTATCCACTATCAATCATCACAGGCCACTATATAATTATTACAGGCTTATACATGAATATTCGGGTACAAAAGTGATAAGAATATGAAGGCTATCTAACCAACAATATATATACTCAATAATAATACATCCAATCATCCTATACATGAATCTACATCTCCGGAGTGAGCTCCGCCGCTAAGTCTCCCTGCTGGCCATAATAATCTAATGGATCAATCTCACATTTAATCAACAATCTAGTCAGAAAAGGAGCAAAGTACAATGTAACTCAATAATACTCACCACATGATGTTAATGAAACATGTATAGCAAGAGAAACTGAAAGTCAGATAAACATGAAAAATAAGAAAGCATGCACTAGCTACAGTGAACATGTGCAATTAGACTCATCAACATGTGTGGATTAATATCTAATCAGGCATAAATAATATGCTATCAGTCATATAAATCAGACATGTCTAATGAAAATGCTATCAGTCACACAATAATCATGCACATCTGACTGATAATGCTATCAGTCATGCATGTAATGGATATTAGGCATACAAAGTATGCTATCAGTCAAGAGTTTGTCCAATATCAGTCAATCACATGTTTAGAATGTTCCAACCCGATATGAGAATCATTAGAAGCATTCAAATGAGAACAAGTAAAATAAATGAGACGATGACAATGTGTATGTGCAATGCATGCAATGATGGTAAAACTGAGTATGGTAAAACTGAGTATATGTACTTGCCTCTTTTCCCTAAGAATTTGGTAATGTCTTCCAATTACCTGTGCAGTAATGTCGAGCCAAACAAGAATACCTATCGTATCTGACACGAATCCTTACTCCTCGTTCTCGTCTCCAGCACTGATGGTGAGATTGGTTGAAGCAATTCCTCGAGCACGTCATGCGTAGAAACAAAAATCAGGTGTATATAAGTTCCTTGATTTATTTGATCAAAAAAACTCAAAGAAAACAACAGCACAGACTAGATAGGAAGATTAGAGGATCACATTCGACTGCTCTAATCCTTCCATGGATCGATCTCAACTCTTCGATCGATTGATCCACCAAGAAATCGCCAATCAATAGAGAAATTAACAAAAAAAAGAAGAAACAAGAAATGGATTACCAAATCAAGGGGTTTGGTCGATCGACGGTTATGGAAATGAAGTCGAACAGAAGACTTCACCGGTCCGCTTGCGACGAGGAACAATTGATGATGCCATTACTTATTGCCATGGTTGATAGGATGATCCCCCGATGAAAGACCACCGCTC
>JANAVB010034186.1:27500-35000 GCA_029216955.1 Iris pallida
AAAAGCTGAGAGTTAGCCTAAGTCATAGGCGTCGCCGCACAAATGCTTGCTAAAGCATGCACGGTTCTGTCCCGCAAGGCTTGGCATAGCCTTTGCTCATCCCTTGGGTTAAGTTGTAGGCTTGAGTGAGTTAGGCAAAGTAATGCCGGTCGACCTAAGTTATTCTACGTGCTGTTCCGCTCATTCTGCGGTTGTCAAGTTAAATAGTCCCACGATTCCAAGGCCCGTCATATGAAGTATGACTTGGGCGACAGCGTTGCGTCGAACACGAGTCGGTTTAGAGGCACGAGCCACGGTTGGTTCAGTGGAAAGTTATCCACGGTCGGTCGACACTTAAAGGAAACACGCTATTTTCAAGTTAAGTTGGAAGGCTATGCAGTAGCCGTTCCCTGAGTTCAAAGAATGTTAAGTCTAAGCGATGGTTAGTCGCCGAGGCAACCCTGGTTAGGGGCTCTGCAAAGGAAGTATGAAAAAGGGAAAGAGTTAAAACAACCAAGTAAATGAATTGATCACATAACAAGCCCAAACTGTATCCTAAAACACTCCATGTAACCCTTATGAACTTGGACACTTGTCGACAAGGGGTGGTTTCTTCGAGCGGAGACCCGCGGCCACGGGACCGTCTCGGCCTAGGAAGAAACAAGTTGTAGCCGAGCTGGGTAATAGGCAACGCTGGTTAGGCGATCGGTATGTCGGGGACTTGCATCGGGGATCGCTACTTGCGGTGCAAGGATCCCGAGTACCAGGCTACGTCCAAGGCGGCTGGTTAGGCCAATCCCATAACAAACACTTAATAATAATTGTTGTTTTCAACTAATATGGTAAGTTTGGTGTCGGCACGGGCGGCAATCCGTGTGTGTGTGACGGTGGATTGAGTTGAATATGTATGAGTTAAATAGACACAATGTCGGAGCCTAAGATTTGGCTACAGCGAAGGCGACGTGCTTCGGCACGAGATGTGGCGTCGAGTGTTAAGTTGCGAGTTAAGTCAAAAAGGGCCGTAGGGCTAGTTGTATGAAGTTATGTCGAGTTATTGGGCTCGGCCTCGAAATATGAGGCACGGCCGCGTTGTCACAACACAAGTGTTGGCGAGACTAAGCAAGGAGGCACTGCCTCGGAGATATTGAAGCACGGATCGAGTTATGGCACGACCGAGTCGTTACGTCCCAGAGTTTGGTACAAAAGATAAGTATAAGTCGGTGCGTCGACAATGCAAGCACGAGAAAGGTCTAGAGGCAAGGAAATGGAGTCTTTCGTGTAGCTGCGTCTCTGATTATGGCCGTAAGGCAAACACGACTTGATAAGTTAACGTTGTTGGCACAAGGAGTGGTCTAGGCACAAAGTATGAGTTAACGTTGACATTGCTAGCACGGGATGGTTCCGATACACAAGTTGCGCTAAGGCGCCGGTCCTAAAACTGATCCTAAGGCAAGAATAGAAAGACAATCGAAAAAGGGTTTATGTTGCACAAAGTAAATGAAACGTGTTGGTTTCGTATGGGTGGGCGAGAAGCTCACTCCACCAGTACAGTGGTACTGACACCCACACAGTGTTTCATGTGCAGGCACAGGTAGAAGCTCGTGGTGCGGAGCTCGCTTGGATGTGTCGAGGCACGGAGTTCCTTGGCGAGTCGAAGCGTGCGGCCGCGTGAACTGAAGACTTATACAGGACATAATGTATGGACAATGCCTTCCGAAGCTTCCGCTGGATTCAAGCATTTGTAATCGAGAGATGAGAGAGAGCAGAGAGAATTGTAATCGAGAGAAAAGTGAGCCTGAGAGACTTGTAATTGGCCTTGCGCCCACAATGTAATCTTGTATTCAATATCAATAAAGAGATTCTTTTGAGTTACTTGGGTTCATGTGTTCTTCTTTAATTCCGCTGCTATAAATCAATGTCTCTGCACGGGACTTCTGTGCGACGACCCCGTCGCAGCCGCTGTAATCGGCCGTTATGGAACCCGCCTTGCACGAGCGCAATCTAGGCTCGTGCGGCATCACGCCTTAGCGAGGACGATCGCTCCTACGGGAGCGGGGCGTGACATAGTGGTATCAGAGCACGGCTTTACGTCCTTGGACCGTCGATTGAATTCTTTAACTTTGATGTTTCCGCAAAACTCTGTTGCTTCCGCAAGTTGTTATCATTGGTGCGCTCTCTCTCAAATGTTCCTCGGCATGTCCATACAATAAGTCTAAATATTTTCGAAAGCTCGTACAAGCGTTCAATCTAACGCATCGATAGGCCGTTGCCAAATGCGTCGATAGGGCCTTTGTGCCGAACGTTGCAAACTTGACTCGATAAGAAAATGTGTGCTAATGTTAGCAAGTCGCACGTGTGCCCGAATAGTCCTACGTTGACCTTAGCAAGTCGTGTGCATGCCTAATTAGTCCAACGTTGACCCTAGCAATTGAGCGTGCAAACTCGGAATGTAGTCCGCACAGGATGGCTATGCACACGGCCTTTTGGCTAAGTTGTGTTTCGCGTCGCGCACCTTGACCCTTGGTGCAAACGAGTTACGAGCGATATCAAGTATCGTTCGGTCGGGAACGGAGATACACTTAGAGTGTCTATCGATAGGAACGCTATCGGACTAACGCTTAGGCGTACACGGAAGATTGATTTGGATTTTGAGAAAATAGTGCGAACGACTTAGTGCGTCGATACGACGCGAGCGACTACGTTAGCGATTCGTCGAACGAATCTGAAGGATATCTTAGCGCATGACGCGAACGTGATTGAGGACTAGATCTTATGGCTTGAATCCGAGTGGTGTATGTGATAGGTTCGGAGAAGAATAAGAATGAGTGTCGACGACTAGTCGAGTGGCTCGAATCCGAGTGGTGTATGGTTCGTCTTAGAAATTGTTCGAGTAAATATTGAGGATTACAAATATGGCGGCGAGGCGATGCGATCGCGCAAAGCCTTAGAACGCGTCACGCTTAGTTGGTCGTGACCTTGAATGTCCCGAACGAGCATCTCGTTCGGACAACTCGTGAATGAGCAACGCGAGTTAGAAAACGATTCGGAATGATGAATGAAAATGAATGGTCTTGATTGAGGAAACTTAGAGGATCGCGCGTGCGATATCGGATTGATACAAAGGAAATGTGACTTGAGTTTCGAACAACGATCTTGAAACGAGCTTGAGGAAAAGCGACTGAACTTGATCTTGAGTATTGAGAAAATTGTGGAATATCCAACTCGGACAATAACATCAGTCGCACGACTCGAAATTGGTTGCAAAGGAAGATCGTCAGGTTACGCATATCGTCGATGGTATTGAGGCGTATCAAAGATCGATATGCGATAACTCGGGGGCACTCTGACTCGACGAATGACGGTCGTGCAAATGTCATTGTTCCGTTGGAAGCTATACTTGGGATGTTAAAAATGTGTCGAGGAAAAAGGTAGACTTGGCTTGAGGATGTTCTAAGTTGAACGAATGACGATCGAACTATCGAACTTGGCTTGGATGAAAACTGGAATGTTTGGATTTGCTTCGTCGACAACCACAACGTTGATGTTCTTGTCTTATGCGAGTGCTACTCCAGCCTCGCACATGCGTCACGCCGATTTGGGGCGATCACTCTGCGTGAGCGCTGGTATGGTGATTCATACAGCGGGAGTGGTCGAACTTGCACGGTGCGACAATTTGTGCTTCGACTTGTGGTTTGACGCGAAGATAGACTCGAGATTAAATTGGTGTGCTTGTCGATTGAACTTGAGGATTGAGTAGGTCTAATCCGCGTATCGAGAATGAATGAGTCTAAACTCAAACAAGAGTTACGCCCCGATGAGAATGATTATTCCGCGGGAGCGTTGCATGGTGATTCATGAACCACCGCGGATTATCAAACTCGCGTGAGATTGGGGTGCAACGTATTGTCGAGCGAGACGACCTCGTGATCGAATACATGAATTGGTTAGAATTGGTGATTGAACGAATTTGAATTCTGTGCAACGAACGCATTGATGCGAATTAGGTGATCGTGCCGATGTTTAGAAACCTGAGTGACGCGAGCTTGGGTAGAAAACCCCGTATGATCGACTTTGGTTTGACCCTAGGATTGGGGTCAGTGTTGGCATTATTGTTGGGGAACTATGATTCCAATCCTGACATTGACTTAGCCTCGAAAAGAAATAGCCTAGCGGTTAGGCGAGACGCCCTGTTGTACGTATTAGCAAAATCGAAAGATTGATCTTGAGGATTAGCGTACATAGAGGTCACGAATATAGGGAACCCTGCTCATGAGACTCGGCTGACATGCATATATTTCAGGGACGCCTGGGTATGTGCACGATGCGACTCGAGTGAGAATGACAAATTTCCTATCATGCGGCTTGGCTGAATGCAGGTATTCTGGGGACGCTTGGAATGCATGCACGATCCAGCCAAGTGATACGTCGAGTTCAAGCAAGGCTTGAAGGATGGGAGTGTGTCGAGACCTTGAAATCGCGTTAAAGGAAAAGATTGATAATAGTGCGAGCGTGGCTCGGAATCGAAGGAACGCGTAGGCGAAGTGTGTACGATTAAGTCTTGGCCATAGAAATGGTAGGATGACTTGCCCTCAGGAAAGTCTCGAGGACGAGACTTGTTCTGAGTGGTGTATGTTGTAGTGTCCCGTCCCGCAAAGTCAATCGGAGGAATCGAAACGCCGACGGCGTTCGGCCTTAGCCTTGCAACGGCTTGCTCGGAGACATCGCTCAGGTGGGGTAGTTTCGGTGAACTCTCCTCATCTTTGCCTTCACATAATAAATCGTGTTTTCAACTTGCACAAGTTAGGCTTGATAATAAAAGCTACGCATCCACATAGCTAAGGGAATAATCCCGACGGTTTGAATCGAGTTAGAACATGGAAAACGTCCCACTGTCGGCTTAGAGTTGGTGCACGGCGTGCTTTGAAAATGACACTCGGTCCTTCGTCCCGTGGCTTGGGAGAAGGAAAGTTGGTCTGCGGTACAAAAGCTGAGAGTTAGCCTAAGTCATAGGCGTCGCCGCACAAATGCTTGCTAAAGCATGCACGGTTCTGTCCCGCAAGGCTTGGCATAGCCTTTGCTCATCCCTTGGGTTAAGTTGTAGGCTTGAGTGAGTTAGGCAAAGTAATGCCGGTCGACCTAAGTTATTCTACGTGCTGTTCCGCTCATTCTGCGGTTGTCAAGTTAAATAGTCCCACGATTCCAAGGCCCGTCATATGAAGTATGACTTGGGCGACAGCGTTGCATCGAACACGAGTCGGTTTAGAGGCACGAGCCACGGTTGGTTCAGTGGAAAGTTATCCACGGTCGGTCGACACTTAAAGGAAACACGCTATGTTCAAGTTAAGTTGGAAGGCTATGCAGTAGCCGTTCCCTGAGTTCAAAGAATGTTAAGTCTAAGCGATGGTTAGTCGCCGAGGCAACCCTGGTTAGGGGCTCTGCAAAGGAAGTATGAAAAAGGGAAAGAGTTAAAACAACCAAGTAAATGAATTGATCACATAACAAGCCCAAACTGTATCCTAAAACACTCCATGTAACCCTTATGAACTTGGACACTTGTCGACAAGGGGTGGTTTCTTCGAGCGGAGACCCGCGGCCACGGGACCGTCTCGGCCTAGGAAGAAACAAGTTGTAGCCGAGCTGGGTAATAGGCAACGCTGGTTAGGCGATCGGTATGTCGGGGACTTGCATCGGGGATCGCTACTTGCGGTGCAAGGATCCCGAGTACCAGGCTACGTCCAAGGCGGCTGGTTAGGCCAATCCCATAACAAACACTTAATAATAATTGTTGTTTTCAACTAATATGGTAAGTTTGGTGTCGGCACGGGCGGCAATCCGTGTGTGTGTGACGGTGGATTGAGTTGAATATGTATGAGTTAAATAGACACAATGTCGGAGCCTAAGATTTGGCTACAGCGAAGGCGACGTGCTTCGGCACGAGATGTGGCGTCGAGTGTTAAGTTGCGAGTTAAGTCAAAAAGGGCCGTAGGGCTAGTTGTATGAAGTTATGTCGAGTTATTGGGCTCGGCCTCGAAATATGAGGCACGGCCGCATTGTCACAACACAAGTGTTGGCGAGACTAAGCAAGGAGGCACTGCCTCGGAGATATTGAAGCACGGATCGAGTTATGGCACGACCGAGTCGTTACGTCCCAGAGTTTGGCACAAAAGATAAGTATAAGTCGGTGCGTCGACAATGCAAGCACGAGAAAGGTCTAGAGGCAAGGAAATGGAGTCTTTCGTGTAGCTGCGTCTCTGATTATGGCCGTAAGGCAAACACGACTTGATAAGTTAACGTTGTTGGCACAAGGAGTGGTCTAGGCACAAAGTATGAGTTAACGTTGACATTACTAGCACGGGATGGTTCCGATACACAAGTTGCGCTAAGGCGCCGGTCCTAAAACTGATCCTAAGGCAAGAATAGAAAGACAATCGAAAAAGGGTTTATGTTGCACAAAGTAAATGAAACGTGTTGGTTTCGTATGGGTGGGCGAGAAGCTCACTCCACCAGTACAGTGGTACTGACACCCACACAGTGTTTCATGTGCAGGCACAGGTAGAAGCTCGTGGTGCGGAGCTCGCTTGGATGTGTCGAGGCACGGAGTTCCTTGGCGAGTCGAAGCGTGCGGCCGCGTGAACTGAAGACTTATACAGGACATAATGTATGGACAATGCCTTCCGAAGCTTCCGCTGGATTCAAGCATTTGTAATCGAGAGATGAGAGAGAGCAGAGAGAATTGTAATCGAGAGAAAAGTGAGCCTGAGAGACTTGTAATTGGCCTTGCGCCCACAATGTAATCTTGTATTCAATATCAATAAAGAGATTCTTTTGAGTTACTTGGGTTCATGTGTTCTTCTTTAATTCCGCTGCTATAAATCAATGTCTCTGCACGGGACTTCTGTGCGACGACCCCGTCGCAGCCGCTGTAATCGGCCGTTATGGAACCCGCCTTGCACGAGCGCAATCTAGGCTCGTGCGGCATCACGCCTTAGCGAGGACGATCGCTCCTACGGGAGCGGGGCGTGACACACGCCGTGGGCAGGAATCTGCCGCGGGGCAAACGAAGTGCCGCGAGGCACACAAACCGCAGCATATGCGCACCCGGTCGATCCCGTGCGGCCGATAGGGCATGTCAGGCCCACGCCGTGCACAGAAAATCTTCGTGCGCGCAGAAACTGCTGCAACGCATGCGTTTCTGTGTCCCGTGCGGCCGATAGGGCCTGTCAAGCCCACGCCGTGCACAGGAATTGTTCGTGTGCGCAGAAACTGCTGCAACGCTTGCATTCCTCTGTCCCGTGCGGCCGATAGGGGCTGTCAGGCCCACGTCGTGCACAGAAATTGTTCGTGCGCGCAGAAACTGCTGCAATGCTTGCGTTTCTGTGTCCCGTGCGGCCGATAGGGCCTGTCAGGCCCACGCCGTGCACAGGAATTCTTCGCATGCGCAGAAACTGCTGCACCGCTTGCATTTCTGTGTCCCGTGGTGCCGATAGGGCCTGTCAGGCCCACGCCGTGCACAGGAATTCT
>JANAVB010034186.1:42500-47500 GCA_029216955.1 Iris pallida
TTTGAGCAATGATTAGCAAGGCATCTTTCTTAGCATACTGAACTTAACATGTTAAGCAGGATCTCATACTGAAAGGCTACATACAGCATCATCAAACTTATTTGGAACGTAAGCATGCAAGTTAAACCAACACATATATTGAATTATCACATTTAAGTGATTTCTTACCGATAGCCGACTCCCTCATACCTGCATCAAATACAGGTTAGCAGATATACTTACTCTGCCTGCATAAGACATTCATTAGCATGCATCCTGACTACATGGTCACTGGTGTTTAACCATACGGACGTTGCCATATAGGTCTTCGTTGGTAATGCGATGACTCCAGAGAAGGTAGCTAGCCCCAAAGGATGCCTCGCAGAACCCGTGCCCCTACTGGCACGCCAATGTTTTCTCCTAGGCCGGATCGGTCGCCCTAACGTCCCGGGGTACCGTCCGAGAAAACATATCCCCATCACTTATGCATAAGTTGTCCTATGACCATGCGAATGCGTGTCCGACTCAATCGTGAACATAAAACGCATGGTGAAATATTGAAGTAAAGACAACAGTGCACCATTATTCATCTCATTCAAGTCATGTTCAATGACTTATTCATTCCCAACATTACCATCATTTCATTTGGTGATCTCAATGATCCCAAGCCTCATCAATTCTCATTCATTGCTTCATTGCAACATTTCTCATTTGTTCCTTCTAAGGAGGAACAACAGCATTCATTCATTTCAAAGGGACCTGTATCATTTCATTCATTTTATAGGGACAATAGCATATTCAATTCTTTTCTCATGTATCATTTATGCAGCATCTCATTATTCAAGTGATTCATTCATTTCATCGATCTTAAGCATAAGGGACATTATCAATTCAATCTCAGGCATCATGTTACATTAGCAGTTCGAGTGTGATTCGTTCAGCAATTCAAAGTTCATGTGTTATTCATTCAATGATTTCCAGCATATAAATCTCTATCAATTTAGCAACTAAAGCATCGCATCACAATTATTCAACATTCAAGGTAAGAGACATTAGGGACATATTCATAGCATCACATTATTCCATTTATTAAGCATGCGGGAATAAGGAGGAAGGAGGACAGTTCCACTTGCCTTATATAACGGTCTTCCTGCTCCAATCCCACTAAGCGTAGCTCCACCAGCGAGCCACATTCCAATACCCATTCCGTCTAGCCAGCTAAGAAAGACTACATCAGTCTCAATTTTCCTGATCTCCAACATAAGTCACGGTCCAACATTCTGATCCCATCCAACAAGCCAACCAAATGCCTCGTGCAGAGCGGGGCATTACATAATATACCACTCAAAAAAAGTTTCGTCCTCGAAACTTAAGAAAACAACTCATCTACTAGATTCACTTAATCACAATGAGTTACTCATTCAGCTTCAATTCAATATTCATTTCAGCCCACTCGGTCATTTCAAAATAGCTGTCCAACAGTATCACTTTAATCAATCAACGATTCAATCCATCTCTCTCTTTTTCCAAATACTTGCAACTTCTCATTGATTCACTAATATTTTTCTTGCATTCTATCTTGGTCGCAACACATCACTTCATTTGGATCCATACACATATTTCAGGCGTCCCCAAAATATATGCATTTCAGCCAAAGTCTGCGCTAGTGCGATAAATTCTTCCAACAACATTATCTCAGTCGCAACCTATCACTTCGGCTGTATCCATACACATATTTTAGGCGTCCCCAAAACATATGTACTTCAACCAACTTCTATGATAGTATAATTCGATCAGCCACGATATAACTCTCTTTTCCAATCAGACTTAGTATCCTTTCAATTGACTTATCACTTTATTCACTTTGCCACAATCACTATTTTCCAGGCCACCACTTAACATCAGGGACAATCTCCATCCAAGCATAACATTTCTAACATTCGATCAAGGGTCTAACTTAGAGCCAATCATATCAAGGTTTCACAACAACAATCATTTTCCTTTCCAAATCCAACAACATTTTTTTTTTTTTTTTTTTTTTTTTACCGAGGCAATTCATCTTTTCTAAAAGATACAATCCAACATCACCAGCTATCGATTATCCGAGTCAGGGTATAATTCTATGCAACAGTCAAGGTTAACCCAGCTACCCGACTATAGATACTTATCCAACATTTCCGTCATGAGCAGTCAATTCCATCTCATATAATAATTCACTATTCGATACATACAAATCAAGTCTCATCCCACGATTCCATTTCCCGCTATAGGCCGACACATAATTCTCAAGGGTCAAACATCTCTAAGGTTCACATTGGGGCATATACTTACAACTTATCATTCTTAGATCATACTCATCACCATCTCTCGTTCAATGCCACAAGGTCATTCTATGGGTCGCCAACGGCCATCTATTATTCGGTCCAGTCTCAATGGTTAGCTATACCGACAGCTATACCTAATCGTTCAGGTGACTCCCCTAGAGTGGACGGCTACTAGGGTTATACTAGTTTCTGCTTCTTAGGGCCAACAAGCAACCGACAGTTCTAAGGAACTCTACCCAAACCTATGGGTATCTAGTCAGTCTGAATAATGAATCGCCAATTGGGCTAAGCCAGCAACTGGTAATTCATCAACTGGTCGCTAGGGTCAAGTCTATCTATCCAGGATCTTCCTCAAGGAAATAATTCCCACAGAGGCTCATTCTAGACTTACCCAACAATCGACTAAGATCGATCTATCAACATTACGGTCAATTCCCAATCTGACATACGATTCTCATCATTCCAATAATCCATCAAGTAAATTCCAATAATTTAATTTCTATTCCAATTCCTTTGTACTCACACGAACCCATAAACCAAGGTTAACTATTCAAGGGTCATCGATTCCGATAGTCTCATCATAACTTATGGAATCATACTATTCGATCTGTATGACAGAGTCACACCACCAAGTCATAAGCCAACTATCCATATCCCAACCAACAGTCACCTATACCGACATTATCCAACAAGTTTGCCATTTCTCAATCCCCTATATTTCTCAATCATCAAATTATCTTACGGACATTCTTAATCTCATGCAGCAAGGGTCGAATAGTTTATTCCATTCTTTTTCTGACATTTCATGTATCAATTAACCATCCTCTAGGCAACACCAGTATTCAGAGTCACTACTTGTGACTTTTCTAATCCTATTAAATTCCTCAGCATACTTGCACATAGGCAACAACTATCCTTTGGTGATCAAGATGGATTAACATCTATTACACCTTAGGGTCAAGGCACAAAAATTTTTAATATTCTTTTGGTTAACATATAACATTCCTAGGACTTCTCAGCTTAGCAACCAACATTGTATTAGCCACATAATTTGCATCCAACCATTCGAAATCAACATTCAGATATTTTAAGCCACAATATTTTCTAGCCAAATCCATTTACTCATAGCATACTAACGGTCTTACTAGTCTGAGTCAGCACTCGACTAAACAATTTATAACCATGCCACCGATTACAATTTCCGACAATCTCGCTATCCAACATAACATCACCGTCAAAGGACACTCAAGTCATCTAGCCACAATACATGACTCCCAGCTAAGTCTCGATACTACCCAGTACTCACAGATAGTCTCACTGCTATCCCATGGAAAGGGTCAACATACATCTCGTTCTGAGGTGGTAGAGGCAATATACCACTCAGAAATGAAGCCATCCTTAAACAATACCAACTCAATTCTATTCCAGACATTCGTGATCTATGATGATCACAACACTTAGCCAACATCTCGGGGTCTCAATAGTATAAGCCAACATTCTTAGCGTCTCTAAAGCACTTAGCAACACACATGAGTCAATTCACCAGTTCTGTCAAACTCATCCATCAATTATTTCATTCACAATTCTTTTCCAACATCACATGCAATTCTCAACTTGTTGCAGCATACATAGCCATTTCCTTTATTCCCAAAATTCCAATCAGCATTCACAATATAACATACTATGGCATTGAGTCATTGTTGGGTTATTTGTGTCCAAACCAACAACAATTATTCATTTATGGGCATCACAATGTATATAGACTTATTGTATGGAACATCCAGTGAGCAGCCAAGAGGGTCAACGAACTTTCAAATATGAACAATATAAGGATGATTACAGAACAACAACAGCATAATCGCGGAAGCAATCTTTGATTTAATCTCGGAAGCAACGTTGAGTGATCGCGGAAGCAACTTTGGTTAATCATCGATACAACTTTGATTTGAAACGAATCAAAGAAGAGACCAAGGACGTAAAGCCGTGCTCTGATACCAATTTGTCACGCCCCGATTCATAGAGTCATTTATTCACATATTTTATCTCTTGGAATCGATCGTCCTCGCTTGGGCGTGATGCCGTACAAGTCTGGTATTGCACTTGTACAAGGCAAAGATGGTACATACTCGATTATTCTTCAAATAGGAACACATCGCAGCGGCAGAAGCAGATAATTGAATTTAGTGAGGACAATCTTTCTCATTGAATAGAAGTACATCACTTTTTTATAGCAGCGGAGAAAAAGAGTAACTTAAAGCCACACAGAGATATATAGAACTTTATTCTCTTTATTGATAGTTGAAGAAGAGTACAAGACTTGTATTGAAGTACGATGATTACAGCACATCTCTCTTTACATTGGAAACCAACTGAACAATGCTATACAGCTTACATTTGATATTTGGATACAATGGATGACAACTCGATATACCGGCTTGGCTTACAATCTCACTGGTACAACTGATTACAATGTTCCATACATTATGCCCTTTATAAACAGAAGACATCATCTTGTACAAGGAGAGCTTCTGTATGCCCAACAAATCTTCGATGCCGCGGAACCAATCAAGCCAATCTTCGTGTGTAGAATATTCCAAGCAAGAGCACCTGCCCACAAAACGTGGGTCAGCACATCATCTATGTACTGGCGAGTAGAATCCAACCCACTCGCATAAACCAACATTTAAAGTGATCATT
>JANAVB010034186.1:60000-62500 GCA_029216955.1 Iris pallida
TATAATTGCCGAGTTCTTTTCCATGTTCTAAACAAGCATGCAAAATGGGATTATTCCCTTAGCTAGGTGCGTTGAATCATTTATTAACATGCATGGTGTTGTCGCCTAGCGATTCTCGTGATAGTGTCCGCATTGTTATGTGTCTAGGCTAAGCACAGACGGGTTCATCGGAGCCACCCACCTTAGCGATGTTCGCATCGGCCGAGCGATCCTCCGAGCGCGCCTTTGTAAGTCTAAGTCTGGATTCTTCTTGACGGGCCAATGCAAGTCTTGCATCGATTCGCATCGATACTTCATCGGGTCGAAGCAACTCTTCGGGTCGACGGCTCGTTTGAGTCGTTGCACTTGCCGTTTGGAATCGGCGTTCCGCTAGGGCGGAGCGGGTCGTTACATAATACACCACTCAAAATAAGTCTCGTCCTCGAGACTTTCTGAGTGCAGGTCATCCTACCATTTCTTAACTCGTGTTTTCGTGTTTCTTAGACAATTTCATCGAGCGGTCCTATCGTTCGACGACATCGAACCATACTTGATATCTTTCTAAGTCCCGTGTCGCACGCGTTGGGTCGATTTATCGAATTGCCTTTCATTCATTTTAGAGTTGATTGTACTTATTCAATTCGAGCATTTCTTCGTCTTGGTTGCCATTTCGACGTGTCATGGAACTGGAATGGCTACACGAGGCACGTTGTAAGTCATCAAATGCGAGGGTCGTAGGCTAAGGCAATTTCACTTTCGTTTATCTCGGTCATCGAGATGGCCCGATTCGCTTTTCAAGCGTTCGTGTCCACGAAATCAGTATGATTTCTACTTAACGGGGTCGACCAAGTCTAGGAAATTTTCATCGAATTTAAGACCACATATTGTACTATCGTCGAGCATATCTTCCTATCAATGCTTCACTTCGTTATACCAACTTTTACTAGCACGATTTCACGTTCACGATACTCGTTCACTCCCCAAGTCGTGCTAGAACTCAACGTATCACTTGGTTGGATCGTGCACGCATTCCAAGCGTCCCCAAAATACATGCATTCAGCCAAGCCGCAGGATAGTGAGTTTGTCATTCTCACTCGAGTCGCATCGTGCACATACTCAAGCGTCCCTGAATATATGCATGTCAGCCAAGCCTTGTGAGCAGGGTTTCCTACATTCGTGATTCATGCTATCCATTCATGCCAATCCTCAAGATCAATCCTTTGATTGCTAACACATGGAACAGGGGCGTCTCGCCTAACCGCTAGGCCATCTTTTTCGAGGCTAAGTCAATGTCAGGATTGGAATCATAGTTCCCCAACAATAATGCCAACACTGACCCCAATCCTAGGGTCAAACCAAAGTCGGTAGTACGGGATTTTCTACCCAAGCTCGCGTCACTCAGATTTCTAAACATCGAGCACGATCACCTATTCTCGTCAAGGCATTCGCCGCGTATATCCGAATTCATTCTGATCACATACTTCACATATCCATTCTTTCCAATTCATGTATTCGATCACGAGTTCATCTAGCTTTGACAATATGTTGCGCCCCAATCTCACGCGAGTCCGATTATCCACGGTGGTTCATGAATCACCATGCAACGCTCCCGCGGAATAATCATTCTCATCGGGGCGTAACTCTTGTTTGCGTCTAGAATAATTCATTTTCGATACGCGGATTGGACCTACTCAATCCTCAAACTTAATCATTCAAGCACACCGAATCATTTTCAAGTCATCTTCGCGTCAAACCACAAGTCGAAGCAATCGTATTGCCACACCGTGCAAGTTTGATCACCCCCGCTGGATGAATCACCATACCAGCGCTCACGCGGAGTGATCACCCTAATCGGCGCGACGCATGTGCGAGGCTGGAGTTGCGCTCGCATAAGACAAGAATGTCGACGTTGGGGTTATCGTCGAAGTAAATCCAAGCATTTCATTTCATCCAAGTTAGATTTCAATTCGATAGTTTACCCGTCATTTGTTCAACCAGAAAATCCTCGAGCCAAGTTTATCCTTTTCCTCGACACATTTCAATATCCCGATTATAACATCCATCGGAACAATGACATTTGCACGATCGTCATTTGTCGAGTCAGAGTACCCCCGAGTTATCGCATATCGATCTTTGATACGCCTCAATACCATTGACGATATGCGTAACCTGACGATCTTCCTTTGCAACCAATTTCGAGTCGTGCGTTGATGCTGTTGTCCGAGTTGGATATTCCTCAATTTCTCCCGATACTCAAGATCAAGTTCAGTCGCTTTTCCTCAAAGCTCGTTTCAAAATCGTTATTCCAAACTCAAGTCACATTTCATTTGCATCAATTCGACATCGCACGCACGTTCCTCTAAGTTTCCTCGATCAAGACCATCTATTTTTATCCATCGTTCCGAATCATTTCTAACACGCGTTACCCATTCACAAGTTGTCCAGCGACATCTCGTTCGGGACACACGAAGTCACGATCAGCTAAGCGTGACACGTTCTAAAGCTTTGCGCGACCGCATCG
>JANAVB010034186.1:85000-87500 GCA_029216955.1 Iris pallida
TCTTTTCCATGTTCTAAACAAGCATGCAAGATGGGATTATTCCCTTAGCTAGGTGCGTTGAATCATTTATTAACATGCATGGTGTTGTCGCCTAGCGATTCTCGTGATAGTGTCCGCATTGTTATGTGTCTAGGCTAAGCACAGACGGGTTCATCGGAGCCACCCACCTTAGCGATGTTCGCATCGGCCGAGCGATCCTCCGAGCACGCCTTCGATAGTCTAAGTCTGGATTCATCTTGTCGGGCCAATGCAAGCCTTGCATCGATTCGCATCGATACTTCATCGGGTCGAAGCAACTCTTCGGGTCGACGGCTCGTTTGAGTCGTTGCACCTGCCGTTTGAAATCGGCGTTCCGCTAGGGCGGAGCGGGTCACTACATAATACACCACTCAAAATAAGTCTCGTCCTCGAGACTTTCTGAGTGCAGGTCATCCTACCATTTCTTAACTCGTGTTTTCGTGTTTCTTAGACAATTTCATCGAGCGGTCCTATCGTTCGACGACATCGAACCATACTTGATATCTTTCTAAGTTCCGTGTCACACGCGTTGGGTCGATTTTATCGAATAGCCTTTCATTCATTTTAGAGTTGATTGTACTTATTCAATTCGAGTATTTCTTCGTCTTGGTTGCTATTTCAACGTGTCATGGAACTGGAATGGTTACACGAGACACATTGTAATTCGTCAAATGCGAGGGTCGCAGGCTAAGGCAAATTCACTTTCGTTTATCTCGGTCATCGAGATGGCCCGATTCGCTTTTCAAGCGTTCGTGTCCACAAAATTAGTATGATTTCTACTTAACGGGGTCGACCAAGTCTAGGAAATTTTCATCGAATTTAAGACCACATATTGCACTATCGTCGAGCATATCTTCCTATCAATGCTTCACTTCGTTATACCAACTTTTACTAGCACGATTTCACGCTCACGACACTTGTTTACTCCCCAAGTCGTGCTAGAACTCATCGTATCACTTGGCCGGATCGTGCACGCATTTCAGGCGTCCCCGAAATACCTGCATTCAGCCTAGCCGCATGATAGAGAATTTGTCATTCTCATTCGAGTCGCATCGTGCACATACCCAGGCGTCCCTGAAATACCTGCATGTCAGCCGAGTCTCGTGAGTGGGGTTTCCTACATTCGTGGTTCGTGCTATCCATCCATGCCAATTCTCAAGATCAATCTTTTGATTGCTAACACATGAAACAGGGGCGTCTCGCCTAACCGCTAGGCCATCTTTTCGAGGCTAAGTCAATGTCAGGATTGGAATCATAGTTCTCCAACAATAATGCCAACACTGACCCCAATCCTAGGGTCAAACCAAAGTCGGTAGTACGGGATTTTCTACCCAAGCTCGCGTCACTCAGATTTCTAAACATCGAGCACGATCACCTATTCTCGTCAAGGCATTCGCCGCGTATATCCGAATTCATTCTGATCACATACTTCACATATCCATTCTTTCCAATTCATGTATTCGATCACGAGTTCATCTAGCTTTTGACAATATGTTGCGCCCCAATCTCACGCGAGTCCGATTATCCACGGTGGTTCATGCATCACCATGCAACGCTCCCGCGGAATAATCATTCTCATCGGGGCGTAACTCTTGTTTGCGTCTAGACTAATTCATTTTCGATACGCGGATTGGACCTACTCAATCCTCAAACTTAATCATTCAAGCACACCGAATCATTTTCAAGTCATCTTCGCGTCAAACCACAAGTCGAAGCAATCGTATTGCCACGCCGTGCAAGTTTGATCACCCCCGCTGGATGAATCACCATACCAGCGCTCACGCGGAGTGATCGCCCTAATCGGCGCGACGCATGTGCGAGGCTGGAGTTACGCTCGCATAAGACAAGAATGTCGACGTTGGGGTTATCGTCGAAGTAAATCCAAGCATTTCATTTCATCCAAGTCAAGATTTCAATTCGACCGTCCGACCGTCATTCATTCAACCAGAAATCCTCGAGTCACGTCTATATTTTCCTTGACACGTTTTAATACCCCGAGTATAGCATCCAACGGAACAATGACATTTGCACGATCGTCATTCGCCGAGTCAGAGTACCCCCGAGTTATCGCATATCGATCTTTGATACGCCTCAATACCATCGACGATATGCGTAACCTGACGATCTTCCTTTGCAACCAATTTCGAGTCGTGCGTTGATGCTGTTGTCCGAGTTGGATATTCCTCAATTTTTCCCGATACTCAAGATCAAGTTCAGTCGCTTTTCCTCAAAGCTCGTTTCAAGATCGTTATTCAAAACTCAAGTCACATTTCATTTGCATCAATTCGACATTGCACGCACGTTCCTCTAAGTTTCCTCGATCGAGACCATCTATTTTTATCCATCGTTCCGAATCATTTCTAACACGCGTTACCCATTCACAAGTTGTCCGAACGATATCTCGTTCGGGACACACGACGTCACGATCAACTAAGCGTGACACGTTTTAAAGCTTTGCGCGACCGCATCGCTTCGCCGACAT
>JANAVB010034187.1:0-80635 GCA_029216955.1 Iris pallida
ATATATACACAAAATTATATTATACCTATTTTGCTATACAAAATCGTGCAAAATAGATTCAAAATAATTCTACTGGGACATGGCAACTAACATGGCTCTACCCTGGGGGTGGTAGATTAGGATCCAAACTTATTTTCTAGTCAAATCGTATCCGAAAAATTAACCAAGGAGTCTCTTGTAACATTCGCAAATAAATAGAATATGAGAACTCGATTGAGTGGCACCACCCTTAGCTATGTGTCGTAGGCACAAAATAGATCAAAACCAGATATTGGATCAAATGGTTTTGATTGATGTCGAGTTCCGAACTCAAGTTGAAGTTAGGTCTAGAATTACGGTAAACAGTCAAATGGCCTAAATGACTAAAAGTTGTGCGAAGTCAAAAGAATTAGGAAGAAGAAGTTGGATGGAACATGAGATATCAAATTGAAGGTGGACTTTCTACTTCAAAACTCATAAAGAACGTTTTGAAAGATTAACATTTCTTGTGCACCTAAAATCAAAGATACAGAAAAGTACATCAACAGTCATAATTAATAATAAAATATAATAAATAAATATAAAATAAGTAAAAAATAATTTTCAAATGTTAGGGTGCTTACAAGGGGACTAGCAAGATACATAAAATGCTGAATAACAGTATAAAATATGCATAGGAAAAAAGAATGGCCGTGAAAGAATCAACTAAGACACAAGGAGACTAAGACATAACGGAGCTAAGACATAAGAACCTAAGACACTGGCATGCCATACTAGTCATGGCTAACAGGTCAATCATATAGACTGTAGTCAAGCCAATCAGTCCCAATTATAGTATCTATTAAAGTCAAGGCAAGCACTCCCAATTGAGATTGTAGCCAATCATGGTATCAAGGTCAAGTAATCCTATAGACCGTAGTCAGATAAGCATCACAATCTAAAGAATGTCACAAGTCAAGGCATACTCAAGTCAAGTCATATCAAGTCAAGAGAATAGTGGTGTAGGACTAAGCAACTATACCACGGAATACATGTGAACACGAAGAGCAATATAACGATAATAAAATATAACAGAAAATAGGTACATGCATGTAAGATAAAAATAAGATAAGTAAAACGAGACACATGATAAAGAAATTATGAATATAACAATATAAGGAAAAAGGAACAACATAAAAGTAAAGAACAAGCACATAAAATATTTTGTACAAGTTGGCAAGGTATACTTACCTGTCTCCTGCAACTTTACAAACAGTTGTCCTACTCCAAGATCTTCGCTTACTCCGTCACGTACACCTATCATAATAAATCTACTATTAATGACATGCTTACATCATACCTTATATGGACTTACCATATATAGGCCCGATATTATATATACGTCACTAATCCTATTAACTAGTCAACTTAATCTAACATATATAGCACTAATTCTATTTAATAAAGTAATATTTTTATATACTAAATTTTTATAATTAAATATAGAAAAATATATTTAAATATTTTTCATAATAAATAGTTTATTCTATCCATAAAAAATAGATACCAAGTTCTCATATTGATCCATCATCAATATACATTGACTCGGTTTATAGATTTGTTCCTGAAATAACAATTTCTTAATATATTTTAATTCAATAAAAGTACTAATAAATAGGTAAAAATATGTTTTTTATATCAAACATGAATAATAATTATTCTGGAGAAGTTTCACTAGGACAATCCTAGATAAGGTTATGTCACGACCCACATCCACTTTTCAGGATACGTCTCGCATCGACGATAGAACACTATCTAGCCCACAACAAACAAGTTCTCATAGAATAATATCTTTATTTGCTCATTCATAATAACAAAACCAGTTACAACTTAAAAGATTACATTTAAATAAAATACAATGTCTCATAAAATCTAATACAACAAATTTAAACTTGATGATAAAATCTATCTAAATAGTCCTTTAGAGTCGACCTCGACATATACCCATATCTTTTTCAAAGGTCCAATGCAAAATAAGCGACTAATCTGAAAAATAATTTCCAGTTAGGAATGGAACAAGTACATACATGGCAAACTATTCAAGACATAATAGAAACTATAAAACAAAATAGCATATGATATACATGGTGACATGGTATGACAAATTTAGAGAATAGATAATGAAGACAATCATGCAAGACAACTAGAAAGAAACATATAAACATGACTATCATGGCATGTTAAGTAGAATGGAACATGTAACACGACAATCACGATATCTATCTAAGTGTTTCGAAATACTACTTTCGATATGTAAATGGCTAGGGGTAAATAAGGCACAACACATGTAAAGTATGCGAGTGCTATCGTTCAAGTTTGGACCTAAGGGAGTGGTTCTTGTTTTGGGAATATTCATATGTCTACTAACATATTTTCCCACCCGACTTATGGATTTATGTCACGATACGAAAATTATGATACACGATAATCACGAAATGAATGTCATGAAAAACGATAAATAAAGTAAATCATGAAACTCAATAATCATGTATATGAATCCATACTCGTGTGAACGTGTCAAGAGTCATGTATCATGTAAAGCATATCTTAAACATGTATAATAGGAACTATTAAGAATTAAAAGTAACCAGTGTACTGTACTTGCCTTGTATTAAGTTGCGGTCAACCGGCGCACAATATGATCTTGTCGGCACAGAATAGTCACAGATGTCAAAAGTACGCAAGATGATCTCAGATGATAGGACAGACCATATCATTGAGTCCAGAATAGTCAATTTGTCTAGGGTCGATATAAAGAAGTTCGAATTTGGCAAAGGAAATAGTTATACGATTAGCCACGATCAGGAATTGATAATCAAAGGAAACTTCCTAACATAACTATTTTGAAAAAAATACTTATTATATTAGAGACTTTATTTTACTAGCCAAAATATTTTAGGTAAATAATTATAAATATAAAAAATCAGGTTTTTAGGTCAAAACTATAATTTAGTTAGAAAATATTAGATAATATTTTTAGGTGAAAAGCCATATTTAAAATATCATAAAAATAATACAATAATGTTTTCGTTTTAAAATTTAGTTTGTAAGTACATACAGGGTCAAGCACAAGACTATACCTTTGTTACATTATAAATTTGGAAGAATAATAATATATAATTCTCAAAGTAAGTAATAACTTAAATAACAATAATTCTAAAAATAATAATGATAACAATACAGTAATAATACTAATATACTTATTATTTATTTATTATATACAAACATATAATAATACATACTCTATTATAAAGAAACATAAAAATTAAAATAATTATAAAAATAATAATAAAACCTTACTCTCGTGCGTTTCCTTGGAGATGAGAGAATAATGCAAGAGAGAGAGAGGCCAGAGAAAGAGAGTGAGAATGAGAGAAATAGAGAGGGAGAGCTCCGAGAGAGATGGAGAGTGAAAGAAAGAGGGGGAGGAAGAGAGGAGAGAGATCGAGGGCTCGCGACTCGGGAAGCCGCAGTCGGGCACTTGGAGCTGTAGTGCTTGATTCCTCGTGGCATTCCAGCGGCCGGGTCCAGGTCAGGATGGTGTTTTGGGCTTCGACGAGGAAGGTTCGACGCTGGGTCGTGACTGTTAGAGCAGATTTGGTGCCAACGGCGCTCTCCGGCACAGCATAGCCCAGATCTGTGAGCGCAACGATGATGTAAAGCAGGGCGATGCATAGGAGTCGACGTACTGGTCCTGGCATGGTGGGTTGCTTCTGTATGCCATCTCTTTGTGGTGCTTGGAGAAGAGCTTCGAAGGTCGCAAACGAGAATATAAGAAGGAACTCCTAACCAGGAACTTCCTAATTACACTTTGTTTTTTGATCTGGGTCATGATAGTGGAGGGTTAATTCTTTACTCCGTTGACAATCTGACGGTGGAAGAACTGTCGGGCTTAACTTCAATCGCTAAGTGGAGCAGCAAGAACTCTATCTGGAATGTTCAGGAACTCTTGAGGAAATAGGGAACGGGGGGCTTGAAATGGAGAACTCCTCCTATTTATAGTTGAGGAAAAGACTGGTACATGCGTCTATGAGCAGATTGACACTAAGGGTACGAGGGCAGAAGCACACACGCTCAGGGGAGAGTCTGGTGGCACACGCTTGAATGATCTGTAGCACCCAGTTTTCCAAATGAGGGTAATTTCAAAATTTCGTGTTTATAATTATTTTAATAATGATATTTAATTCATGATATGATTTTTGGAGATTTTAAATTATTTTAAAATTATTTAAATCAATGACTTGTAGTTTTGATGTTTTGCTAGTGAAACCTTAGAGACTGTTTGACCTAGAGCCTAACCATGTGATTATGATATTTTAATGTCATTTCTGGCCTAAGAATATTTTGCATTTGACCTCTTTGAATTATTTTGATGCTATTTTATTATTTATGATATTGTTTTGGGATTATTTGAGTCGGGTTCGAATTTCATCTCAATCCGACTTGTAACAGGGACCCGGGGTAACTTAGACTCTAGTTGGACACATGCATTAGTTAGCCATGGCCCACATTTTAATTAGTCATGTTAGAAAGATTAGTCATAATCCTAATTATTAGGTTAACCATTTAGAGTTTTTATTTTGACCCTTTTACCCCCAAACCCTAACCAAAATTGTTTTAAACACTTGTAACTAAGGGAGGAACAAACATGTAATATTCAATGAGGGGGGGATAACCATTGTGGCTGGCCCTAATAGGACTCCCATCTCATTTCCTTTCTTTGAGAAGTCTTCTTCCCCAAGTGCTCTCAAGCTCTCCCAAGGAAGAAGCCTTTCTCCTTGGATTATCTCTCATTTAGGTAATATTTTCTTCTTTTTTATTTCTCCATTTTACATTTAGGAAAGTTTTAACCATAGGAATGACCCCATTGTTGTGTCCCTATTTTGTGTCCTCTTGTGTCCATTATGTGTCCTTTAGGGATTTCTATTGTATTATTGTTATGTCTTGTGTTCATGGGAAAAACCCCCAAACTTGGACACGCTTTATATTTAAAATATTGATTAAATGAATTAATTCATATTAAATCTCAGATTTGAATATGTAGAGATATGTTCTTGAGTACTTTACATTTCATTCATGTATCTCTTATAGATGTGTTCATGTTACATATATAGATTTGTGTATGTATATATATATATATATATATATATATATATATATATATATATATATATATATATATGTATATATATATATATATATTATATATATATATATATATATATATATATATATATATATATATATATATATATATATACCACATCTTCCGGGACGGAAGCCTCCCCAACAAAATCTGGAGCACCCTCAATTACACCTACAAAACCACCCCAGGAGATGGGTGCTTTATCGATCTTCTGGCCCACTGGGGAGTTGCATCCCACGGCCATCAGATCGTTGCAGCGGCCGCCACCTGGGCAATTTGGAAAAATCGTAACAAAGCGAGATACGAGGAACACCAATACTCTGCCGATCAGCTAATCCGGGAGATTCACCGGCAATGTCGCAAAAGAAGTTCCCTATGCACCCACAGCTCTCCGGCATTCTGGCATCAGAATACCTCATAGTTTTGGCGGCTGCGGTCGCTCTTCCCCCCTCTCTACTGTTCTTCCTTTTGGTAGTATACTTGTTTCGGCTTTGGCCTTGTATACCTGTCAGGCTTCAGCATTTTGAGCCTTGATTAATAAAAAGTGGGGTGTTCCAAAAAAAAATTTATATATATATATATATATATATATATATATATATATATATATATATATATATATATATATATATATATATATATATTGTAATGAGAGTGTATCTATATTTATATATGTAATAAATGGTTCATGATGATTATATAATCAAGTTTGTGAGTGTGGTTCCTCATATTATTATTGTCATTATTGTTGTGGATAATTATGATATATATTGTGTATTCTTTTGGCTCAAACTATCTAAATCCGTCATGATTTTTATCCACGTTTTTAATTTCTGGCCTAACTTAGAAATGTCATAACTTCTAGCTCAAAGCTCGTTTTAATCTTTCGTTTTTTTTAAAAGAAGCGTATTGAAGTTACTTTCAAAAAACATGTATTAATAGGCATAATTCTTTCTGTAACTTTATGGAGAATTATTTGAGTGTCAGCTGTACGAAAGACAAACGCGTTCTCGGTATTATCGCGATTCCGGAAGTTTTCGAAAATAAAAACGCGATCCGTTTGAAGTTTCGGAAAGCTAACACATAGCTCTATAACATACATTAATCCTAGATTTTAATTCATGCTGAGATGGTACAGTATTGATTATTAGTAGGAGTTACTATTCGGTATATGTATTTTGTGCACCCTTGTGTGTAATATAATGTTCTATTTGATTTTAACCTATGTTAATGTATATACATTATGTAATTAAATAAAGAATACAAACATGACTAAATGGTTAAATAAATGATGTATAAGGTGTAAGTATCTTATCTAATGTAAGCATGTATAAGAATGGCTTGTAATGAATATATAGGTTCCATAGTATGTAATGTATGGTGCATATAGTAGTACAAGAGAATAAATGAATGCAAGCATGAATGTAATATAATAATAGATGTAATGTATGTAATATACAAGTTAATGAGATATAATGTTCTATGTTAACACAAATCCTATATTACCTCATGTACCCCCTTACACTATGTTGACACTATCACACTTGACACTTTGTTCACTTACACTTTGACACTCTTTGATATGTATACACTATGTATGCCCATTTAACCCTAACTTACCCCTTTGCGATGTTCACATACACACACATAGCCTCTTAAATAAGTATTTATGAATATAGTTAACTTAGCTATGTATGTATACTATATATATGTTAGCATATTGTGTTGTAATATATAAGTTTATAAAACCATTTGAAATGCCATGATTATAGACCTAATGTTGAATACCAATATATGTATGTGTATATATGTGTAGACATATGTAGCTTAAAGTAATAGATTACCTAGTGTATATCCAATGTGAATTCTTGCCTATTTGAGTATTGAATAATTGTATGCTATATAGAGTTGGGTGTATGTTGGCTTGTATAGCCTTGTATTGATGTGTGCTTGCTAGGATAGTCTTGGTTTGGCCTAGTAAGACTTGCTGGGTTAGGACATGACCTAGTTTGACCTAGTTTGACTAGTGCAGTTGACCAGAGTTGACCAAGGGTTGACTTTGGCCTAGTTTGATCTAGATTCATGTAGAATGTATTGTAGTGCTTTATATTACCCTTCTGGACATGTTGTGACTTGTGTTGTACTAATTAGGAGCCAGACACCTCTCCTCGGATAGTATCTTTACCTTGGACATTCAGATATTAGGCGAGTACATTCTTTGATTATTTCATATCTTGTTTAGGATTATATTTCCTGCTTTAGATTACTTTACATGATGCTGACACGTTGGAAACACGGATTAGTATTATATGGATCTTGTTGTGCGATGTTATCCCCTTAGCGGATACATCGGGTATTCGTGTTCGTGTACTTTATCGTGAGCATCGTGTACTCCTTGTATTCGTGACATTCGTGTACAAATCGTATAAAATCGTGTATATTCATGTATTCATATGATCTCGTGTGCGACTATACTTCGTGTGCAATAACATAACTTAGCTTAATCCTTGTGTATTGATTGGGACGGGGGAGTAGAAGTGGTTATGTAATCAATCCAGTAGATTACTCGTGTACAACCTCTGTAGATTACTAGTGTACAATATCGTACCGTTTACATAACCATCTTGTGCTCTGAATCACTAGTCACTGATAGTTCTCTATATATTGTAGCTATTTACTTATAGTCTTTCTTTTTTTCATCATGTTATTTCTTCAGATCCTGTATCTTACTCTCTAGCATGTTTATATTTCCTAACCTGTTATGATATTGTTGAGATGTACTGTACTCGCTCCTGTCCTAACTGGACCCGTTGATAAATTTTACAGATAGCTTGGAGATTGCCTGCTAGCCTAGAGGAGACACATTAGAGGTTGTTTAGATAGTTATTTCAATTGTCTGGAGTTGTGTTTACTTTATGGATTACTGTATCTGAGTTTGGAGATTTGAGATGTATTTCTGGATTTGTGTATCTTAGACACTTAGATTTCTTTCTGTTGTACCTCTTTTGGATTTCATGTTTTATCTATCCTTATCATGCTCTATCTTAGATGTGATTGAGTCTGTACCTGCTATGTCACCCCCATTCGGGGAGTATAAACTGTTTAGCCTTATACTGTTAGATGCATGAGACCTAGGACAGTGTTCTACCGTCGACACTGCTGCGTAGGCTGGACATACCCACTTCTCGTGTCCTAACTCTAGGGTGCGGGTCGTGACACGTTTTTAGTGGTGGCCCATGCAGGTCGAGATTCGTATTAGTACGATTTCGTAGTAGCGCAACGACTTAGTTGTACTACTACGAGCCTGCTATAGGATATATAAATTAAGATGTTAGGATGAGAGGATTCTCAATCACTGTTAGGATTCCTTGAGAGATTCCTGGGATGACCCTTGAGAATCTCATTTTGAATTACGATTTGAACTCCTTTTCTTTGTTTTGATTCACCTTTTTCCCTGATTTGAATTTGATTTTGTGGATTCATTATAGAACTTTGAATCCTGATATTAGTTGATGATTTTGATAAAATTTTGTAGTTGTTGATTTAATTTTGTATTTAGATTAATATTTTCAAATCCAAGGTACTCAATCACACTTAGGATTCTTTGAGAGATTTCTGGGACGACCCCTGAGAAACTCATTTTGAACTTCAATTGGAATTCCTTTTCCTCTTGTTTGGATTCACCCTCATTTCTTGCTATTGAATTTAAGCTTGATGGGTTCCTCTCATTTGAACCGATGAGAAGGAACATATCTTCATTATTCTTTTTCGCCATTATTCCCTTGCATTCTTATTTACACTACACCAAAACATGTAATTTGTAACATATTTTTTTTTCATTTGTAACGGTTATTACCGTGATAGACTAATAATGGTTATAAATGTTACAATAAGTAAGAAACCGTTACCAAAATAATAATTCTGTAATTTAATTATTTTTATATTGATTGTCACACTAAAAACTGTGATAAATAAAGTACTTGAAAAGTTCCATCCTAAAAATTCCCACACCTTTTCTTTTTGTTCCCTCCACTCACTGAGAAAACCCCCTCATGCCTCCTGCCTCTCTCGAGTTTCTCTCTCTCTCTCTAGAGAAAACTCCCCCATGCCTCTCTCTCCAAAAAAACTCTCTTCCGACCTCCCCCTCTTGAGAAAATCCCTCCCTCTCCAGAGAAATCGACTCCGTCTCTCTAGTTTTTTGGAAAAAAAACCCTCCCTCTCTCGAGTTCTTGTGAAACCCTAATCAAGCCCTCGAAGAGTTGAAGGCTATCCCTCGAAGAGTTTAAGGTACTTCATCTCCTCTCTCTCTCTTACAGTTCGATTTGATTAGAGTTTGATTAGGGTTTAATTTCTATTTGATTAGGCTACCCTCACCACACCTCTAGCATCGTCGAAGCGTAAGCATACCGTCGACCCACATAAAGATAGTTTCTTTTTTTCGGTCAGAAATTGTTGTTTGTAGTTGGTTTTATTTTGTGCTTATTGCACATGTTGCTTTGGGTTTTCACCTTTTTATTTTGGTTTTCCTGTGTATTATTTATCTAATTCTTTTGACGTCATCTTGGAATTACTGTGGTCATCCATGGGCATTTTAAAGCCATCACCAAGTACAGGTGTATAATTTGAGATGAACTATTATCCGGTGGGTTAAACCTATTAAAATCTTGTGCTATTAAGAGCTGAGACGTGGACTATCTACTTAATTTATGTAATTGTGGGAGCAAATGGCATCATTAATTATATATCGTTGGCTGTGATATATATAATAAACATATTGAAAGACACCTCCCAGGAGGTGGTGCATAAGGATGCCCATGACTGTTAAGCATACTGAAATAATGAAAAATGTTTGTCCAATCTAACAACCTCCCGCAACACCAAGTGATAGTTCGTTTCAAAATTACTTGCTCTGGGTGTTCCTAGGAACTTGCTATTCTCTTTTTAGGGGCTGACCTTGCAATAAATTTATAGTCTCTTGTAATGGAAATATTTGGAATGTTGTTGTATGATTTTGTTGGAATTGCAATAGTTTGCAAGTTATATACCTCCTCTTTTGTCTCCTTTGTCGGATGGAACTGCTGTGTGGCACACTATCTCATTGTCAATTGTCCTAAACTGAGAGTATATTGGAGTTAAATGTCAGGACATTCATGTGACAACATAGGAGATGTCTATTGTTGGTATCAACAAATATTTCTTATTCACTATTCATGAATTTCCATAATAGAGCCTCGGATTAGGTGAAGGTTGATATTTGACACTATATGAAATGTATCAACATGACACTATAATTCTCAATCATATTTGTAATCAGTTTGAAGAATTTGGCTTTACCCCAATATTCAAGAGAATCCCATGATATCTTCGTAGATTGAGGTTGCTAAACATGTCAAAGTTAATTTTGAAAGCACCAAGAAAGTTAGTTTGAGTAATAACAAACTACTTATACAATTCATGATCCATGTAACATCTTAATCTAACAATAATACATGTTTTGTAGTAATTAACCTCTTTATATCTTCTAAACTACTTATACAATTCCTACTCATATTTTTGTTTTTCTCGTGTCAGGACAAGTTATAACGGGATGGGATCAAGGTATCAAGACTATGAAGAAAGGTGAGAATGTAATCTTCACCATCCCCCCGAGTTGGTTGGTCATGGGAATCACACTAAACCTTTGTACATGGAGGGGAATTTGTTCTTCGTGTCATTATGTGGCAGTTGTTATTAGTATGCATATATATATTTATTCATGCATCACATATGTTGTCCTTTAATCTTGTTTGTTACCATATTCGTGTCTCGAAGTGCTCATGAACATTGCGGAAATAGAAGATATCCTCTTCTGTTATGAAATGTATTTTCCTGCAGTTTATGCTTGCAAGTATGAAGCCTTATATGTCCTTAGATAATTTGGAATATTGAATCATAGACATAATCAATGCATGATCTTGATTTCATAAATGCGGGATTTAGATAAGTGTAAATGAGACATGATCCTGCCCTCTCTTGAATCCTTTATCCTATTTGTGGAGTTGTGCGTGAGCTATGCCTTTTATGTTGTTCCTTTTATGCTTTAGATAATTTGTAAATGGGACATGCTCCTGCTGTTCCTATTTAGTTAGAAGAGTACTGGAGACACCATATAATCTTAATAACGATTGATAAGGGATCTTGTTCTTGCATATTTGGGTTAATGTATGTTTCACAAAGAGTATCATTGGAGGGTTCAGCAATAAATCCGAGGAGTACACTAATATGATGTTTATAACATGCAAGATTGGAGAAATGAATTAAATGCTTAATAAACTAATACGGAAAAGTTGGGGAAAAACTTGGGGAGAAAGAGGAAGAAGGACGAGATGGTTAATTACTTCTCAAATTTGGGTAAGTTATTCATTTGTTATAGGATTTTGTCTCTCTAATTTCCCCCCTTGTTTTTGGTTATTTGAATATATTCTTTATTATCCTGCTCCGATATAGGTGGAAAATTGGTTGGAGTATATAACTGGTATAGCAGAATCTGGATTTTTCTTCCCAAAGGGGACATGATAGATATCGTTATGATTGTTCATGAGGTATGGGTTTTAATTATTGCAAAGAAGGATATTTTGCTAAAGAAGCATTTGGCAGCAGGATAAAGCTCGGTTAGCAGACTTAGGAAAATGAATGCTTAGTTCATGCAAGGTTGCATAGACACGGACACGACACAAATTCGGGTGCAGCATTTTTAGAAAATGTTTTAGATCTGAAATTTTGAAGTTTCATTCAATCTTTTCAGACTTGTTGCATTAGTCACTAACCAGATAGCAGTGTTTGATGTATCCTGACAATTATGTTTATTTGCAACTCAAGGTAAAGCGACTTTTAGATGAGGGCATGGATTTTAACAATGCCTGCTTTGGGTCCAAAATGACAACCTTGGTAAATAAACCCACTTTCCTTTCCTACAAAAATACAATTTGTAGTCTTTTTTTAATAGGTTCCATATTTGGGCTCCAAAAAGCCTGCAGAGCTGATATTTATCTACCCATTTGTGGATAAGCATTCAGACTGTGAAGGAGACATCTATAGTTGGTATAATTCATAAGAAGTCATTGTGTACTTTAATGGTTATTACATCTAAGAATGTCCAATTGTGACTGGAGACATTTATAGTTAGAGAACTGATAGCTGAAGGAGACATCTATAGTTGGTATAATTCATAAGGATGGTTATAATGATGTTAATGTTCAGCAAGTTGGTGTTACTCTTAGGGATGCTGTTAATGATGTTAATCTCAGCAAATCTAGGCCAAATGTATGTAAAAATGATGTTAATTTTCCAATAGACTAGTATACATTGTTCGTAAATTTGATTTAGATTGGTACGAGCCATTCCTACACAATATTTGGAAGAAATATAGGTTATTACACCAAACTAAACACTCTGTTGCACCTGATTTTAGGCTTTTAGTTATCGTCCTTTTATAACTCTAGGTTAAGGCAATATAGTAGGTCGTAGCAGTATTCTTAGTGGCATATACTCTAGTCTTCCATCTGTCAAGGACTGTCCAACAGCTGTATCTGGAAATTTCCTTCATTATCGATGTGTATGAGTTACTGGATCCAGATTTCCTTTCACCTGTTAACATTTGGTGTTGAAGCTGATAGATGGAAGACTAGAGCATATGCTATTGTCAGCACGGACATTAGTATTCTTCTGGGCCTTTTGATAACAACATGCTTTCGACAGCCACTTTAATTTCCAGAACTTCGCTTTTTCTCCTATAATACTGTATGGACACACAAGGTGCACAAGGCACTAGAGGGTTGCACTTGTTGCACGCTGCTTCCTACCGCTCATTTAGAAACTTCTACAGTGGCATGAGGTCCTGGTGACATACTTGGTATACATTTTCCAGTTTCAGGGGTTTGGGAGATTTTCTCATTGCATTGCATGCATTCATACTAGGTTCCTGCTCGCAACATTCAGCTGTTTCATCCCAGGGTCTGAATGCTACTGGGAGACTTGTAGTCTGCCAAAAATTTGTAAAAAAGCTGACCCCATGATTTTTAGGAGAAAGTTCTACTTTTGGCTTTTCAACTACGGTCCTTGATGATATTGACATCTTTGTCAACAAAGTTCGAAGGAAATATTTATTCAGAGAGCACAAGTTCAGCTTTATTCAGAGGGCTTTGTTGTGCATTAAAAGGTATTTTGTTTGACCTTTTGGAATCCTCTTTAGGATAAATCCCACGCCGTTAGTCAAGCACGAAATTACCTGCAGCACTTTTGGTTTTGCTGATTACCTCCCTTTAACCTTTGGATATCTTGTATATATATGCTCAAAGTAAGTTGTTGATTCTAGCAACTGGAGGTTAAGCAACCGTAAGTGCCTATTCATGTTAATTACCAATCTCATGTTTGAATTATGCTTCTAAAATCAATTGACATAGCTGTTGTTGCAATGAAGGTGAAGGTGGTTAAGTATCCTCGGGATTGTTTTTTGACAAATATATTGTTGGACTTGGCATTTGACAAATGCTAGATCTACATGTTCGTGGACATGTTCGACGTCGATGACCATTAGGAAAATGTGCCCATTGGTATTGCTATGATAAAGAATATGAAGTCACGCTGCTTACTGGAGCCATTTGTGGATAAGTACGATGTCCGTTTCTATATGTTCAACTTAGATAAGTATATGACAGTAGCTATACTTAGTGTAATGTAATATAATGTGCTCTGATATTGTTAATATTGCTGGAAATGCCCAATTACCATTAGTGAAAATTCCCAATTACCATATGCCTTCTAAGAACTAAATTTTATTGTGTTTCTTTGATAACTGATCTTCCTATGGCAAGGAAAGCATCTCTCAAATAGTTCCTTGAAAAGAGAGGATCGGTAAGGATACTCACCCTAGTTGGGTAAAATAAAACCATGTTGTCATTAATGTCACATCACTAGCATTCCATTCTTTTTACTGCCAGCATCAATGCCAAGGCACCATAACAATTGAAAGACTCTTCGAAGGATTCTCCTGCAAACTTGGCCAAGGTAGTGGAGAGTCAGCCATGGCTCGGGCTGAAATCGAGTATGAGCTCAGAATGAAGCTGAACAAGTCCTCACATTTTTTTTCCTATCACTTTGCTCTATATAATTGTTATTGGACCCCCCATTTATACTAAATTGTGATCGAGACAAATATTAACATAGAACTATTGTATTTCAATGAACCTCCATCATCGGAGATGATTTTAGAATATTGTTCATCCAATGGACTTTGACGACTTCTTTGTTCATCATTCATCTCTACTAAAAAATCTATTGTATGCTGGTATTAAACATGAAATGTATTGTCTAAATAAAAAAGCTTACAGTTTTAGTGGTTCACATTCTGGTAATATGAAGGAAAAACTATTTTTTTTCAAAAATAAAAGATTTTTATCACGGTTATTACCGTGACCAAGTTAAATTTAGTCACGATTTTTACCTATCCGTCATGGTTATTACCGTCACATAAATGAACTTCTCTCACGGTTATAACCGTTACCAAAACAAATATTTGTCACGGTTATAACCGTGACCAAAACAAATATTTGTCACGGTTATAACCGTTACCAAAAAAAATATTTGTCACGGTTATTACCGTGACTAAATATTAACCACGCCTCACTAGTCACGGTTATTACCGTGACGAAAAATAATTGTCGCGGTAATAACCGTGGGTAATCACCTATTATGGTGTAGTGTTACCTCTTATCTTAAACTCTGTCTCATTACATTAATTACCCATATCTTGTCGTCCCTACCAGATGTACTTCGAAACCCTTGAATTTTCGTATCTTTTGCATGAAGAAGGCTAAGGAAGTGACGTAAATTATGTAGCTCAGAGACGACGTAACTGGTTATTTTATGATGATCTAAAGGAAATCAAATGTGGAGTGTTCCATATGGAAACTTGAGATAGAAATGTGGTGAAGGTCTCGAATAGAATAAAGAGATGTATACTGCCAATCTGGAAACAATTACATTTAGAGAAATTTTGGGGTTATGAGATAGTTTATAGGTGTATTCAAAACTAATAAGGATATCAGAGGTCAACCTAGTTTTGAGAACTTAGAAAATCTTGGTTATTGATTCTGGGGAAAACTTTTACTCTGAGGCTATGTAGAAGGTTAGTAATGGAAAAGAGAAGTTAATTGTGTTTAATAAGGATATTAAACAAGATGTTGCGAGGAAATGACTAGGGATAGAGAGAACACAAAGTTATGGAAGTTTAGAGATTGTTGTGAAATATTTTTAGGAAAATAATATTCAAGGGTGTATGTCGAAGAAAATACGGAAGTTGATTTTATGATGGAAGATAAGTTTTGTAAGGCCTAGAGATTTAAATTAAATAATACGAGGAGAACAATTTGAACAAGTTCAAGGAATTCGTAAACAGGATTTAGAGGTTTTGGGTCAAATTTAAGACAAGGTGAAAGAACTTGGAAATTTAAATAAATGGTTAATGTTGATTCCTAAATGTGAGGGCTGTGCTTCAAGAGTGATGTTTGGAAATTGGGAATTGCCTACGGTAGTCATGGTAAGGGTTTAAGTAAAGGTTAAATTTTCATATGGAGACTGGTGAGGTAAAGACATGATTGGCAAGTTATGACCAGATGAACTTAAGAGTATCAGAAGCAGATGACTAACTCGATCTTCATTATTTTTGTGCATTAATTACCACCTCTTGAACTCCCACTTTCTAATTGAGATCCTTGACGTTCCTTATCGTTACTTTGATATTCGGAATGTAATACTAGCTGTTACCCTCCAACAAATCTTATAAGCAAGACCTAGACGAGCTCACCTTCGTGTAGGTATATCATGTCCCACTAAAACCCGTCTTCTTGTACTCTATTTTCTTGATATAATTTTTTGGTCAACTGGCTAAACTATAACCTCTACCATTATACTAAATTTCTTCTTATTTCAATTAGAAATCCAGCCTTGACTCAATTCTTTCGACCCGACATGTGATGGTGTTCTGCTTGTTTCCTTAGATGCTTAACCTTGTACCTTATCTGATTACTTGACCCGTTGGTTAAGAAACTTGGACTATGTAATTCCTTTCATCATTACCACCCATATATCTTGTGCTGCTAAATTAGCCTTAGTTTTGCAAGCTTATCTATTTTCGAGCTTGGTCATGACATATTTTATTGGGTGGCCACCCACTAACATATTGTCTAATCAGAACCGGTACGTGATGGTCTGATCAACCTATTACACTTTGGTTCGCTTTTTCATGTATCAATCTACGAGAATGGAGACATAGTTAAACTTGACCCTAGAGTCTCATTCGCGACAGCCTTGACAATTCTCCTTGAAATCTTTTCATCGCCTATGAACCTCGTATTCGTACTCAGTCGAATTAAATTTAATCATGACCTGAACCTCCATCATTGGTTGCTCGTGCTCATACTTTGATTTTATTGATTTTCCTTCTTGCCCAAATCTCGTTTTATCCCGAAATTGATCAACTTAGATCATGTCAAAACAAAAATCTATTTGTGATTTATTGTGCCTAAATTTTCAATTTTTGCCATTTTATGGAATAGTAACCTTTTAAGAATTTCTTAGTTGCTTGTTAATGACCAATTTTTTATATAGGATGGTAGACAGCCCTACAACCTTGATGATTGTTATTCCCTTACCTTCCCAATTAGGACACCCTAGATTGTTTGTGTGTTGATACCATAGTACTGTTTTGACCTAGAATGATTAGTGTACCTAGGTGAGACTTCCAACTGCTACGGTATGCCCTGACCTTGTATATTATTCCTTCAAATTGCATGATTTAGATAAAAAAAATTAGACCTTAATTGTTGGGAAATAGGGACGTCACCCCATTAGTATCAGTTGTAGATATATATAGGTTAGTCCTTGATGTGGGGATGTGTGTCTATAAATATGTAGCTTATGAGATTTATGAGAGATTATAGTATCAGCCTTGATAGGATGTACTAGTCTTTGGGTGAGTATAAATGTGTTATGAGAGATAGGGGCCTATATGTCTTAGTAATGTATCGTTCCTATGGTAATAGAATGTATTAATAGATGGTTAATAGGAAGATAATAGTTTGAGCATACCTATAGCCTATGATCAGTTCCTTTTTATCCTTAGTTAAGACCACTTTAAAATAGGTCCAGTCCCTTGGATATAGGTTCCAGTCCATATTTTATTGAAGTTCCATTACCGCCGTACAGCAGAGCAGTGTTGGAGATATTCCTAGATTGACACTATTTAGATGTCCGTTTATTATTCCAGTGTTAGGAAGTGTTACCTTAGATATTGGGTAGGTTAGAGGCTCTAGAATGAGTACTATCGATCTTAAATTTCGAGGAAGAAATTTTTCTAAGGTGGGTAGAGTTGTAGCACCCAGTTTTCCAAATGAGAATAATTTCGAAATTTCGTGTTTATAATTATTCTAATAATGATATTTAATTCATGATATAATTTTTGGTGATTTTAAATTATTTTAAAATTATTTAAATCAATGACTTGTGGTTTTGACATTTTGCTAGTGAAACCCTAGAGACTGTTTGACCTAGAGCCTAACCATATGATTATGATATTTTAATGTCATTTCTGGCCTAAGAATATTTTGTATTTGACCTCTTTGAATTATTTTGATATTATTTTATTATTTATGATATTATTTTGGAATTATTTGAGTCGGGTTCGAATTTCATCTCAATCCGACTTGTAACGGGGACCCGGGGTAACTTAGACTCTAGTTGGACCCATGCATTAGTTAGCCATGGCCCACATTTTAATTAGTCATGTTAAAAAGATTAGTCATAATCCTAATGATTAGGTTAACCATTTAGAGTTTTTATTTTGACCCTTTTACCTGTAACACCCAGTTTTCCAGATGAGGGTATTTTTGAAATTTTGTAATTATAATTATTATTTAAGGATGTTTATTTCATATTATGATTTTTAGTGATTTTTAATGATTTTTAGTAGAATTGATTTTGGGCCTATAGTTGACTTTGACTAGTGTTGACTAGAAGACTAACCTAGTGACTAATCTAGGTTAAGACCCCTTGGTTAGGTTAAGTAAACTTGGTTTGACCTAATTTAGTGAAGTCTAAGTCATTGGAACTTGTTTGGAGAGATTTGGAGTTGATTTGACTAATATGGCTTTTGACTTCATAAGTCATGATTAGTGACTTAGGACTTGGCCCATGGCCCATAACTAGAAGCCCTAACCCTAACTAAACCCTAAATGACCAGCCACATAGGGATCCCCACCCTATTTAAACACTTATTCATTAGGGTTGCCTCTTTTTATCATTCCAACACTTGGAGAAAAGAGAGGTATTCTTCCCCCTTCCAAAAATTCCCATTTATTCATTTGATCTACTTTTTCATCCTAGTCTCTTGCATTAGGTTCTAATTTCTGTATATTTTATGATTCTGGAGGTTAATCTCAGCTTTGGGCTCATTTGGAGCATTTGGCCATCAAGAGGAACACCCCCCATTTGGAGCTTTTCCATACAATTTGCACCTATAGGTAACACTCCTCAAATTGATTTAAATTGCTGTTTTCTTTGCATTTAGGGCTAGATCTAGGAGTCCCCTAGCTGTCCCTGGAATTTGGGGACAATTCGTGTCGGTTTCGTGTCCGTATCGGACACGTATCCATTTGATAGGCTAGGTGTTCGATAGAATGCCCCTTAGGAATTTATTTTTGATTTTTGAAAATGTAATTACATGGATTGATAGATCTTGGTATGTAAATTAAATTTTGTGAAGAGTGTTAGGTAGTTTGGTGTCTTGTTGTGTCGGATTTTCGTGTTGGACACGCTGTGCACACACGTACATTGTGTCCTGCTACTCGGGGTCAATAACTCCCGACACAGGACACGTAGACACGCCATTTTTGGCGAGGAGCTTGGGGCATCGACTGCCACCATCCTCCCAAAAATTAGGAGCACGTGGTTGCGTATACGAGGAGAAATCCTCCTCGCACTGGCCGTACTGGCCGCGCGCACGCGCTGTACACGCGAGCATTTTGGCCACTGACACGGCTATAAAGCCGACCCGACACTCACCTAGGACACGGTGCAGGGCCATGGACACGTAGCCCTATATGTGGCGAATACGTGGATGTGACCATGGCCTGTGTCGTACAACATGTCGTGTCCTGGAGAAACACACACGCGTGCACGACGCTGTCTGTGCACAGTTTGGTGTCTGTGTACGAACAGTGTTTGGACACGAATTGTGTCCAGTTTCGTGGACACTTAGACACTCCACAACACGTGCACACATGGATCTGCAATTACCAACCTCTAGTTTATTTTATTAATTTGATTTGATACTCGAAAATTGGTCCTTCCCAAATCACTGATACCATGTGTTTAAATTCGAAATCCTGAATTTGATTTCCTTTTTAATCTGATTAAAATGATGTTTTAAATGCCTGGATTGATTCCCACATGTTTAATAGGACTTGCTAGGTTGGTTTTTCTTATTAGTTTTGCTTTTGCACTTGATAATGGGATTTTCGAAGGTGGAATGATATGCAATGCTTTGACTGAAACATACTCACTATTTTCCAAATGTCTGGAAATTGATTTCCATTTTTTTTTACTGATATTTGATGTTAACTTGCCATATTTGATTTATACATGTGTATTAGCTAATGCTAAGGTGGTTACATGTTATATTGGGTATGGTTTGATTATGGAATGGGATTTCGAGTTTGGAGAGGACTGAAACTCAACTGATACATAAGTTCCAGTTGTAAATTCTGAATTTAAATACCTGTGTAGACTGATTTCCCCTATTAGATTGCAATGTTAGATTCACCTATCCGTGTTTATTACATTACCGGACCTTGGTTATTGATTTGTGTAAGTTTTTGGCTTCGAAATGGATTTCGTTTTGGTTTGGGAATGGGTAAACTGTCATTGTATTGAACTCCCTAAGTTATTGTTAACTGTCAATAACCTGAGATACCTATGAATGAATCCTGAGTGATTCAATATATGAAACCTGAGAAATGTCCCTGTGAACTGTCATTTAAATTCCTGAGCACACAAACTGAAATGTGACACTATCACTTGTTCTCAGGTTTCCTGAGAACTCTTGCTATGTATCAGCCCTGAACTTTAATGTTCAGTCCCTGCACCTATTTTAGTTAGCTATCATTTGTTCAAATCCCCAACCCACCTAGTATCAGTCCTAGTATCCTAAAATTTATGTGTAAATGAGTGTTCAGTTGGGTTTCCTTTTTATGAAAACTGTCAGTTAGTATTGAACCAAATTCCTGAATTTGGAATGCTTGGGTTTTAAGTTAGTATTCACTGATTTTCACACATTGGTTCATGTGACACCCACACATATGTTCCATTCACACACACACAACATCCCCTTCACTTTTGGTTCACTGTCAGCCCATAGACTCACACACACAAAACTGAATTTGAGCAAACACACTATTCCTGTCACCCTATATCACCCACAACACACACTTGAGCTCCCTTTCCTCTCTATATATATGTAAGTAGTGTAGAGGTGGATATGTAGACCTTGGCTTACTGTATAATGTGAAAGTGATATGTGTGCATGTGTATGCAAGTATAAATAGGTAATATATGAAGAGGCAAGCAAGTTAGGAAGAATGTAGGTATAAATGTTATATGCATATATCAATAAAGTTGTAGTACATGTAAATATATTGGTAATGGGTTGAATGCATGCCATCACCTTTAACCTACACACACACATCTTGTGTATTGTCACCCTTGACACATACACTCTTTATTCCCTCATTCTCCCTATACACTATATATTATATAATGTTAGGCATGTATGTATGCAATGAATGGAGGATAGGTATATATTTATATAGTATCTAAGTTGTTATACATTGTTGTTGTTCACATTGCCTTGTGATTGTATTTGTATGCTAGCCTATGGCTCATAGCCTGTGTGTATGGCTTGAATGCCACTGTAGGAGTGTGGTTGGCTTGTATAGCCTAGAAATTGGGTGTGCTTGCTAGTCTAGTTTTGGTTAGGCCTAGTGAGACTGACTAGACTAGGATTGACTTAGTTGACTAGATGTTGACTCGAGTTGACCCAGAGTTGACCTAGTTTGACCTAGACAGTTGACCAGGTTTGACTTAGAGTTGACTTTGACCTAGATTGACCCAGAAATCATGTAGATTGCATCGTAGATTTAATTTCCTTATTTTAAACATGTTATAACCTGTACTGCTCTATTTAGGACATTGTGACCCCGGTGCAGACATCTGATATTTTACTACTCTTCTCAAAGTAGCAGGCGAGTACATTCTCTGATAGTTCTCTCATTTACTTGTCAATTACTGTACTTCAGTTCTAGATAGTTTTATGTGATTCTTACAACACGTATGGATATTTCTGGATTCATGTATGCGACACACATACCATTAGTCTGGCCTCTATTTCTGGAATTACTACTGGAACCACCTACTGGAATCACCCTAGAATCTTTTGCTGGTATCATTATGTTTGGCTGGACTCATCCCGATTTCTCGTGTCATTTTCTGGATTCACTTGTACTTGCTGGGCGGGGAAATATTGGAATAGGCATGTGAACATACCCAAATACTGGAACCACTCCCTTGGAATTATACTGGAATGATAGCCATCTCACACCCGGCCAGGTGTATGATATGCCGTATTACCTACAGCCGTTCACATGTCGATCCCGATATTTTAAAATACATTGTTAGAGTATAGGCTGGACTCACCCTGGAATCCTTGATCACTATAACTGGAATCGTCCCTTACTGGATTCATCTTGTATGAGATTCATCCTGTACTGGACTTACATTAGAGTTACACTGGTTTACATTTTCTGTCTGGACTTTATATCATATTACCCTGGTTCAGCTAGTTCTGGTTTTTTTACAGTCTTCATTGCTATGATTCTTCTCTTGTTTAGTTATTTACTTTCCTTGTACTTTATCTGTCTTTCTTACCATCACCTGAATATAAACTGCCATTTTCATCAATACAATTGTCTATAACTGCTTTATAGTTCTCTGTCATTTACTTGGGCTTTCTAGATGAGATGTGCTCATTCCTATCCTGACTGGACCTGTTGAAATTTTATAGATGATTGCCCTGAGGATGCATGCCCTACATATTATGGACCCGGAGACGGGATGACTACCTTTGGCCCCGACTCTCAGGAGTGATCGGGATTTAGTTTAGTAGACTAGTATCTGTTTTCATGTTGATCTTGTTATACAAGTTTTGAGACTTGTGTAGTACTTGAGATTTGTTGAGAGTTGTTATTATTTTAGTAGTTGTTCTTCTATTCTTAGTTTAATTCTTCTGTGTTTATCTTATCGTGCTTAGACTGTGATTGAGTTCAATATCTTATACTTGTCCTCCGTTCGGAGTTGATCATGATGAGTACATTATATATTGCGTGAGTTGCTGGTTAGATAGTAACCTAGGACAGCGCTCTACCGCCGACACTGTGGCGTAGGCTGGGCATCGTTACGTACTCGTACCCTCACAGTGGGTGTGGGTCGTGACACGTTTTTAGTGGTGGCCCATGCAGGTCAAGAGTCGTATTAGTGCGATATCGTGGTAGTACGGCGACTTAGTTGTACTGCTGCGAGCCTGCGATAGGATTGAGAGATAGGCTTTAACGGAGAGGTACTCAATCACAGTTAGGAAAAATTCTGCTTTAATTCATGCCATCTAGATATCTTACTGACTTGTCTTCTTTGCAATAAACTGTCCTCCTTTGATTTATCGATTCCTGCTCAGTATTGACTTCCTTTTCGATCTGTCTTCAGGATTGTGGAGACACGATCACATCGCTCTGGTACAGTAGCCGCTGGAGAGGGGTCTGCCACCACTCGTCCATTGCAGCAGGCTGTTGAGACTGTAGTACCTTCTGTTCATGATCAGACAGGAGCTGCTGTAGCCATTGGGGGTATGCCTCCACTTGTTCCGAGGACGACCCCAGTCATTCTTGAGATATTTCAGCAGCATCAGCAGCCACCTGCCGGGACAATTGACGCCGTTCAGTTGTTGGCTTTCTTCAGGCGGTACATGGAGGGTCAGCAGACCCAGCAGCAGAGGCACACGGCAGAGCTCAGCAGAGGCATTGATCTGGCAGTGACGGCAGTGGAGAGAGTCATAGCTCAGCCAGCGGCAGCCCCGCAGCCGTACCAGCCACGGGAGAAGGGCATCCAGGACTTCCAGAAGATGCACCCGAGAGACTTCAGAGGGACAGAGGGGATCCTGTATGCCGATGAGTGGATCGAGCATATGGAGGAGATCTTCAGGCTAGCTGAGATCCCGACGAGGCTCCAGATAGAGGCAGCGGCCAGTATGATGCAGGATCTGGCCCGTACATGGTACCAGACCGACCCGAGGGTTGGCACAGCAGGACAGACTTGGGCAGCATTCAAAAAGCTGTTCAAGGAGAAGTTCTTTCCAGACGCAGCACTGGGAGCCCTCGAGACCCAGTTCGAGGCCCTAGTTCAGGGGACCCAGTCCGTGGAGGAGTACGCAGGAGAGTTCTGTCGCCTGAGCAGATTTATGGAGGACTTGTCGGAGACGACGAAGGCCCGGAGGTTCCGGAAGGGCTTGGTAAAGGAGGTCAAGTCCTACACCAAGAACGCCCGCGGCGCTACATTTGAGGAGATCCTGGTGGACGCACTAGCTGCAGAGGATGACCTTGAGCTTAGGCTCAAGTTGGGGCGAGACTCCCAGGGAGGCAACAGTAGTGGAGGACCGGGCAAGAGGCCCTACGTGCAGATTCAGCAGGCACAGGCACCAGTGAGTGTGCAGCAGGCACAGCATCAACATAGAGGACAGGACCGCGAGGTGCCGACTTGTGCCTACTGCAGGAAGGCAGGGCATGTTTGGGAGTCTTGTAGGAGGAGGCTGAAGGTTTGTCTATTTTGTGGGTCTGGTGCTCACAAGATGATAGATTGTCCCGCTGCACCTCCTTATGAGGAAGCTAGGCCACCTGTAGCTCAGCACCAGAGGGGTAGAGCTTTTGCGATGGCGGTCGAGGAGACCGACGCTGCAGGTGATGGGTTAGCAGGTTTGTCCTTCTTATTCTTCCTTCCCACTTTCCTGTGTGATTCCCTTAGTACCTGCCAGGATATTGTTTGTGATTGCTAAATAGTGTAGCTACCCTATACGAGACTGTGGAATCACGACCAGTAAGATTTTGTTGCATGATTATCTCTTGACCTTGATTGTTTGGGTTTGGCCTAGAAGGGGTGCGACCATTTTAATTTCGAGGACGAAATTTTTTTAAGGTAGGTAGGATTGTAACACCCAGTTTTCCAGATGAGGGTATTTTTGAAATTTTGTAATTATAATTATTATTTAAGGATGTTTATTTCATATTATGATTTTTAATGATTTTTAGTAGAATTGATTTTGGGCCTATAGTTGACTTTGACTAGTGTTGACTAGAAGACTAACCTAGTGACTAACCTAGGTTAAGACCCCTTGGTTAGGTTAAGTAAACTTGGTTTGACCTAATTTAGTGAAGTCTAAGTCATTGGAACTTGTTTGGAGAGATTTGAAGTTGATTTGACTAATATGGCTTATGACTTCATAAGTCATGATTAGTGACTTAGGACTTGGCCCATGGCCCATAACTAGAAGCCCTAACCCTAACTAAACCCTAAATGACCAGCCACATAGGGATCCCCACCCTATTTAAACACTTATTCATTAGGGTTGCCTCTTTTTATCATTCCAACACTTGGAGAAAAGAGAGGTATTCTTCCCCCTTCCAAAAATTCCTATTTATTCATTTGATCTCCTTTTTCATCCTAGTCTCTTGCATTAGGTTCTAATTTCTGTATATTTTATGATTCTGGAGGTTAATCTCAGCTTTGGGCTCATTTGGAGCATTTGGCCATCAAGAGGAACACCCCCCATTTGAAACTTTTCCATACAATTTTCACCTATAGGTAAAACTCCTCAAATTGATTTAAATTGCTGTTTTCTTTGCATTTAGGGCTAGATCTAGGAGTCCCCTAGCTTTCCCTGGAATTTGGGCACAATTCGTGTCGGTTTCGTATCCGTATCGGACACGTATCCATTTGATAGGCTAGGTGTTCGATAGAATGCCCCTTAGGAATTTATTTTCGATTTTTGAAAATGTAATTACATGGATTGATAGATCTTGGTATGTACATTAAATTTTGTGAAGAGTGTCAGGTATTTTGGTGTCTTGTTGTGTCGAATTTTCGTGTTGGATACGCTGTGCACACACGTACACTGTGTCCTGCTACTCGGGGTCAATAACTCCCGACATAGGACACATGGACACGCCATTTTTGGCGAGGAGCTTGGGGCATCGACTGCCACCATCCTCCCAAAAATTGGGAGCACGTGGCTGCGTGTGCGAGTAGAAATCCTCCTCGCACTGGCCGCGCATGCGCGCTGTGCACGCGAGCGTTTTGGCCACTGACACGGCTATAAAGCTGATACGACACTCACCTAGGACATGGTGCAGGGCCATGGACACGTAGCCCTATATGTGGCGAACACGTGGACGTGACCATGGCCTGTGTCGTGCAACGTGTCGTGTCCTGGAGTGACACACACGCGTGCACGACGCTGTCTGTGCACAGTTTGGTGTCTGTGTACGAACAGTGTTCGGACATAAATTGTGTCCAGTTTCGTGGACACTTAGACACTCCACAACACGTGCACACATGGATCTGAAATTACCAACCTCTAGTTTATTTTATTAATTTGATTTGATACTCGAAAATTGGTCCTTCCCAAATCACTGATACCATGTGTTTAAATTCGAAATCCTGAATTTGATTTCCTTTTTAATCTGATTAAAATGCTGTTTTAAATGCCTGGATTGATTCCCACATGTTTAATAGGACTTGCTAGGTTGGTTTTTCTTATTAGTTTTGGTTTTGCACTTGATAATGGGATTTTCGAAGGTGGAATGATATGCAATGCTTTGACTGAAACATACTCACTGTTTTCCAAATGTCTGGAAATTGATTTTCATTTTTTTCACTGTTTTTGACCTAGACAATTGACCAGGTTTGACTTAGAGTTGACTTTGACCTAGATTGACCAAGAAATCATGTAGATTGCATCGTAGATTTAATTTCCTTATTTTAAACATGTTATAACCTGTACTGCTCTATTTAGGACATTGTGACCCCGATGCAGACATCTGATATTTCACTACTCTTCTTAGAGTAGCAGGCGAGTACATTCTCTGATAGTTCTCTCATTTACTTGTCAATTACTGTACTTCAGTTCTAGATAGTTTTATGTGATTCTTACAACACGTATGGATATTTTTGGATTCATGTATGCGACACACATACCATTAGTCTGGCCTCTATTTCTGGAATCACTACTGGAACCACCTACTGGAATCACCCTAGAATCTTTTGCTGGTATCATTATGTTTGGCTGGACTCATCCCGATTTCTCGTGTCGTTTTCTGGATTCACTTGTACTTGCTGGGCGGAGAAATATTGGAATAGGCATGTGAACATACCCAAATACTGGAACCACTCCCTTGGAATTATACTGGAATGATAGCCATCTCACACCCGGCCAGGTGTGTGATGTGCCGTATTACCTACAACTGTTCACATATCGATCCCGATATTTTAAAACACACTGTTAGAGTATAGGCTGGACTCGCCCTGGAATCCTTGATCACTATAACTGGAATCGTCCCTTACTGGATTCATCTTGTATGAGATTCATCCTGTACTGGACTTACATTGGAGTTACACTGGTTTACATTTTCTGTCTGGACTTTATATCATATTACCCTGGTTCAGCTAGTTCTATTTTTTTTTACAGTCTTCATTGCTATGATTCTTCTCTGGTTTAGTTATTTACTTTCCTTGTACTTTGTCTGTCTTTCTTACCATCACCTGAATATAAACTGCCATTTTTATCAATACAACTGTCTATAACTGCTTTATAGTTCTCTGTCATTTACTTGGGCTTTCTAGATGAGATGTGCTCGTTCCTGTCCTGACTGGACCTGTTAAAATTTTACAGATGATTGCCCTGAGGATGCATGCCCTACATATTATGGACCCGGAGACGGGATGACTACCTTTGGCCCCGACTCTCAGGAATGATCGGGATTTAGTTTAGTAGACTAGTATCTGTTTTCATGTTGATCTTGTTATAGAAGTTTTGAGACTTGTGTAGTACTTGAGATTTGTTGAGAGTTGTTATTATTTTAGTAGTTGTTCTTCTATTATTAGTTTAATTCTTTTGTGTTTATCTTATCGTGCTTAGACTGTGATTGAGTTCAATATCTTATACTTGTCCTCCGTTCGGAGTTGATCATGATGAGTACATTATATATTGCGTGAGTTGCTGGTTAGATAGTAACCTAGGACAGCGCTCTACCGCCGACACTATGGCGTAGGCTGGGCGTCGTTACGTACTCGTACCCTCACAGTGGGTGCGGGTCGTGACACTACCCCCAAATCCTAACCAAAATTGTTTTAAACACTTGTAACTAAGGGAGGGGCAAACTTGTAATATTCAATGAGGGGGGATAACCATTGTGGCCGGCCCTAATAGGACTTCCATTTTATTTCCTTTCTTTGAGAAGTCTTCTTCCCCAAGTGCTCTCAAGCTCTCCCAAGGAAGAAGCCTTTCTCCTTGGATTTTCTCTCCTTTAGGTAATATTTCCTTCTCTTTTATTTCTCCATTTTGCATTTAGAAAAGTTTTAACCATAGGAATGGCCCCTATTGTTCTGTCCCTATTTTGTGTCCTCTTGTGTCCATTATGTGTCCTTTAGGGATTTCTATTGTATTATTGTTGTGTCTTGTGTTCATGGAAAAACCCCCAAACTTGGACACACTTTATATTTAAAATATTGATTAAATGAATTAATTCATATTAAATCTCAGATTTGAATATGCAGAGATGTGTTCTTGAGTACTTTACATTTCATTCATGAGAGTTATCTATATTTATATATGTAATAAATGGTTCATGATGATTATATAATCAAGTTTGTGAGTGTGGTTCCTCATATTATTATTGTCATTATTGTTGTGGATAATTAGGATATATATTGTGTATTCTTTTGGCTCAAACTATCTAAATCCGTCATGATTTTTATCCACGTTTTTAATTTCAGCCCTAACTTTGAAATATCATAACTTCTAGCTCAAAGCTCGTTTTAATCTTTCCTTTTTTTTAAAAGAAGCGTATTGAAGTTAGCTTTCCAAAAACATGTATTAATAGGCCTAATTCTTTCTGTAACTTTCTGGAGAATTATTTGAGTGTCAGCTGTATGAAAGATAAACGCGTTCTCGGTGTTTTCGCGATTCCGGGAGTTTTCGAAAACGAAAACGCGATCCGTTTGAAGTTTCAGAAAGCTAACACATAGATCTATAACATAATTTAATACTAGAATTTAATTCATGCTGAGATGGTACAGTATTGATTATTAGTAGGAGTTACTATTCGGCATATGTATTTTGTGCACCCTTGTGTGAATATAATGTTCTATTTGATTTTAACCCATGTTAATGTATATACATTATGTAATTAAATAGAGAATGCAAGCATGAGTAAATGGTTAAATAAATGATGTATTAGGTGTAAGTATCCTATCTAATGTAAGCATGTATAAGTATAGCTTATAATGAATATGTAGGTTCCATAGTATGTAATGTACGGTACATATAGTAGTGCAAGAGAATAAATGAATGATGAATGAATGCAAGCATGAATATAATGTAATAATAGATGTAATGTAAGTAATATACAAGTTAATGAAATGTAATGTTCTATGTTAACACAAATCCTATATTACCTCATGTACCCCCTTACACTATGTTGACACTATCACACTTGACACTTTGTTCACTTACACTTTGACACTCTTTGATATGTATATACTATGTATGCCCATCTAACCCTCACTTGCCCCTTTGCCATGTTCACATACACACACATAGCCTCTTAAATAAGTATTTATGAATATAGTTAACTTAGCTATGTATGTATATTATATATATGTTAGCATATTGTGTTGTAATATATAAGTTTATATAACCATTTGAAATGCCATGATTATAGACCTAATATTGAATACCAATATATGCATGTGTATATATGTGTAGACATATATAGCTTAAAGTAATAGATTACCTAGTGTATATCCAATGTGAATTCTTGCCTATTTGAGTATTGAATAATTGCATGCTATATAGAGTTGAGTGTATGTTGGCTTGTATAGTCTTGTATTGATGTGTGCTTGCTAGGATAGTCTTGGTTAGGCCTAGTAAGACTTGCTGGGTTAGGACATGACCTAGTTTGACCTAGTTTGACTTGTGCAGTTGACCAGAGTTGACCAAGGGTTGACTTTGGCCTAGTTTGACCTAGATTCATGTAGAATGCATTGTAGTGCTTTATATTACCCTTCTGGACATGTTGTGACTTGTGTTGTTCTAATTAGGAGCCAGACACCTCTCCTCGGACAGTATCTTTACCTTGGACATTCAGATATCAGGCGAGTACATTCTCTGATCATTTTATATCTTGTTTAGGATTATATTTCCTGCTTTAGATTACTTTACATGATGCTGACACGTTGGAAACACGGATTAGTACTATATGGATCTTGTTGTGCGATGTTATCCCCTTAGCGGATACATCGGGTATTCGTGTTCGTGTACTTTATCGTGAGCATCGTGTACTCCTTGTATTCGTGACATTCGTATACAAATCGTGTGAAATCGTGTATATTCATGTATTCACATGATCTCGTGTGCGACTATACTTCGTGTGCAATAATATAACTTAGCTTGATCCTTGTGTATTGATTGGGGCGGGGGAGTAGAAGTGGTTATGTAATCAATCCAGTAGATTACTCGTGTACAACCTCTGTAGATTACTCATGTACAACATCGTGCCGTTTACATAACCATCTTGTGCTCTGAATCACTAGTCACTGATAGTTCTCTATATATTGTAGCTATTTACTTACAGTCTCTCTCTTTTTTATCATGTTATTTCTTCAGATCCTGTATCTTACTCTCTAGTATGTTTATATTTCCTAACCTGTTATGATATTGTTGAGATGTACTGTACTTGCTTCTGTCCTAACTGGACCCGTTGATAAATTTTACAGATAGCTTGGAGATTGCCTGCTAGCCTAGAGGAGACACATTAGAGGTTATTTAGATAGTTATTTCAATTGTCTGGAGTTGTATTTACTTTATGGATTACTGTATCTGAGTTTGGAGATTTGAGATATATTTCTGGATTTGTGTATCTTAGACACTTAGATTTCTCTCTGTTGTACCTCTTTTGGATTTTATGTTTTATCTATCCTTATCATGCTCTACCTTAGATGTGATTGAGTCTGTACCTGCTATGTCACCCCTATTCGGGGAGTATAAACTGTTTAGCCTTATACTGTTAGATGCATGAGACCTAGGACAACGTTCTACCGCCGACACTGCGACGTAGGCTAGACGTACCCACTTCTCGTGCCCTAACTCTAGGGTGTGGGTCGTGACATGATCAAACAACATGTACTTGGGTGTTTCTTGACAAAATGCGCCTGAGTAATCTGGCAACATGCACCTATCTGCACTGTTTCCAAGGTGAATGAACTTCATTATTCTAGGTTCATTCTTGGCACGAAGATCAAATCATCGAGTCTCGAAAGAACCCTACCTTATTAAATACAGCCTCGGAGAGAGCAACTATGAGGCATAGGTGGGGATGCAGAGGATTGGATACGCCTATATAAGAGAAGCGTGAGTTGGAGTAGGGCGCGCCTTAGGTGAGGCGTGAGTAGTATAAGCAATCATGACTCCTTGGTTATCGTGTTTTGGCCTCATTTGGGCACAGGGATCGAAATGTTATATAGCTTCAACGTTAATGCTGCTGGCAGAAAGGCCCTGTGGTCTATTATGGCCGCTCGATGCGGTGGTTGAAGGAATGGCTCGACAAATTTGTGGCTTGGGTTGAGCCGACGACAGGCGATGGTTGCGGGTGTGGTTGAGGTGGTTGCCTGGTTAGGACAGGTAGCTGGGATGGATCAAAGGGGTTCGACGAGGCGGGGCTAATCGTTGTTGGTGGTAGCAGTATTGTGGAGGGTGGCAGTTGTATTGATTTGGTGCTTCGATAGTGGTGGTACATAATGGTGATGATGATGATGGTAGTGGAATAGTGGTGTCGATGCCCAGGCTCAGGTGATCGACGGTACTGTGGATACTCGTGGTGAGGAGGCTCGGCCATGATCAGAGTTAGGATTAGGATTAGAGATTTGATGACTGTATCGGGGTGTGTCCGACACGGCACAAAAAAATGTAAATGTAATAGAAATAGTATATTGGAAGAGTGGACATGGACACGATTCAAATGTTTGTGGAATTTGCTGGAGTTTTGAGAAAAATGTATAAGGAGCTCTCCTTAAATAGGAGGAAACTCCTAAAGAGATTAGATGAAGGATTGCTAGTGGATAGATTCTTTTCCTTAAATTAAATCCATATAAAATTTGGAAACTAGATTATCATAATCTTAATCTAACAACAGATCAAAATAATAATTTAAAACCCTACTCAATATTATCAAAAATAATTTAAATTATATAAATTCAAATTAGTTAGAAATCTTTTATTGGCAAGATAATAACCAATAGTTTGAAAACTAAATTAAGATAATCTTAATCCAATAGTGGATTATACTCATAATTTGAAATAATATCTAGTATTTATCAAAGTAATTTTAATAATATTCGATACTAGCAAAAATCATTTAAAGTATATTTTTATTTAATCAAAATCTTATTTAATAATATTTTGAGAAAAAAAACTTTTTATCGATCCGAAAATAAATATGATTTTCAAATCATTTTCGAAACTGATCTTTCTGAAACGCAGAAGAATAATAAAATATTTTTTTACAAATTTTTGACGAAAATTACCTTTAATCACAATAGTTAAAATAAAAAGTTTTAAAAATTCGAGAACATAGGTTACAGGTTATTTTTATCATTTTATATTATTTATATAGTGTGAATATTTATTTATTTAATTACAGTGGTTGTTGCATTTACTAGTGAACTAGCCTAGTTATTGGACCCTTGGTTAGTGAATCCATTTGGACTTGTCATGACTCTTGCACCAACACTTTAGGTTAGCCTCATTGAGACTAAATTAGGTCATAACAAGTCATGAATAGGGATTATATTTAATTACCAACTTAGGCTAGAAGCTTCTATAGGTTAGTCAAACCTTCATGACAACTAAAGAAGGGAAAAGTGGACATTTCCCAATAACAAGATGGGTTAACATGGCCGGCCACCTAGGGGGGAGTGTTCATTTACTTCACTTCTTCATTTTGGAGCACAAACCCTAGTTTTGGTGTTCTTTCCAAAAACCATTTCCATTCTTCCATCAAATCATCCTCAAATCATTCTCAATCTTCTCATAATCTTCATCCAAGGAGCCAAGGAGCACAAGAAGAGGAGGCTATTGGCCTGAGGATTGTGTCTAACTTTACTCTTGTGTCCACTTGTGGTGCTACATTGGAAATCTATCTTCCAATATGTATACATATAACTTTTCGCTATGAATAGACTCTATTACATGCATGAACCATTAGGAAACATATCCATGGACTAGGGGTACCTATAGGAGGAAGAACTAGGCTCTAATGACCATGTTGGTAGAAGTTACATAGAGTTTTTGTGCCATTTTCAGGAAAATCCGAGAATGGTACACCAAGTATTTGTCATTTGGTTTGGTAGGCTAAATAGGCATGTGAATGGTGTGTGTGGCTAGATATGTGTTCACAAATAGATACGAGTAGGTTGTGTCATGTTAGTCTAGGACATGGAGTCAATTTTGGTTTTATTTTTCTCTTCCTACATGTCACATTTCACATGAAACATTGTACTAGCTAGACACCACTCTAGTTAGCTCATGTGCTTTGGTATGAATCGGACAAGATTTGGTATAGGTATCTTGGGAGTATCATAAGCGTATCGTAGACTAGTACGATACGGAGGTGATGAACACCAAGTGTTTGTGTAATTGCATGTGTGCATGTGTATACAAATTCATATATGCCTATAGTTGTACATTGTATGTATATGTGAAGGCATATTGTATGTGTGTGTGTCCTAGGGAATACTAGTTTGTGTGTCTACTTGTATTGAGATGGATAGGAGTGCATACACATTAGTGAGTGTGCGTATTTACGTACACTAGAGTTGGGGTGTCCCTATGTTGTGTATATGTCACACACACACACACACACGCACACACACACACACACACACACACACACACACACACACACACACACACACACACACATATATATATATATATACTGTCGTCAATGGTCAAGCAGAAGGTTTCTTCAAATCGAGCTATGGTGTCAGACAAGGTGACCCACTATCGTCCACCATCTTCATTATCGCAGCTGAAGCGCTGATCTGGAACCAGAACTTTATGGCCGGATCTTCCTGCTTCCAGCACTTCCATACCGCTAGGGGCTGCCCGATCATCACCTACCTCGGTTATGCTGACGATATTCTCATTTTCTTACCTGGAGATGCTGGGTCCGTCGAGGTGGTCAACAACATGCTGGAGAGATACTCCAGATGCTCCGGTCAGCGTATCAACCCTAACAAGAGTATCATATACGCCGATCACTCCACCGACAGAACCCACTCTACTATGCTCACTAATATCACTTCTTTCTCCATTGCTTACCCTCTTCTCCTATTTAGGGTGTCCGCTGGTGTACGACAGATCCAACTCGTGACTGTTCGACAAATTTATGGACAAAATTAGGAAAAAGATGGAGGGATGGCACAACTCTATCTTATCGCCTGGAGGTAAGATGATTCTGATCAAGCTCGTGCTTTCCTCCATCTCGTTTCACACTCTGGCCGCCTGCTCCCTCCCAAAGAAAGTCCTCACCTCCATAGAAATCTCTTCGCTAACTTCGTCTGGGGTCATAGTGACGGCAAGGATAAGCATCATTGGGCCAGCTGGGACTCTATGGCTAGACCCAAGTTCGAAGGTGGCCTAGGATTCTACAAGTTAGCACACATTGTTGACGTCTGTTCGATAAAGATATGGTGGAAGCTCTATGAGAATTACTCTATTTGGGATCGTTTCATGAAGGCCAGATATTTTAAGCACTCTCATCCTACCGTCGCCTCCTACAATAGTAGATCATCTACTTCTTAGCGTCGCATCCTCAACGGTCGGCGGCTGGCCGAACCTTTGATCCGTCCGAGTCTGGGTTCGGGAGATTTGTTTCTTTTTTGGAACGGTGGCTTGGGGACGACCTCCTCCCCCCTCAGAGCGCCCCCTCCAGCATCATTAGAGACCTGTGGGATAATGACGGGGCATTAAACTGGGGGAGGGCATGCTCATATCTAGGCAAGGAGGCGGCTGTAGTATTAGCTGCTTCTGGTTTGCTGGCTGGGACAGACCCTAATTCTTTTAGGTGGTCCTTGACGGCCAAAGGCTCCTTCTCTCTCGCTATGGTACGACGAGCGGCTTGTGGGACTGGCATACCTTCTCTCATCTTCGCTTCTTTCTGGCAGTCTTGCATCCCCATTAAGTGGTCCATTTTGATTTAGAGGGCATTTCTCAAGAAACTTTCCACTGACGACGCCTTCACCCCTATTTGCTACAGCCTAGCTTCAGCGTGCCATTACTGCACAGAGTGCCAGTTCGAAACAACAAAACATATCCTCACGTCGGGCGATAAGGCTCCCGAGGTGTGGCACAGTTTCTTAACGATCTTCTAGCCACATGGGGCAAAGCCTCTCATGGCCACCAGATCATAGCGGCTTCCAGCACATGGGTCATAGCGGCTCTCATGTATAAATATATATATATATATATATATATATATATATATATATATATATATATATATATATATATATATACAATAGTGAGTGTGTATATTTACCAATACTAGAGTAGGGGTGTCCCTATGTTGTGTATGTTTCACACACACACACACACACACATATGTGTGTATGTGTGTGTGTGTGTGTGTGTGTGTGTGTGTGCGCATGCGTGCGTGCTAGGGGAGTTGAACACTCACTACAAAAAAAGTGAGCTTTTGGGACAATACTATTAGGAACGCTAGTCTGAAACGTCCTAAAAATTTAGTTTTGGGGACGTCTATATTTTTGGTAACAAAAAAGTAGTATTATTAGGGACAGATTGAAAAAAAAATCTTTTTTTTAGGACTATTAAAAAATTTTGTCCCAAATAAATCTTATGACCGTCCCAACTAATCTCGACAAAAATGCCAAATATTTGGCTGATCATAACTATTTTTTGGAGAATTTTTATCCTCTCATCTATTCTCTCCTAATCGTTGGATCTCTCAACAGAAATACCACCGTTGAAAAACCTAGCCCATGCCCTAACCCTACACTCATAAAAATCAAGATCCTCATCTCCTCCACTCTCTATTTTCTTATGAAACCCAGAACGAAGAAGGCTAGAATTCTAACAAAGAAAGAGAAAATCGAATGGAGAAGGCCAACGTTCGACCAAATCGACTCTTGTAGGTATATTGGCTTCTCTATATCTATTTTATTATTGAAAATAATTCTTTAATTGTCGTGAGCTACAAGTATTTTTCTCTCCCCAATTTTCTTTCTATTTGTGTGTTTGTTATTATTTAGTTTGTTAGAATCTTATTAAATTCCAATGTCTTTTTTCAAGACATCCAATTTGTGTTATTTTATTATCAAAAAATAATTCTCCAATCTATTTCGTACATGTATGTCATTCGATTGCTTTGTTTTCGCAATCATGTGTTGTTATGTCGCAATCGCTCCATGGGTCTCATTATTTTTTTAGTTTTCCTCTTTTTTTTGTTTATATAGAGGAAACTGGATTTGAACTAGAATTTTCTTTCTATATTTTCTATTTTTTGTGAATTATTTTTATGTAAAGAAGACTGGATTTTGCACGAACATGAGATTTTTTTTATGTAGAGAACACAACATTAGCATCAGTTTCATGCCAAAAAGGTTTTCTAGCACACTCACTAGGACATGTTTAAATGGTCTCTTAAACAATCACAAAAGTCTAAATGCAATCACTTAGAAAAAAATTAACATGAGTGACAAGTGTATTTCAGTAAATTTGGTCGACTCTGCACCAGATGGAGAAGGGAACCCTCGAAGGGTATAAAATGTTAGTAGAACACCCAATATTGAATCTTGTTAGAAGTAGATCAAGAACATGGGTCTCTTATGCATTCTCAATTAGATGAGATTTTCAGTGAGTTAGAGCAACTGAAACAACTCAAGTATTAATGATTGTGCTAAAGGAAATTGCCACGTTAAGGGTTCAGATAGAATAGGGAGACTAATTTAGTGCACAATGATCACATTTCTTTGTTACTACACCAATTATACACTTTGTTGTGTCAATCAGACCCAAAAGCGAAAATATTGGTACTATGAGATTAAAACTCTCATCATAAATAGAGAGACCAATTCAGTGCAAAATGATTACATTCCTTTGTGCTACACCAATTATAATAACTAGGTAGCAACATGCCCCACGAGCTTATCCTTTCTGTTATGCCCATTCTCATAGGAAATTTCCAAGTATCTCGATACTAGAATACTGAATTTCTCTAAATTTTTTTGTCTTTATTTGTGCATCTTTACTTCTCTCTTTTTGTGTTCATGTGTGTGTGCCGACTGCTAGTCTGCTTGGCCGCTTCATTTTCTGTTTTCTTCCTTTGAAATGTATGACACTTCTTTTTTCCTTTTTATGTTTTAATTGAATAAAATAATATTTATGGTGATAAGTATTTTTGTGTTGTATGTAAGTTAAAAGTTTATTGTAGGTCATAGAGAGATTTTGAGATCTTGACCACATAATTATAGATGGAAGGTCATGCCATCGCTTTTAAAAGACAATGATATAATATGACACAAGTATTGTGAACAACAAAGCAACAATGACATATAAAGTAGTGCCTAATGTGATTTGGTTAATAGACGGTCAGGTGGGCACTCTTGTTCTAGGAAGCTGAAATATACAAATTTCCTGAATTAATTATCTTTCTTGCATTTTTTCTTCTATTTTTTTATTCTTCTGGACTAAAATGATGACTAGTGTAATTGGGAGAAAACTCACATATACGTTGTTGTTTCAATAACTTTTGACTTTTCTTAATTGAATAGTCATGATCTTGTTGGATTAACTTTCTTATGTTCTTCTTTCTTTAGCCCTTATCATCTGAAATTTGCATGGAAGAAAGCACTTATAGCCATAGAGAACTGAATAATCCCTTGGAGAGATGTGGCAGTCCCACTGCGATATCTCTCCATCTACGGGTCTTGGGGATGGTCCTCCATTTATGGAAAGACTGTTTTCAAGATTCGATCTAGCTATCTCCAGGGTGCAAATGAGATATCTTACCAATGCTTCAAATACCTCCACATAAGTACCTTGAAAGATATGGAAAATTTAATGGTTAACAACTGATATATTACTATATATCCATTAACCTAAAAAGAGATATATTTGACATGGCAGATGAATTTTAACTTTGAATTGATTATTTTCTTATATTGCAGTTATTTTCTTATATCGATGTTATTTTCTTATATTGAGTAATATTTACTGTTATTTTTCTTACATCTTGTATACACCAACTTGTTCGCTAGTGATGCAAAGCCATCTTGGAAACTGAAAATAGTCGTGTTTACACACCTAAACCTACACAGACCCAATCCTGGAGTCCCTGGAATTAACACTTGAGAACTTAAGGAGGACCAAATATTTTGGATGTTTTGAAAGCGCGAGGGTGGCATGTAGCATAGGTTCTAGTTCTATTGTTATGCTATATGCTAGTTCTACTTATAGGTTACTCTTACAATTCCTCTAATGTAGAAAGGTTTTTTTTTGTGTCTTTTCTAAGTTAGCATTAAAATCCTTGCAAATTTTAATATGAAGTTAAAGGGTAAATAAAATGTTCATAAAATTACGATATGATACAAATATAACAAAACTATAAAGTGACTAGATTCCATTATCTGTGTATACTGCATATGTTCCTAGATTCTATCTATTTTAAGCACATTGGAAAGCTTTTGGGTTTATATTTTAAATGTTTCAAATGAGAATATACAATACCCAATTTATAATGTTATTGATAGCAATAATATTATCTTAGTAAAATTCTTGCTATGTTGTAATGGCTCTAGTCCAATAAGCTACTTGGCTACCTTTATGTTAGATAACTTTTTAGAGATTTCTATAACTGCCAATTAATGCTAGTTTTAAGAACCATAAATAAAGGAAGTAAAATTTGTGTTACTTTTATCGATGCAAACAGTACCTAGGTATGTAATAACTATTCTTATTGGGGTTTAGACTTTGTTCAGGGATGGATGAAAACATTATATTTTTATGGTTAAAGGTAAATTTAGGATTTAATGGAAGTAGAAACTTGAGCTACTTATACTGTTGGGCATCTAGTCTTTTTTTTATATACTTGAAGTAAGATCAGTGAGCTCCTTTCCGTGTAGTTTGTCAATAATAGAATATTGGCATATATTATTTGCTAACTGTAGGTGATAAAGAGAGATTGAATGTTTTAGCTTGAGGACAAGAGATGGACATTCTTCTGTGCAAATCTAGTAAGCATATATAAGAACTAGAGTGTCTGATCAAGTGAGCTAGTGGGAAAGTAGTGTAGAGGAATATTTTTCCTCATATACAACTAGTTGAAATCAACCTAATTTAAGCTTTCTTCTCACTTAAAACTAATATGTGTTAAGGATTTTCTAAAGTATGGATTATGAATAATATTATTTTCAAAATTCAATAAACCATGGTTGGTCTTTTATCACTATACTTTGTGTTAAGATTATTTTATGTAAACAGAAGAGGGAAGCATGTTTCTAGAAAATGAGTCATCTACTTATGTGCTTAAAGACTTGGAAATTTTGTTTGACGCTCTTGAATAAATTTTGTTTGAAGCGCTTGAAGTATCCTGGCGGAGTAGGCCTTTTTTTATAATAAAAAATTTCTAGTGAGGTACTTCTTGTACCGGGCGACGTTGTAAAATTTTATTTTGAAGATCCGATGAAGGCCTACTCTATCTAGACAGCCAAAATAGTGGTCGATCTCGACATTGAGGTGCCCTAATTTATGTGCAAGTAGGATGACGCCTTCAACCCTGGTGTAAGCTTCTTCATCCCTTCTTTACTTAAATAATTGATATTCCCTTATCGAAGGCTTTTATTGTCACGCCCCAGAACCAGAATACTGGCAAGTGGGAACGGACAAGGCCAGCTATGTAATACCAAAGTACGCCAGTACTATGAAATTGCATATAAGCTGTCAAGACATGGGGGTTACTTCTACAAGCCAACAGTCGATCCTAGGTCAAACAATCCTAGGTATCTCAATTACAGACAATTATACAAGTGCAAGAAGTATGACCATCAGATATACAATAGTAAAGCGTCCCAAACCATTTATACATGGATGATCATGAAGCTAGTCATACCAAAATAGAGAACTAGCAAGAGTAATAGTCATACATGATAAGCTCTAGCTATAGTCTAGAATACGCACATCATGTTTTGGCCCGTAGGCTAAATGTCAAGAACGAAAACACGAGCTAAACACATGCTCGGAGGCTAAACACCACAAAAGAATAATATACATAACCAGTGGGAGAATAAAATAAGAAACCCACTCGGATACTCTGGTGCTCTTGATGGTCACCGTCGAGTAGATGGTGTAGAAGATCCTCTGGGCTTCTTTATCAGATCTGGCCAAACAAAACCAGTGGGGTCAGACTCCCAATTACAAGTACCACAAAGGAAGCCAGACTATGAACTAAAACCAGCAATCACAAACATCAACAATTAGAGATACAAAGAGTAAGAGCAGATCGAGACTCGTGTACTACCAATGCGCTTATCCCGAATATAGGAAGATAATAAGTAAGCATCATAGAGCATAAAGTAATTGTCATGCGACATAATGTAAAGTGTGGACCTGTTAAGTAAACAGAAGCTTGAGAATAAGTAAAAGCAATTGAACATGCGAACTTGTGAGATAGCCGGTCATAAGAGCATGGTGACCCGGCATAGGGAGTCATGTATAGCTTGTAAGATAATTGAACATGTGGGCATGTAAGAATTATATAGAAAGACAATGATAAGTGGACTTAGGAACTAATTCGGAAGTCAAGTTACAACCCTTAAACCAAACAAGGACCAGGATTGTAAACCTTCTCCTGAGCAGAACTTAGTCTCTAATCATTGTGCAGCATAACGATCATATAGAGCATGTGAGTATTAAATAGGATGACAAATGATAAAATGACTTGGGAACTATTCTGGAAGCCAAGTTACAACCCTTAAACCAAACAAGGACCGGGATTGTAACCCTTCTCCTGAACAGAACTTAGCCTCCGATCATTTATCGACATGGTAAAGCATAATCCATAGTGTACTGAAATAAATATAGGGACACTGCCTAAAGAAAACTAGACTGGACTGGACTAACTCCATCCATCAATCACGGCCAAGCAATGAATATAACTTGATAATTTAACTAACTAGGGTTCTCACAAGCCTAGTTACGAACAAGATGTAATGAGGTATCCCTACGGCCACAAGCCCTGCAGACTATCTTGGTTATCCAGACGCAAGGTTCATGTTAAGAGTTATCATGACTCGTTAGGTGACTTGAGTGCAACACATGATAGTGTGCATAGTAATCGTTTCATGAAGTGCCCCACATGACAGTGAGCTGGAAATGTGCCCTACTCATCGGCAGGCTATAAGTCCATCAGAGAAGGCGCCCAGATAACGGGATTGCTTGTAGCTGGAATACCTCCCTGTATGAACTACTTGATCAATCTAGTCATTAATCCTAACCAGATTCAGTATGAATCCCTGACCGTAGAAAATTAGGAATTCATGTCCTAGACATGATGCAATACAGAACATGTAGCTTGTACAAACACACTCAAAAGAAACACCTACGGTGTCCAAATCATTCATTACTTGTAAGCCAATAAAGCTGTCGCAACAGCATTCTTGGTTCATGTCATGTCATGTTACTTGTCTGAAGTGCACCACGACGGGTCACTATCATGTTAAGAGTACTTGTTAGGGGTGCACCACGACGGGCCACAATCATGTTAAGCAAAGAAGTGACATGGTCACTATCGTGTTAAGCAAAGAAAAGAGACATAAATCATAAGTGCACCACAACGGGCCACTATCTAGTTAAGCAAATCATAGGCATAAGATAGCATGAAGAAAGATCTTGACGAAAGGCTTATCATAACATGTGAGAAGGAATAGAGATATTAACTACTTGGCACAAAACAATAATTGAATCTGTGCTAATGTTTGAGTGTATAAGGGTGTACAAATTATTCTCTAATCATGCAAAATCTTCTAACCTTGATAAGAAATTGTCGTGCTATTTAAGATAGTTCGTCGCAATTTAGGTCGAGTACAGAAAGCATGCTAAGAAAATCAAATACATTTTTTTTGCAGAATTAAAATATCAAATCACAGGAAAATCTCCAGTTAAAGTGAGACAAGAAGATTCTTGAAACCAAGACAAAGATCTAAAACTTTCATGTTTTGAGATTTGCCAGACTCTGGCTACAAAATAATTTAAACGGGCAAAATAGTAAAAATAGTGAAACGGCTACTACACCGGCAAATGGGAAATCTGGGCCGTACCGTCGCATAAGAATCATCACCCCAAATAGCCAAGTCAGTCGTACTAAGATCGTGTCAAAGCCCAAGAAATATACTAATAAACAAAAGGGGTCATGATAGGTCGAGAGGGGTGCAACCTAGACGGATTAGCAAATATGGAAGTGTACGACTAAGTACATGAGGTCATGCGCCCACACCAGGGGGCTATGAGCACACATGGAGACTGTGAGCACCCATGAAGACTATGAGTACCCATAAAGGCTATGAGCACCCATGAAGGCTATGAGTACCCATGAAGACTATGAGCATGAAGACTATAAGTACACATGAAGACTATGAGCATGAAGACTATGAGTATCTATGAAGACTATGAGTACCCATGAAATGTTATGCGCCCACATAAACACTATGAGCCCACACAAAATGTTATGCGTCCACACAAATACTATGAGTCTAAGGGATGTTATGAGCCCAAAGGAGACTGCGCCCAAAGGGAACACTATGTGCCCAAAGGAAGCTATGCGCCCAAAGAGAACACTATGCGCACAAAAGAAGCTATGCGCCCAAAGGGAACACTATGCGACCAAGGGAAGCTATGCGCACAAAGAAGCACTATGCGCACAAAGGAAACTATGCGCACAAAGAAGCACTATGCGCACAAAGGAGCACTATGCGCACAAAGGAAGCTATGCGCACAAAGAAGCACTATGCGCACAAAGAAAACTATGCGCACAAAGAGCACTATACGCACAAAGAAAACTATGCGCCCAAAGAGCACTATGCGCACAAAGAAAACTATGCACCCAAAGCTTATGCGCCCACGCTGTTTATGGGCGTATAGCATGCACAGAAAAGAAAGGGTTATGCGCCCACATTAGTTTGCACTCAAGAGTGTGCAAACACTGTTCTTCTTCCCCACTTGGCCGAGGATGAACTCCAAGGAACCCAAAAACTTCAAATGTCCATAACTTGGTCAAAATAACTCCAAATTAGGACTTTCAAAGGTCAAAATAGGGTAGAACAAAATTCTCTACAACATGGAACAATCAAAACTTGAAAATAATGAAGTTTGATAGATCAAAACCCAAGAAATCCCAAAATGACATAAACTTAGATCTACAAGAAGTTATCCTCCAAAATCTAAAATACCAATAACTAAAATGTTTTAGAATGTAGCAGTAAAGAGAATGGAACAATTAAAATCACATTTATGCAACATTTGGCAAAATGAACTTGCCTTAGGTTGGAGAAAAAATTGGAAGGAAGAAGAAAATGAAAAGTGAATGGAGGAGAGAGAGAGGGGTAGGTTTTTATACAAAATCCTTTTTCATGTAAAACCAACCCAAACCAAACAAATCAAGCTAGGTTGAATCAAACCAAATTAAACCAAGTCAAGATAAATCTATACCTTGGAAAAATTTTAAAATATTTCGAAAACCAAGAATTACGAAATACGGCTAAAAATACGTACCCGTATATAAATACCGATACAGTGAGGACAGGGTCTCATATCTCTCCCATCCTTAGAAAAATTCCGTCCTCGAAATTTCCTAAAGGTAGTCGAGCAAGATAACCAAAAAAAGCTCAAGAAAACAGAATCATCTCAATAAAATGAAGCATGGCATATAAGTAAATGAAGGCAACTGTAATGTAAATAAATGCGTAAGCAATAACACAACCATAATCAAGAAGGATCGGAGGCCTAGGAATAAACAGGTCTCCTGAGTCAGTTGAGTAGGGACCAACATCCTTGCTGGTCTATACTGACTCCAAAATGGATAAAGGTCAAGTCTGAAAGTAAGTCGGTACCAACGACTTAGTCTAAGACATGGCATTACCCCAGACGTATCGTCGTAGTCGATACCAATAAATTTATCACATGCCTCGACTACAAAGACAGAAGTGTTGGGACGAGAAACTCGCCTTCACTCACCGAATAAGTCAAGCCGACCATTGTACTCCTTATGTGGATAGAATACAAGGTCGCCTGTAAGAACCCAAGATATACCGCCACTACATGGCCTACTACTAAATACAACCCCAAGGTCGTAACTGAAAGAAATCCATGAAGATGGTACCTGAGGTTCCCAAGGTATAACTTTTATGCAGATACTTGGGATGCTCCTGGTACTGCGCATTCAACTGTGCTTGGAGCTGCATGATCCTCTGAGCTCACTATGGCGGTGGGTACTGTGCTAATGGTTGAACATCTAATATTGGCCCTAGCTGCTCATCCACTATTGGAGGTGATGACGGAGGTGATTGAAAGAATGGCGGTGGTATATCTTGTGTAGATGGTCGTCCTCGAGATGTCGGATATGGGCAAGTGCTAATTGAATGGTCCTCTGCTCCACAACAGAAGCATCGCCTATTGGCTGTCCGACAAACTGATCTGAGATGCCCCAACTTGCCATAATAGGTATAGGCTTGTTCTGCTTGATACTGCTGCTGGTCTTGCTGCCTCTGAGCCTGGGCCTGCCTATACTGCTGAGGCCTCTCCTGATGGAATGCACGAGATTGTGTCGATGAAGGCCTCTGAGCTCACCTCTGTTGAACTGGTGTTGGTGCCTGCTGGTTGAAAGACTGGAAGGATGAAGATCCAGCTGAACTCCTCCGGGGACAAATCCCTATCATGTGGTCTGGTGATCCGTATGCAAAACATAGAAGGTTAGCCCTCCGACAAGTGAGATGAGTGTGCCCTTCCCTTCCACAGAAGGAACATACGGTCAGTAACTCCTGGTGCTGGTATGGACATTCGTCTTTTGGTAGTTGTGATGGACGTCGGAATGAAAAGCCAGATACGGGTGAATAGTACCTCTTATGACCCACAGTTCTAGATGTGGTCCTCCTGGCTACATGCTCTTGCTCTCGTACTGCCTCCATGGTAGGTCGAGTTTGATATGCTGACTGGCTGGATAACTGGTACTGTCTGGCTCCAATCTGTACTTTCTCTAGATGCAAGTCCTCGGCTTAAAATTCTTCGGGTATTCCTTGCTCACTTCTGTCTATCAACGTTTGGATACTCTACTGGAGAACGAGATCTCATCATTGTTGTGACTCTATCATTTCCTTGATGATCCCTATGAGTGCAGGTACATCAGACTGATCTGGAACTACCTCTGCTCGAACTGCTGGTTGTACGACTACAGCGTGTAACGCCCCAGTCACAAAATACGTAGGACTAGGACATAACCATGCCAGCTGTATACATACGAAGTATATGGACCCTCGTATATATACATAACTGTAAAATACAGTAACCAAGGTACTAAATCTCATCCACAAAGATAAATAATGGTATAAAAGCAACTTTGAATTTGTCATGTATACAATCGTTGGGCGGAGACAAAGTCTACTACCAACAAGTAAGGAAAAGTACATGGAAAATAAAATGAGTTTGGCGGGCGAAGCGAAGACGATCAAAGTGCAATCATCCTCGAAGAGATAGTGACGATCATTGCCACGGCTAGAACACCTGCGAAACACAAGAACACACACCTGGCGAGATAACCAGGTCCTCAGAGGGACGTAACAAGATACATCAACACGCCATATAATACTGAATATAAAAATATGCCACAATCAAATAAAGTGATAAGACACAATAAGATAATCTATCCATACTAAAGTGAACAAGCAGTTGGGATACAATCCTTCGACGCATGGGCCCTGGCTGTAAATGGGATCTGGTATAGTCCCCACTTGGGCACCAGTGACCGAGAGCATGACGTTCAAAAACGACAGTGGCCAAACTGAGAGGCTCATACCCGTATCTCCAGCGGAGCTTCCGGGTTACAAGGAAAGTGCAATCGAAGCCCATACGTCAGGTATTGTCCTCCCCACCCAAATGTCCCTACCAAGTCGCATCCATGACCATGTTTCTCTACTAACTGCTATGTCTCCTAGCCTGCCACTATTAGCAGTTAGTCCTAACGCATGCACATGGGGGATCAGCCCATACGCAAGAACCTCTACATGCTACTCATCCCACACATCCTCGTGGTACAACGGTGTCAAGGTATATGCAATACACTACCACGGTAGTCCCTTAGCTCTAAGTCCATATGCAATCAAAGGATAATAACAAAGTATATCTAATATCACTGTGCAGACAATAAATCAAGAACTACAATAACTGGAAATAATGAATAGTAATATGTAATAAAATGCAACTGAATATAAACAGTATAATGGCAAGGTATCTTGCCTGTGTCGCCTGGTGGTGCGATGTTATGCCATGTTCCAATAATCCAATAGCCATGGTCGACGTGTAGGGTCCGAGGTCGCGAGAAAAATAGGCAAGTATGATTAGTCACGATCGGAACAATCTAGCTAAGGGAGAATTTAATTTAGATAAGTTATTCCTTAGTTAAATATATATATTAAAGAACTGTTTAGAAAACGTTTATAAACTATTTGAAAATATATATTAAAACATATTTATTACCTTATTAGACAATTAGAATTAATAGACCATAGATAATTATAAATATTTTTTTCTTTAAGACAAAGTAACTTCTAATTGTCCAAAAATTATCATTAGTCAAAAATATTTTTATGTAAATAACTAGAATCTCGGAAAAATAATAATTTAGGTTTAAAACCTACTTTTGTCAAATATATATATTTGTGTTGGTCAAAATAAATTTTCTTGCTAACAAGTATATTTTTATTGGTTAAAAATACTTTCTAGAAATTATTTAAAATACTTATGAATTATTTTATATCTTTAGAACTATACTTTATAATAAAACATTTCTTGAACAAAAACATTTCTTAAAAAAAATTTGATATATATTTTACATATATATCTACCCATGATACTAAAATATCTAAACTAATACATACACTTAATAATAATAATAATAATGATAATCATATTAATAATGATAATCATAATGATAATAAATAGTAATGATAAATAATAATAGTAATAAGTAATAATAATTATGATAATAATAATAATAATAATGATAAATCATAATAATAATAAATAATAATATATTAATATTAATAAAAACTTTATAAAAAATCCTATCCTTCGTTTTTCCTACTGATGACAAAGAGAGAGAGACGAAAGAGTGAGAGAGAGAGACACGAAGAAGGGGGAAGAAGAGTCGGGAGAGGGGTTTTCACCTCGAAATCGGCGGGGCAGCGGCCGGAGGCCGGTGGAGGCGCACGCGTGGGGGTAAGTTCTGGGAAGCGGAGGGGCCTCGCCGGCGGTTGCCAGCGCCCGCGTGGCGGGGAGTCGGGTCGGCTGCACATGGCTGCGGCGAAGACTTGGCGGCGGAGGCGCGCCTGTACGGAGGCGGCGACCGTGAGGTATGGAGGAGGCGGAGAAAGGGAGCCGGGTGGCCGCGCTGGGGGCTACCAGCGGAGACGACGGAGGCGCGACTGGAGAAGGACGCCGGCGGAGATTAGGGCACGCGCGGAACCGTCGATCCGGAGGTGGCAGCGAGACTTTGGTGTGGTCGCCGGCGGCGAAGCACGACGGAGGTGGTCAAGACTGGGGCGGCGCTGGATGCGGCCAGCGTCAGTGGTGGCGTGGCAGCAGGCGGCTTCGAGAGGGGACGCCTAGGGCGGAGCGACGGATGGCATGGGGCTCCGGTGGTGGGGGCTGCCATCCTCGGCGGGATGCAGCGGTCCGTCGTGGAGGAGCACGTCGGAGGGGAGCGGACGTCGCGGAGGTAAGCGGGTGACGGATTTAGGGTTTTCTATATTTTTCTTTTCTTGTCGGCAAAATTTTGGACGGTGGTGGGTGATGGCTGACGGGTTGGCGTTGTGGCGAACCGTGGAGGCGAGGAGGCTGAGATAGTGTTATTGGCGGTGATGATGACGGAGATGGGAGGATTTCAGCGGTCGTCGGGATGCTGGACTTGGGGAGACGGGAGGCGGTGATGGTGGTGAAGATGGCGACGGGTAACGCCAGGAGAGGCGGTGACGGGGACGGGGACGGGGATGATTGCAGAATAAGAGTTTAGAATTAGGATTAGAAGTTGTGTTGTGTCGGGATTTGTCCCGCCACGAGGAGGACGTCCGACTTGTCGGACGAGAAAATCATGTATTTGTATAAATAAAATATAGTGGATGGAAGGCACAGACACGGTGCACGATTTGTGGATGGAAAATTGGAGGAGTACCTGCCTATTTATATGATGTGGGAATTCCCAGTTGGATAGGTATTGGAAAGTTTTAAATTTCCAATGGATAAATTCCATATAAATTCAAATCGATTTAAAATTTTATTTATCAAATCTAATTTAATAGAGATAAAACTTAACCTTAATTTAAAAGCTATTTAAAATAAGGTCAATAAAGCTTTTCCAATTTAAATCTAATAATTAATTAGAGATCAAATCAAACAATATTTCAAATATCATTTTAATAAATAATAAAATATAATAATAATTAATTTTGAAAATCATGATAAATGTTTAAATAACTAAAATATTATTTTGCAATAAAATAATTTATACTCATTTTTGTGAAATCATGAAACAAAATTCATATCACTTGCACGCAAATAATATATTTACATAAAAGAATTTCTACTTATATTACAATAAAATATAAGTTTTAGTACGTCTCGATGTGACATTTTTATAACTTTATGTAATTAAAATATTTATCACGTATTATTTTGAAATAAAAATTCTTCTATAAAATCTCCAATAAAATATTTTTACAAAATATCTACCTCGCACATATTCGCAATCGACGAGCAATTTCGAACCGAAACTCGCACGCGACATATATTACGAGAATGCGAACTCGTGTGCGACGTATAGATACGAAGTACAAAAATAAAGAAAATAAAAAAAAAATCGTAGTAGAATTTTAGGGGGATTACATCCTACCCAACTTAAAAGAATTTCGTCCTCGAAATTTAGGAAAACTTAGGATAGGCAGGACGAAGGAGATAGAAGCAGTACAATCGATAAGAATTTGATTCATATTGAACAAAAAGGCAATCAATTGTTTGACGAGAATGAAACGACATTTCAATGGCAATATGTCATTTGATCGACTAAAAATTTTGAAGGTTTTAGATTTTGATCATGGCAATTATTCAATGACTAAGTTCGATCAACCTTAATATTAACCTAAAAAGCAACCTCATAAGTAGGTAATAAACTCCTTAATCCTTGATATCGTCGATATTCATGAAATCTCTCTTATCATAAATCGTTCTTTCCAAAAAAAAATTTCGTTCCATGTCCCCTTAAACAAAACCAATATGATTCTAAATGTACTCTAATTTCCTCTATTTCGTCATAGAATTTTCGATAATCTCAAATTTTGAATTTCATAATCTCCATTTATACTAGCTCACTTATATATATCCTTCCAAGTTATGATTTCCTCTAAAATTATAATTCCAAAACTTTCAACCAATTTGGCCCAAGTAAAGTTAGAATCTTCTTTCTACACTTTGTATTATTGCTTAATGTACGATGCATCCATAGGTATCAAAAATCCATCTTTAATGATAAATCTCGAAAACTATCCGCATACCTTCATAACTCAATCTTCTATCATCATAATTGCAATTTTTTCTAAAATACTTATTAGTCACTCTCTCGAAAATTTGAATTCAACAATCTCATCTCTTTGATGGTAGAATTGAAACTTATCTTAAATTCGTATTCATGATTATATTAGAACTTAATCAAATATGTAAATGTTTCTTTCTTCAACAATTGGTCATCCTTGAAAGCTAATATCCTCATAGCGTCAACATTGCCTTTATCAAAAAATTTGCATCCCTAAATTTTATATATTTATTTGGTTCTTAAACCACCAACACTTTAGAAGATTTTCCACTCGATATATAGTTACCTCAAAACAATTCTGAAAGTTGCGAAGTCTATTTATCCTCGAGTGTTTCATCAAAACATAATTTATCATTCCCTACTTCATTGATTCGGATTTATTGCACATTCCCATTTATTTCCTATCTATACCTTGTAATCTCGTAATTATCTTAACCACTTTATTATTCATCCATGTTGTGGGGTTCTCCAATCTAACCTTTACTAACCCAAGATTGTCATGATCAAATTTCATTTTGCATAAGGGAATCATACAAGGAACAAGGTGGTGTAAACAATGGAGAAATCATAGTGAAGTATAAGAAAGCAATTTAGTTGGGAAAGAAGAAGGGTAAGGGTTGCAACGAGCGAAAGAAAAATGTTATGTGTCTAAGTGAATCGAGAGAAACATGAAAATAAATGACAAGGGTTAAGCAGTCAAGATAAAACGCAAGGTTAAGCATTTAAGGAAATTAGTAGACCGTAATCGGGCCGAAGATTTGAGTCGAGATCGAGTCCCACTATATAGTCAAAAGTATATCGGTACTATGGTATAGGTTATAGTTAGTCTTTATGACCCAAAAGTCGTACCATAAAAATAGAGTACAAGGAGACGTGTTTTAGTAGGACATGATATACCTACATGAAGGTGAGCTCGTCTAGGTCTTGTATGTGAAATCTGTTGGAAGAAAATGTCTAGTGTTGTGCTTAAAATATCAAAGTCACGATAGGGAACGCCAAAGGATCAAAATAGAAAGTGGGTTTTTATAACGTACTAATTAATGCACAAAATGAAGGTTAAAGCAAAAATAAAGATAATTGGGAATCTCGTAGGTCAAGGCTAAATAAGTTAGAGAGACAATTTCTAGAAAAAGTTCATAGATAAGGGTATGGTCAAGGGAACGACTCTAATCATTTCTAAGTTTCAAACGAGTAGATGGTCACAAATAATGATCTAGATTTGAAGGAAGGACGAGTAAGTCAAAGATATGTTCATCGGTTTGGTCGATGACTAACTACACTTGTGTATATGCAGTAGCATAGTCATAGGTGGCATGGCAATCTAATGTGGAATACTTCTATCTCACTAGGGTGACCTTACTTGCTTCTTGGTCTTCTACCAATATATGATCTAATCTAAAATTTCAAGTTCCTCGAAATTTTCTTAATAAAATTTCTAAGATACTCCACCAAGATTTTCCAGTCATCTTTGACTGTCAATTTAAATCATAATTTTAAATCTCTAGTAAATCTCGAAACAACCCTTGTATATCGCAACTTTAATAATAACCTCTATTTTTTCTTTTTTTTCAAATTTAAATATCCATAATCAAGGCCTTAAACTCGAAATCTAAATAACTTTATATATCATAGATCATATGAGCAAATTTTAATATTTAAACTTTTCCTTCAAAGTCGATTTATATTTTCCAAAAAATATTTCAAACAAATTTTTTACCATTATCTCTTCAAGCTCAAAATTAAATACTTATAATTCGTAAATCGTAGAATCAATTTAAAACCTCAAGCTTTCTAATAAACCGTAAATCATAAACCCTTCATATTCTTTACAAAATCATAACTTATAATTTAAAACACTTAAATAAAGTCGAGATAAACTTTAACATATTCAATCCCAAATTGAACTAAATCGTAATCATGGGTCACAATTTTAAAGATGTTACTCAATTCGGTTTCATATCCCAAATAAATCATAAACTATTTCGCTATTTCCAAAAATCATAATTCATAAAATTGTTTTCTGTCCTCTTGTGTATACCACCTTGTAATGGCAAAATAAAATTCCAACTATCCATTGAAGGCAGTAATATGCTACTACCCAACTTGAAATTAACTAATCCTTAAAATCATACTTTCTAGAAAAATAAATTTCCTTTATAACTCAAGTAAAATTCCAATGCATATTAATTGCCAAATGCAATCCATCTAGCCATGTGTTTAACCTATGGGCATATACTAGTGTAGTCATCTTACTAAACACGAAACTAAGAATTTACGGTGGAATGAGTCAAGAAGGATGCAAATCAAGGAGGTCGAACGAGAGTTCGGAATTTGAAGTCAAGGAAGGAAGTCAAGTAGGTGGATGAAATTCTAAACTCTAATCCTATATTGCAGGTCCGTTCGGTACAGTCATGTAACCAAAACGGCAAACTGGACCTGCATGGGCCATCACAAAAACATGTAACGCCCCAGTCCCAAAATACGTAGGACTAGGACATAACCATGCCAGCTGTATACATACGAAGTATATGGACCCTCGTATATATACATAAGCTATAAAATGCAGTAACCAAGGTACTAAATCTCATCCACAAAGATAAATAATGATATAAAAGCAACTTTGAATTTGTCATGTATACAATCGTTGAGCGGAGACAAAGTCCACTACCAACAAGTAAGGAAAAGTACATGGAAAATAAAATGAGTTTGGCGGGCGAAGCGAAGACGATCAAAGTGCAATCATCCTCGAAGAGATAGTGACGATCATTGTCACGGCTAGAACACTTGCGAAACACAAGAACACACACCTGGCGAGATAACCAGGTCCTCAGAGGGACGTAACAAGATACATCAACATGACATATAATACTGAATATAAAAATATGCCACAACCAAAGAAAGTGACAAGACACAATAAGATAATCTATCCATACTAAAGTGAACATGCAGTTGATATACAATCCTTCGACGCATGAGCCCTGGCTGTAAATAGGATCTTGTATAGTCCCCACTTGAACACCAGTGACCGAGAGCATGACGTTCAAAAATGACAGTGGCCAACCTGAGAGGCTCATACCCGTATCTCCAGCGGAGCTTCCGGGTTACAAGGGAAGTGCAATCGAAGCCCATACGTCAGGTATTGTCCTCCCCACCCAAATGTCCCTACCAAGTCGCATCCACGACCATGTTTCTCTACTAACTGCTAAGTCTTCTAGCCTGCCACTATTAGCAGTTAGTCCTAACGCATGCACATGGAAGATCAGCCCACACGCAAGGACCTCTACATGCTACTCATCTCACACATCGTCGTGGTACAACGGTGTCAATGTATATACAGTACACTACCACGGTAGTCCCTTAGCTCTAAGTCCATATGCAATCAAAGGATAATAAAAAAGTATATCTAATATCACTGTGCAGACAATAAATCAAGAACTACAAGAACTGGAAATAATGAACAGTGATATGTAATAAAATGCAACTGAATATAAACAATATAATGGCAAGGTATCTTGCCTGGTGTGTCGTCTGGTGGTGCGATGTTCTGCCATGTTCCAATAATCCAATAGCCATGGTCGACGTGTAGGGTCCGTGGTCGCGAGAAAAATAGGCAAGTATGATTAGTCATGATCGGAACAATCTAGCTAAGGGTGAATTTAATTTAGATAAGTTATTCCTTAGTTAAATATATATATTAAAGAACTGTTTAGAAAACGTTTATAAACTATTTGAAAATATATATTAAAACATATTTATAACCTTATTAGACAATTAGAATTAATAGAACATAGATAATTATAAATATTTTTTTCTTTAAGACAAAGTAACTTCTAATTGTCCAAAAATTATCATTAGTCAAAAATATTTTTATGTAAATAACTAGAATCTCGGAAAAATAATAATTTAGGTTTAAAACCTACTTTTGTCAAATATATATATTTGTGTTGGTCAAAATAAAATTTTCTAGCTAACAAGTATATTTTTATTGGTTAAAAATACTTTCTAGAAATTATTTAAAATACTTATGAATTATTTCATATCTTTAGAACTATACTTTATAATAAAACATTTCTTGAACAAAAACATTTCTTAAAAAAATTTGATATATATTTTACATATATATCTACCCATGATACTAAAATATCTAAACTAATACATACACTTAATAATAATAATAATAATAATAATAATGATAATCATATTAATAATGATAATCATAATGATAATAAATAGTAAAGATAATAAATAATAATAATAATAAGTAATAATAATTATGATAATAATAATAAATCATAATAATAATAAGTAATAATATATTAATATTAACAAAAACTTTACAAAAAAACCCTATCCTTCGTTTTTCCTACTGATGACAGAGAGAGAGAGAGACGAAAGAGTGAGAGAGAGACACGAAGAAGGGGGAAGAAGAGTCGGGAGAGAGGGGTTTTCACCACAAAATCGGTGGGGCGGCGGCCGGAGGACGGTGGAGGCGCGTGCGTGGGGGTGAGTTCTGGGAAGCGGAGGGGCCTTGCCGGCGGTTGCCAGCGCCCGCGCGGCGGCGAGTCGGGTCGGCTGCGCATGGCTGCGGCGAAGACTTGGCGGCGGAGGCGCACGTGTGCGGAGGCGACGACTATGAGGTATGGAGGAGGCGGAGAAGAGGGAGCCGGGTGGCCGTGCTGGGGGCTACCAGCGGAGACGACGGAGGCACGACTGGAGAAGGACGCCGGCAGAGATTAGGGCACGCGCGAAATCGTCGATCCGGAGGCGACGGCGAGACTTTGGTGTGGTCGCCAGCGGCGAAGCGCTGCGGAGGTGGTCGAGACAGGGGCGGCGTTGGATGCGGCCAGCGCCGGTGGTGGCGTGGCAGCAGGCGGCTTCGAGAGGGGACGCCCAGGGCGGAGCGACGGATGGCACGGGGCTCCGGTGGTGTGGGCTGCCATCCTCGGCGGGTTTCAGCGGTCCGTCGTGGAGGAGCATGGCGGAGGGGAGCGGACGTCGCAGAGGTAAGCAAGTGACGGATTTAGGGTTTTCTATATTTTTCTTTTCTTGTCGGCCAAATTTTGGACGGTGGTGGGTGATGGCTGACGGGTTGGCGCTGTGGCAAACCGTGGAGGCGAGGAGGCTGAGATGGTGTTGTTGGCGGTGATGATAACGGAGATGGAAGGATTTCAGCGATCGTCGGGATGCTGGATTTGGGAAGACGGGTGGCGGTGATGGTGGTGAAGATGGCGACGGGTAACGCCAGGAGAGGCGGCGACGGGGACGGGGACGGGGACGGGGACGGGGATGATGGCAGAATAAGAGTTTAGAATTAGGATTAGAAGTTGTGTTGTGTCGGGGTTTATCCCGCCACGAGGAGGACGTCCGGCTTGTCGGACGAAAAAATCATATATTTGTATAAATAAAATATAGTGGATGGAAGGCACAGACACGGTGCACGATTTGTGGATGGAAAATTGGAAGAGTACCTGCCTATTTATAGAATGTGGGAATTCCCAGTTGGATAGGTATTGGAAAGTTTTAAATTTCCAATGGATAAATTCCATATAAATTCAAATGGATTTAAAAATTTTTATCAAATCTAATTTAATAGAGATAAAACTTAACCTTAATTTAAAAGCTATTTAAAATAAGGTCAATAAACATTTTCTAATTTAAATCATAATAATTAATTAGAGATCAAATCAAACAATATTTCAAATATCATTTTAATAAATAATAAAATATAATAATAATTAATTTCAAAAATCATGATAAATGTTTAAATAACTAAAATATTATTTTGCAATAAAATAATTTATACTCATTGTTGTGAAATTATGAAACAAAATTCATATCACTTGCACGCAAATAATATATTTACATAAAAGAATTTCTACTTATATTACAATAAAACATAAGTTTTAGTACGTCTCGATGTGACATTTTTATAACTTTATGTAATTAAAATATTTATCATGTATTATTTTGAAATAAAAATTCTTTTATAAAATCTCCAATAAAATATTTTTATAAAATATGTACCTCGCACATATTCGCACTCGACGAGCAATTTCGAACCGAAACTCGCACGCGACGTATATTACGAGAATGCGAACTCGTGTGCGACGTATAGATACAAAGTACAAAAATAAAGAAAATAAAAAAAAATCGTAGTAGAATTTTAGGGGGATTACACAGCGGGATGATCGCGATGGACTGACATCTCTGTCCTCGAGTCAACTCTCGACTCTGTACCTGAATACTGAGACTGATCCTCCACAACTGTCCTAACAGAAGATTGCTGACCTGCCATCGGCATAACCCAAACAAGGTAATCGAAAGGATTAGGAATAGTGCCCCTAAAAGTTAAAGGACACAAGGGTCAAATTGAGGGAACTTGAGAGATCAACGATCAAGGTAGATATCAGGTCAAAGGATCAGAGATAGAGAATAATACGAAGGATATCAATAAAGATAATTGTGATTGAGATAACTAAACATCATTAACCCTCACATATCTGAAAAATCAGAACTGCATGGGCCCCCACTAAAACCTATGTCGCGCCCCAGAACCAGAATACTGGCAAGTGGGGACGGACAAGACCAGCTACGTCATACCAAAGTACGCCAGTATTCTGAAATTGTGTATAAGCTATCAAGACATGGGGTTACTTCTACAAGCCAACAGTCGATCCTTGGTCAAACAATCCTATGTATCTCAATCACAAGCAATTATACAAGTGCAGGAAGTATGATCATCTGACATACAATAGTAAAGCGTCCCAAACCATTTATACATGGATGATCATGAAGCTAATCATACCAAAATAGAGAACTAGGAAGAGTAATAGTCATACATGATAAGCTCTAGCTATAGTCTAGAATACACACATCAGGTTTTGGCCCGTATGCTAAATGTAAAGAATGAAAACACGAGCTAAACACGTGCTCGGAGGCTAAATGCCATAAAAGAATAATGTACATAACCTGGGGGTGAATAAAATAAGAAACCCACTCGGGTGCTCTGGATGATCACCGTCGAGTAGATGGTGCGAAAGATCCTCTGAACTTCTCTATCAGATCTGGCCAAACAAAACCAGTGGGGTCAGACCCCCAATAGCAAGTACCACAAAGGAAGCCAAACTTTGAACTAAAACCAGCAATCAATAACATCAACAATTAGAGATACAAAGAGTAAGAGCAGATCGAGACTCGTGCACTACCAATGCACTTATCCCGAATCTAGGAAGATAATAAGTAAGTATCATGGAGCATAAAGTAATTGTCATGCGACATAATATAAAGTATAGACCTGTTAAGTAAACAGAAGCTTGAGAATATGTAAAAGCAATTGAACATGTGAACTTGTGAGATAGCCGGTCATAAGAGCATGGTGACCCGGCATAGGGAGTCATGTATAGCTTGTGAAATAATTAAACATGTGGGCATGTAAGAATTATATAGAAAGAAAATGATAAGTAGGCTTAGAAACTAATTCGGAAGTCAAGTTATAACCCTTAAACCAAACAAGAACCGGGGTTGTAACCCTTCTCCAGAACAGAACTTAATCTCTAATCATTGTGCAGCATAAGGATCATGTAGAACATGTGAGTATTAAATAGGACAACAAATGATAAGATGACTTGGGAACTATTCTGGAAGCCAAGTTACATCCCTTAAACCAAACAAGGACCGGGATTGTAATCCTTCTCCTGAACAGAACTTAGCCTCCGATCATTTATCGACAAGGTAAAGCATAATCTACAGTGTACTGAAATAAACATACAGACACTGCCTAGACAAAACTAGACTGGACTAGACTGACTCCATCCATCAATCACGGCCAAGCAATAAGTACGGCTTGATACTTTAACTAACTAGGGTTCTCACAAGCCTAGTTACGAACAAGATACAAAGAGGTATCCCTACGGCCACAAGCCCTGCAGACTATCCAGGTTATCCAGACGCAAGGTTCATATTAAGAGTTATCATGACTCGTTAGGTGACTTGAGTGCAACACATGATAGTATGCATAGTAATCGTTTCATGAAGTGCCCCACATGATAGTGAGCTGGAAATATGCCCTACTCGTCAGCAGGCTACAAGTCCATCAGAGAAGGCGCCCAGATAACGGGATTGCTTGTAGCCGGAATACCTCCCTATATGAACTACTTGATCAATCTAGTGATTAATCCTAGCCAGATTCAGTATGAATCCCTGACCGTTGAAAATTAGGAATTCATGTCCTAGACATGATGCAATACAGAACATGTAGCTTGTACAAACACACTCAAGAGAAACACCCACGGTGTCCAAATCATTCATTACTTGTAAGCCAATAAAGCCATCGCAACAACATTCATGGTTCATGTCATGTCATGTCATGTCATATTACTTGTCTGGAGTGTACCACGACGGGTCACTATCATGTTAAAAGTACTTGTTAGAGGTGCGCCACGATGGGCCACAATGATGTTAAGTAAAGAAGTGACATGTGACTTGAGTGCACCACAACGGGTCACTATCGTGTTAAGAAAAGAAAAGAGACATAAATCATAAGTGCACTACAACGGGCCACTACCTAGTTAAGCAAATCATAGGCGTAAGATAGCATGTAGAAAGATCTTGACGAATGGCTTATCATAATACGTGAGAAGGAATAGAGATATTAACTACTTGGCACAAAACAATAATTGAATCTATGCTAATGTTTGAGTTTATAAGGGTGTACAAATTATTCTCTAATCATGCAAAATCTTCTAACCTTGATAAGAAATTGTCTTGCTATTTAAGATAGGTCATCGCAATTTAGGCCGAGTACAGAAAGCCTGGTAAGAAAATCAAATACATTTTTTTCGCAGAATTAAACTATCAAATCACATGAAAATCTCAAATTAAAATGAGACAAGAAGATTCTTGAAACCAAGACAAAGATCTAAAACTTTCATGTTTTGAGATTTGCCAGACTCTGGCTACAAAATAATTTAAACAGGCAAAATAGTGAAAATAGTGAAACGGCTACAGCACCGCCGCATAGGAATTCTGCGCCGTATCGGTGCATAAGAATCATCGCCCCAAACAGCCAAGTCAGTCGGTCTAAGATCGTGTCAATGCCCAAGAAACCAGTAGGAAGACACAAAATATACCAATAAACAAAAGGAGTCATGATAGGTCGAGAGGGGTGCAACTTAGACAGATTTGCAAACATGGAAGTGTACGACTAAGTACATGAGGTCATGCGCCCACACCAGGGGGTTATGCGCATACATGGAGGCTATGATCACTCATGGAGACTATGAGAACCCATGAAGGCTATGAGCACCCATGAAGACTATGAGTACCCATAAAGGCTATGAGCACCCATGAAGGCTATGAGTACCCATGAAGACTATGAGTACCCATGAAGACTATGAGCATGAAGACTATGAGTACCCATGAAATGTTATGCGCCCACATAAATACTATGAGCCCACACAAAATGTTATGTGCCCACACAAACACTATAAGACTAAGGGATGTTATGCGCCCAAACGAGACTATGCACCCAAAGGGAACACTATGTGCCCAAAGGAAGCTATGCGCCCAAAGAAAACACTATGTGCCCAAAAGTAGCTATGTGCCCAAAGGAAACACTATACGCCCAAGGGAAGCTATGCGCACAAAGAAGCACTATACGCACAAAGAAAACTATGCGCACAAAGAAGCACTATGCGCACAAAGAAGCACTATGCGCACAAAGAATGCTATGTGCAAAAAGATGCACTATGCGCACAAAGGAAACTATGCCAACAAAGAGCACTATGCGCACAAAGAAAACTATGCGCCCAAAGAGCACTATGCGCACAAAGGAAACTATAAGCCCAAAGCTTATGCGCCCACACTGTTTATGGGCGCATAGCTTGCACAGAAATGAAAGAGTTATGCGCCCACAGTAGTTTGCACTCAAGAGTGTGTAAACACTGTTCTTCTTCCCCATTTGGCCGAGGATGAACTCCAAGGAACCCAAAAACTTCAAATGTCCATAACTTGGTCAAAATAACTCCAAATTAGGACTTTCAACGCTCAAAATGGGGTAGAACGAAATTCTCTACAACATAAAACAATCAAAACTTGAAAATAATGAAGTTTGATGGATCAAAACCCAGGAAATCCAAAAATGATATAAACTTAGATCTATAAGAAGTTATCCTCCAAAATCCAAAATACCAAGAACTAAAATATTTTAGAATGTAGCAATAAAGAGAATGGAACAATTAAAATAACATTTGTCCAACATTTGGCAAAATATACTTGCCTTAGGTTGGAGAAGAAAATGAAAAGTGAATGGAGGAGAGAGAGGGGTGGGTTTTTATACAAAATCCTTTTTCATGTAAAACCAACCCAAACCAAACAAAGCAAGCTAGGTTGAATCAAACCAAATTAAAACAAGTCAAGATAAATCTATACCTTGGAAAAATTTTAAAATATTTCAAAAACCAAGAATTATGAAATACGGCTCAAAATACGTACCCGTATATAAATACCGATACAGTGAGACAGGGTCTCACATCTCGCCCACCCTTAGAAAAATTTCGTCCTCGAAATTTTCTTAAGGTAGTCGAGCAAGATAACCAAAAAAAAAGCTCAAGAAAACAGAATCATCTCAATAAATGAAGCATGGCATATAAGTAAATGAAGGCAACTGTAATGGAATTAAATGCCTAAGCAATAACACAACCATAATCAAGAAGGATCAGAGGCCTATGAATAAACAGGTCTCCTGAGTCAGTTGAGTAGGGACCAACATCCTTGCTGGTCTATGCTGTCTCTAAAATGGATAAAGGTCAAGTCTTAAAGTAAGTCGGTACCAACGAGTTAGTCTATGACATGGCACTACCCAGGACGTATCGTCGTAGTTGATACCAATGAATTTATCACATGCCTCGACTACGAAGACAAAAGAGTTGGGAAGAGAAACTCGCCTTCACTCACCAAATAAGTCAAGCCGACTATTGTACTCCTTACGTGGATAGAATACAAGGTCGTCTGCAAGAACCCAAGATATACCGCCACTACCTGGCCTACTACTAAAATACAACCCCAAGGTCGTAACTGAAAGAAATCCATGAAGATGGTACCTGAGGTTCCCAAGGTATTACCCTTATACAGATACTAGGGCTGCTTCTGGTACTGCACATTCAACTGTGCTCTGAGCTGCCTGATCCTCTGAGCTCGCGATGGCGGTAGGTACTGTGCCAATGGTTGAACATCTAGTATTGGCCCTAGCTGCTCATCCACTATTGAAGGTGATGACGGAGGTGATTGAAAAAATGGTGGTGTTCTATCTTGTGTAGATGGTCATCCTCCAGATGTCGGATATGGGCAAGTGCTAATTGAATGGTCCTCTACTCCACAGCGGAAGCATCGCCTATTGGCTGTCCGACAAACTGATCTGAGATGCCCTAACTTTCCCCAATAGGTACAGGCTTGTTATGTTGCTGGTCTTGCTGCCTCTGAACCTGGGCCTGCCTATACTGCTGAGGCCTCTCCTGATGGAATGCACGAGATTGTGTCGATGAAGGCCTCTGAGCTCGCCTCTACTGAACTGGCGTTGGTGCCTGCTGGTTGGAAGGCTGGAAGGATGAAGATCCAGTTGAACTCCTCCGGGGACAAATTCTTATCATATGGTTCGGTGATCCGCACGCTAAACATAGAAGGTTAGCCCTCCGACAAGTGAGATGAGTGTTCCCTTCCCTTCCATAGAAGAAACATACGGTCGGTAACTCCTGGTGCTGGTATGGACGTTCGTCTGCTGGTAGTTGTGATGGACGTTGGGGTCAAAAGCCAGATACGGGTGAATGGTACCTCTAAAGACCCATAGTTCTAGATGTGGTCCTCATGGCTACATGCTCTTGCTCTCGTACTGCCTCCATGGTAGGTCGAGTTTGATATGCTGACTGGCTGGATGATTGGTACTGTCTGGCTCCAATCTATACTTCTTTTGGATGCAAGTCCTCGGCTTGAAATTCGTCAGTATTCCTTGCTCACTTCGGTCTATCAACATCTGGATACTCTGCTGGAGAACGAGATCTCGTCGTTATTGTGACTCTATTATTTCCTTGATGATCCCTATGAGTACAGGTACATCAGACTGATCTGGAACTACCTCTGCTCGAACTGCTGGTTGTACGAGTACAGCAGAATAATTGTGATGGACTGATATCTCTGTCCTCGAGTCAACTCTCAACTCTGTACCTGAATACTGAGACTGATCCTCCACAACTGGCCTAACAGAATATTGCTGACCTGCCATCGGCAGAACCCAAACAAGGTAATCGGAAAGATTAGGAATAGTGCCCCTAAGAGTTAAAGAACATAAGGGTCAAATCGAGGGAACATGAGAGATCAACGATCAAGAGATATTAGGTCAAAGGATCAGAGATAGAGAATAATACGAAGGATATCAATAAAGATAATTGTGATTGAGATAACTAAACATCAGTAACCTCCACATATCTGAAAAATTATACCTGTATGGGCCACCACTAAAACCTATGTCACGCCCCAGAACCAGAATACTGGCAAGTGGGGACGAACAAGGCCAGCTACGTAATACCAAAGTACGCCAGTACTCTAAAATTACGTATAAGCTGTCAAGACATGGGGTTACTTCTACAAGCCAACAGTCGATCCTAGGTCAAACAATCCTAGGTATCTCAATGACAGGCAATTATACAAGTACAAGAAGTATGATCATCAGACATACAATAGTAAACGTCTAAAACCATTTATACATGGACGATCATGAAGCTAGTCATACCAAAATAGAGAACTAGCAAGAGTAATAGTCATACATGATAAGCTCTAGCTATAGTCTAGAATATACACATCATGTTTTGGCCCGTAGGCTAAATGTCAAGAACAAAAACACGAGCTAAACACGTACTCGTAGGCTAAACGCCACAAAAGAATAATGTACATGACCAGTGGGAGAATAAAATAAGAAACCTACTCGGGTACTCTGGTGCTCTGGATGGTCACCGTCGAGTAGATGGCATGGAAGATCCTCTGGGCTTCTCTATCAGATCTGGCAAAACAAAACCAGTGGGGTCAGACCTCCAATAGCAAGTACCACAAAGAAAGCCCAGCAATCACTAACATCAACAATTAGAGATACAAAGAGCAGATCGAGAATCGTGCACTACCAATGCACTTATCCCGAACATAGGAAGATAATAAGTAAGCATCATGGAGCATAAAGTAATTGTCATGCGACATAATGTAAAGTGTAGACCTGTTAGGTAAACAGAAGCTTGAGAATATGTAAAAGCAATTGAACATGTGAACTTGTGAGATAGCCGGTCATAAGAGCATGGTGACCCGGCATAAGGAGTCATGTATAGCTTGTGAGATAATTGAACAAGTGGGCATGTAAGAATTATATAGAAAGACAATGATAAGTGGACTTAGAAACTAATTCGAAAGTCAAGTTACAACCCTTAAACCAAACAAGAACTGGGGTGGTAACCCTTCTCCTGAATAGAACTTAGTCTTTAATCATGGTGCAGCATAAGGATCATGTAGAACATATGAGTATTAAATAGGACGACAAAAGATAAGATGACTTGAAAACTATTCTGGAAGCCAAGTTACAACCCTTAAACCAAAAAAGGATCAGGGTTGTAACCCTTCCCCTGAACAGAACTTAGCCTCCGATCATTTATCGACAAGGTAAAACAGAATCCATAGTTTACAGAAATAAACATACGGACACTGCCTAGACAAAATTAGACTGGACTGGACTGACTCCAACCATCAATCACGGCCAAGCAATGAGTATGACTTAATACTTTAACTAACTAGGGTTCTCACAATCCTAGTTACGAACAAGATGCAATGAGGTATCCCTACGGCCACAAGTCCTACAGACTATCCAGGTTATCCAGACGCAAAGTTTATATTAAGAGTTATCATGACTCGTTAGGTGACTTGAGTGCAACACATGACAGTGTACACAGTAATTTTTTCATAAAGTGCCCCACATGACAGTGAGCTGGAAATGTGCCCTACTCGTCGGCAGGCTACAAGTCCATCAGAGAAGGCCCCCAGATAACGGGATTGCTTGTAGCCGGAATACCTCCCTATATGAACTATTTGATCAATCTAGTCATTAATTCTAGCCAGATTCAGTATGAATCCCTGACAGTGGAAAATCAAAAATTTATGTCCTAGACATGATGCAATACAGAACATGTAGCTTGTACAAACATACTCAAGAGAAACACCCATGTTGTCCAAATTATTTATTACTTGTAAGCCAATAAAGCCGTCGCAACAACATTCATGTTTCATGTCATGTCATGTCATATTACTTGTCTGGACTGCACCACGATGGGTCATTATCATGTCACTACCAAAATACAGTAAATTAGCGACCGAAAATTAGCGACGAAAATTTTTTGTCGTCGTTAGCGACGGCTTTTTGGCAACTCGCCGACGGATTACCGACAACAAACCGTTACATTTTTTATTTTATTTTTAGGAGAAGGAAAGGTCGCACATTCTTCGTTAGGGCGTCGGAGATATTATGACGGATAGCCAGCTGTCGCTATGCAGTCGATTATTTGGCAGAAATTGTGTGGAAATTTTGCGGGACAATTCTTCAACTACGTAGCAACGGATATTCAGTCGACAAGTATCAAAAGTAGCGACTAACGGGCGACGGATTAAAATCCGTCGCTAGTCCGTCGCTAAATATATGTTCCAGACTTAAATTGAAATGGAGGGGGGAACTTTTCACATTCTCTCCTAATTTACTCTCTCTCCCCTTCTCTCTCTCTCTCTCTCTCTCTCTCTCTCTCTCTCTTTCTTTCTCTCTCCCGCGGCTTCGATGATCGGCGTCGGCGTACTCTTCTCTCTCTCCCGAAGGTAATCCTCTCTCTTTCTCTCTCTCGATCTCTCTCTCTCTCTTTCCCTCTCTCTCGTGATGTCGAAGGGGCAGCGGGGACGGCGGGCTTGGGGCGGGGGCGTCGAGGGCTGGGCGGCGGGCTTGGGGCGGGGGCGTCGGGGACTGGGCGGTGGGCTTGGGACGGGGACGTCAGGGGCTGGACGGCGAGCTTGGGGCGGGGGTATCGGGGGCTGGGCGGCAGGCTTGGGGCGGGGGCGTCGGGGACTGGGCGGCGGGCTTGGGGCGGGGGCGTCGGGTGCTGGACGGGGGCGTCGGGGGCTGGACGGGGGCGTCGGGGGCTGGGCGACGGGCTTGGGGCGGGGGCGTCGGGGGTATATGCAACCGACGCACAGCCATAAGCACTCTTCATATATATATATATATATATATATATATATATATATATATATATATATATATATATATATATATATATGCATCCGAACTACTGGGCGGCGGGCTTGGGGCGGCGAGCTTTGGTCGGGGACGGCGGGGGGCTTTGCTTCTTAAATTTATCTGAGTTTATATATTGGCTAAATAATGTGTTATCCATATTGGGTGTTATCCATTAGTTTGGTGGTGTTTGGATTAGTAAATATGAATATGGGGTTTGGGTTCATGGTGTATATGTTCACTGTCTCAAGGACAGTGCGAGTTCTTCATCTGCCTTCTTTGTTAAGAATATCCTTGGGACATTCGCTTCACCAAAGTCACTGAATAAGTAAAAATTTTCCTGAAAAATCGACCCTTAGAGTGTATCAATTGTGTGCTTCTATATAGATATATATCTATACATCTAAATGTGATATACATATGTGTATGTGACAATCTCAGTTAGCAACGGACTGGTGACCGGTTAGCGACAGATATTTCCAGCTCCATTTGCATTAATCTACGGTACGACATGGTGATCAAGACGTAGTCCCTGCAGCCATTCGACTGACGAGGCAGAAACTATGTAGCCGTAGATAAAGTTGACTGTCCTCCGACCCTCATCCCTCGGCAATGATGTTACGACAACATATCACTATATCTTATATAGTAGTAGATGATGTTTTAGTATTACATTATGTGAGTTCATCGTGATTCTGTTATATCCTTCAAAAACTAGATACGATATGAACATATACTACACCATATGTACAGAACATAGATGATTCACACTAATGTATGCTAGAATGAATTTTGGGTTGTGTTCTGAGCCATCCGTTCTGATCAAGCATCTTCCTTCTCCTCTTCTCCACCATGGCTCTGGACCCATCTGCTCCTCCCTACTTTCCTTCTTCTTATTTGACTCTCTCAGCCACATATGATATCCACCTCAAGTGCAGAGTCGGGGGAGAAGAAGTAGGCAGGAAGAGGAGAAGGAAGCAGTACAGCCGGCGGCATGACCCAGAGGAAGTACAGATGTTTTCTTCAACATCCGTAGGAGAACTATAAGGATATATCTTTTCACAACATGTCACCTAGTCAAAGACCCTTAATGTGAATTTCATGTTACCGCGATGTCGAAAGACTAACATGTCATAATTTTTTAAGCCGTGTGTTTTGACATAATCCTCCCAACTCTTTCCTCCTATGTAGTAATCTTGCATTACTACATAGCAGGAAAGAGTTTGGAGGATTATGTCAAAACATACGGCTTAGAAAATTATGACATGTTAGTCTTCCGACACCGCGGTAACATGGTTGTCACCTTAAGGGTCTTTGACAAGGTGATACGTTGTGAAAAGATATATCCTTATAGTTCTCCTACGGATGTTGAAGAAAACCTCTGTACTTCCTCCGGGTCTTGCCGCCGGTTGTGCTGCTTCCCCCTCCTTTTCCTGCCCACTTTTTCTTCCCCGACTCTACACTAGAGGTGGATATCATATATGGCTGAGAGAGTCAAATAAGAAGAAGGGAAGTAGGGAGGAGCAGATGGGTCCAGAGCCATGGTGGAGGAGAGGAGAAGGAAGATGCTTGATCAGAACTTGATGTGGAAAAGTTGTGACGTTGATAGCATGAGAGAGGGAGAGGGTGAATGGAGGGCGGGAAGTGGCTGCATGCCTTTGGCTCACTCGAGTGGTATTTGTCCTCCGACCCTCATCCCTCGGCAATGATGATATGACAACCTATCACTATATCTTATATAGTAGTAGATGATGTCTTAGTATTACATTATGTGAGTTCATCTTGATTCTGTTATATTCTTGAGATATTAGATACGATAAGAACATATACTACACCATATGTACAGAACATAGATAATTCACACTAATGTATGCTAGAATAAATTTTGGGTTGTGTTCTGAGCCATTCGTTCCCATACTTGGCAATTAAGCATGTAAAATAGAACTGATTATGTTTAGTTTGTCTTACGATACAGATTTTTACATCCAAATTGAAATGGATCGTTACTTTCGTTGATCGTACATGGATGTACTAGCGGATCAACCTCCTGGACCGTAGGTACTTATAGGTATTGACCGTATCGGATTAGTATCGATCTATCGTTTTGGTATAGGCCGTATCGGTTGGTATTGGTCTTAGCAAATTGGTATCGTCCTATCCGATATGTATCGGCCGTATAGCTAGGATTCATATTGGCCTTATCGATTTGGTATCGGTCATATCCGATAGGTATCGGTCGTGTTGGATTAGTATAGACCATTTCGGATTAGTATCGTGGAAGGTTTAGTAACAACTGTACTTGGATTTCTCTCTTCTAGAGCTAGATTACCATTGTAAGAGAGTCACGAGAGCGTAGCTGGCCAGTTACAGAACATACATACTTCTTTTTCAATATTAATTTTCCTAATAGAAAAGGAAGCATGTATGTTACTGTAACTGGCCAATCACGATCTGGTGACTCTCTTGCAATGGTATTCTAGCTCAAAAAAAGAGAAATCCAAGTACATTTGTTACTAAACCTTTCACGATACTAATCCGAAATGGTCTATACTAATCCAACACGGCCGATACCTATCGGATATGACCGATACCAAATCGATAAAGCCAATATGAATCCTAGCTATACGGCCGATACATGTACATATCGGATATAGGACGATACCAATTTGTTAAGGCCAATACCAATCTGATACGTCCTATACCAAACCGATAGACCGATACTAATCTGATACACTAGATACTAAGTACATCCGACCTATACCAGCGGATCCACCAATTACTGTACGATAGGCCCAACGACTCCAGTTACATTCGATTATTGGTGAGTATATGATTACATAGTAATTCTGTTAGTCTTGTGATACATATTTTTACTCTCTCATGCTACCAACGTCATAACTTTTCCAGTGCTGCTCCCTCTAATGATGATGAACGCAAAAAACAAGCGTCATAACTTTTATAATTTGAGTAAATTTCTTTATCCTATATGAAAATTTATGTTGTCAGAGAGATGGCTCCTAGGACTCGTCGAGGTGGTGCTGCTAGTCGAGGAAGGGGCCGAGGCCAGAAACCCTTGGAGGTCGACATGGAGGAAGTCCCCGTCGTCAAACAAGAGCCGATGACTGTTAAGGAGGAGGTGTTACCAAAGGTCAAGGTCAAGGAAGAACCGATGACCATCAGGGAAGAGATTGCTCCCAAGGTTGATGTTAAAGAGGAGCCACCATCAGAGAGTAGTAGCATTGGGACCGACCCTCTTGTCCCTACAGAAGACCTCAACCAGATTGCGCCTTCGTATGCAAAGTAGCTGATAGAATGGTACATGCCTCAACGCAGCTATGATCCCTGGCTGTGAGGATTCATCGTCTGACTTGTGATCTTTGCTGAGGCCAAAGTCGGTTTTCCTATGTATTTTAGAATTTTGGAATATTTATGAAAATTTTGGAATATTTGTGGGAATTTTGGAATATTTGTGCTATGATCGGATTATAACGACGAATATTAGGTTACTCTTCAGGATAATTGATGTCTATTTTATATTAATTTGGTTTGGTCTATATGATTCTTGGATAATTGGTGTGCATTAAATTCGTATGTACATATTTGGTCTATGTGATTCTTGGATAATTGGTGTGCATTATAAATTTGGTCTATATGATTGTTGGATAATTGGTGTGCATTATATATTGGTATGCACATTTTTGCGAACAGGGAAAGTGCTGCAATTTTTTTCAAAAAAATCTCATTTAGAGACGGACTAGTGATCGGTTAGTGACGGATATTTCCAGTTTCTGACTACTATTCGACGGCATATCCGTCGCTAACTGGAGATTTGGAAATGTTTCCAGGTAGCGACGGGTGGTCGACGGAATGTCCGTCGGCAATGTTCTGGTGGTATATAGTTCGACGGAATGGCGACGATGTATCCGTCGCCATGGTTTTGAAAATACCAAGCATTTCCAGAACATGGTCGATGGATAATCCGTCAGTATTCCGTCGCTAACCCGTCCTGTGTTAGCGACGGTGATCGACGGAATAGCGATGACTTATCCGTCGCTATGGTTCTGGAAAAGTCAAGCATTTCCAGAACATGGCCGACAGATAATCCGTCATCTGTCGCTAATCCGTCCTTTGTTAGCGACGACGATCGACGGAATAGCGACGAAACTATACACTCTGATACGCTATTACGACGGTTTACCGACGGACCACTACGTCGCTAGTGTCTACACAGTTCAGTATTTAATACTTGAAATGGATGAAAGCCCGTAGGAAAGTCGTTGCTAATGCTTCGTATTGTGAAGTCGAACAGTCGTCGCTATTCCGTCGCTTGACGACTACGTAGCGACGGACCATTATTAGCGACGAGCTCATTGCCGACGGATTATTTTGGCCAAGACCCGTCAGTGATCGGTCGCTAGTACAAATTCCCGACGGACGGACGACGGATCTGGCCGTTGCTAAATCGATAAATTTTGGTAGTGTGTTAAGAGTACTTGTTAGGGGTGCGCCACGACGGACCACAATCATGTTAAGCAAAGAAGTAACATGTGACTTGAGTGCACCGCAATGGGTCACTATCGTGTTAAGCAAAGAAAGGAGACATAAATCATAAGTGCACCACAACGGGACACTATCTAGTTAAGCAAATCATAGGCGTAAGATAGCATGTAGAAAGATCTTGACGAAAGGCTTATCATAGCATGTGAGAAGGAATAGAGATATTAACTACTTGGCACAAAACAATAATTGAATTTGTGCTAATGTTTGAGTATATAAGGGTGTACAAATTATTCTCTAATCATGCAAAATCTTCTAACCTTGATAAGAAATTATCGTGCTATTTAAGATAGGTCATCGCAATTTAGGCCGAGTACAGAAAGCATGCTAAGAAAATCAAATACATTTTTTCGCAGAATTATACTATCAAATCACATGAAAATCTCCAGTTAAAGTGAGACAAGAAGATTTTTGAAACCAAGACAAAGATCTAAAACTTTCATGTTTTGAGATTTGCCAGACTATGACTACAAAATAATTTAAATGAGCAAAATAGTAAAAATAGTGAAACGGCTACTGCACCGACGCATGGAAATTCTACGCCGTACCGGTGCATAAGAATCATCGCCCCAAACAGCCAAGTCAGTCATACTAAGATCGTGTCAAAGCCCAAGGAACCAGTAGGAAGACACGAAATATACCAATAAACAAAAGGGGTCATGATAGGTCCGGAGGGGTGCAACCTAGACGGATTAGCAAACATGGAAGTGTACGATTAAGTACATGAGATCGTGCGCCCACACCAGGGGGTTATGCGCACACATGGAGGCTATGAGCACACTTGGAGACTATGAGCACCCATGAAGGCTATGAGCACCCATGAAGACAATGAGTACCCATAAAGGCTATGAGCACCCATAAAGGCTATGAGTACCCATGAAGACTATGAGCATGAAGACTATGAGTACCCATGAAGACTACAAGCATGAAGACTATGAGTACCCATGAAATGTTATGCGCCCACATAAACACTATAAGCCCACACAAAATGTTATGCGCCCACACAAACACTATGAGTCTAAGGGATGTTATGCGCCCAAAGGAGACTATGCGTCCAAAGGGAACACTATGCGCCCAAAGGAACCTATGCGCCCAAAGGGAACACTATGCGCCTAAAAGAAGCTATGCGCCCAAAGGGAACACTATGCGTCCAAGGAAGCTATGCGCACAAAGAAGCACTATGCAGACAAAAGAAACTATGCTCATAAAGAAGCACTATGCGCACAAAGGAGCACTATGCGCACAAAGGAAGCTATGCGCACAACGAAGCACTATCCGCACAAAGTAAACTATGCGCACAAAGAGCACTATGCGCACAAAGGAAACTATGCGCCCAAAGAGCACTCTATGCACAAAGGAAACTATGCGCCTAAAGCTTATGTGTCCACACTGTTTATGGGCGCATAGCATGCACAGAAATAAAAGGGTTATGCGCCCACAGTAGTTTGCACTCAAGAGTGTGCAAAAACTGTTCTTCTTTCCCACTTGGCCGAGGATGAACTCCAAGGAACCCAAGAACTTCAAATGTCCATAACTTGGTCAAAATAACTCCAAATTAGGACTTTCAAAGGTCAAAATGGTGTAGAACGAAATTCTCTACAACATGGAACAATCAAAACTTGAAAATAATAAAGTTTGATAGATCAAAACCCAAAATCTAAAAATAACATAAACTTAGATCTACAAGAAGTTATCCTCCAAAATCTAAAATACCAAGAACTAAAATGTTTTAGAATGTAGCAATAAAGAGAATGGAACAATTAAAATCATATTTGTCCAACATTTGGCAAGATGTACTTGCCTTAGGTTGGAGAAGAAAATGGAAGGAAGAAGAAAATTCTCTACAACGCTTGGGACCGACCACAGCACTTATACATATCTACGCTTGTAGTTTATATCCAGAAGACCATGCTTGTCAATTTTCCAACCTTGATTTTCAATCGGATCGAACCATTCACACTTGAACAACACGATCTTTGCAGGTTCTCTTCCATTATTATATGACAACTCCACAATCTCTCGCAAGATGCCAAAGAAATCATTTCCTGGATCGACGTCTTTGTAGTTCGAAGATTTGATACACAAATAACTGTTTTTCGTGGAATCAAGATCCAGGAAGCGGTCTCTGATCGGAGCATTTGTCGACTTGAACCGAAAGCCATTGGCATAGTAACTTGCCCATATTTTAACAAAAGTAATTGGTCCCTTGGCAAGAGTTCTAATTAATTCAATCTCGGGTGAAATTAGACGATCGACTTGAATATCAAAGAAGCGATAATAAGTTATTTATTGCGCAGTTGCATTAGAAGAGGCCAGTAATTACCGAGCTACTTACATATTCGCTCAACCAAGAAGGAAAATGACGTCTCATTTCTTGTTCTAATGCTTCGTCTGTTAGGTAGTGTCTAACCAGCCTCAACTCATCATTATATGTGGTGGAAAACAACGAAGCAACCGCCGATTAGTACAATAATATTAGGTTATACTATTACATTGATATGACGTAAACTCATCATCCTGAGTTACTTGCCCCTCTAGCTTCTCCACTTCATCTTCGTTGCAATTGAGTAATACATACAACTGAGCAGCCCTTAGCTCTTCGTCATTCAAATATATCTTCTTCATTTTCCCCGAAGGCTTTCCGGATGCATTGAATACTTTTAGTATTCCATCATTAAATTCTTCATATCCGTCGTCGTTTCTCGGAGCCCTCGTTCTATTCGTAGCAACATGAGGTTTGAAATTGGAGGAGCAAAAATTTGTAATCTCCTCGAGAATATAGGCTTCACAAATAGAACCCTCGACCCGAGCCTTATTTTTTACCTTTCTTTTTAGGTGATTCAAATTTCACTCGAACGGGTACATCCATCGATATTCGACGGGTCCACCAATACGTGCCTCGTAGGAAAGATGAATCGGCAAATGCTCCATAGAGTCGAAGAATCCAGGAGGGAACACCCTCTCTAGCTTGCACAGTGTTACCGCAATGTCCTTCTCTTGCTTTTATAGACGATCAATGAGCAATTTCTTAGAACAAAGGTCCCTGAAGAATATGCTAAGCTCCGTCAATGGATCCCAAACTGCCTGTGGTAAGAATTCTCGAAATGCAATCGAAATTAACCGCTCTATGAATACGTGACAATCATGGCTCTTCATACCTGTCAGTTTATTCTCCTTGAGGTCGACGCATCTTCTCAAGTTCGAAACAAGCCCATCTGGAAATTTCAGACCTTGAATCCACCTACAAAGCCTCACTTTATCCTCCTTCTCCGGTGAGAAAATTGCCTTAGGCTGCTTCAACTTCCCATTTTCGTCCTCTATCAAATGCAATGTAGGACGTCTACATATTTCTTCCAAGTCCAATCTAGCCTTTGGATTGTCTTTCGTCTCCCCCTTTACATCAATTACAGTATTAGTTATATTGTCAAACACATTCTTCTCGATATGCATGACATCAAGGTTACGTCTAATCAGATTGGTGCTCTAATATGGAAGGTCCCAGAATATACTCCTCTTCGTCCAGTTATGAGTGCGACAAAATCCGTCACACTTGTAGTCCGTAGCAGGCTGCTCAATAGCTCTTGGTTAATCTTTTACCTCTTCCCATATCGTGTATCCGGGCCACCTTGGCGGGGGATAAGCCTTCTCCACAACCCAGCACGAAAAGCATTCCTATTCCTCCGGTACGGATGATCCTTCGGCAGGAATTGTCGATGACAATCGAAGAAGCACGATTTGCCTCCGTGTTCAAACGGAAAGCCTTAGTGCTGTCCATGTAATACGGACATGAAAGACGACCATGCATGCTCCATCCAGATAACATTCTATAGGCCAAAAAGTCGTTGATGGTCCACATAAGTGCTGCCCGCATCCGGAATTTTGTTTTCTAGATACATCGTACGTGTTGGAACCTACTTCCCATAGCTGATTCAACTCATCAATCAACGGCTGTAAATACACATCGATGTTCCTTTTCGGATTGTTCAGACCTGGGATAATAACGGTGAGAAAAAATATACGGAGTCTTCATGCACATCCAAGGTGGTAGATTGTATGGGGTGACGATCACAGGCCAACACGAATACTGGGATCCCGAAAGTCCGAATGGGGTAAAACCGTCGGAGCAGAGACCCAATCTGATATTACGCAGATCAGTGATCCAACACTCCTTCGGTATGTCCCCGCTTATGCCAACTCATATTTTCTGCAGTTTCCTTCACCATAAACAACCGCTACAACTGCGGCGTCAACGGCAAGTAGTGTATCGAAGAGGTAGGCTTCCTGGCACCGATCGACTTTTCTCTACCACATGCCTTGTAGCGATCGATACCATAAAATCTGCTGGCATCTTCATCCTTGTCGTCTTTGTAGTACAACATGCACCCGTTGCGACAGGAATCGATTTTTTCGTATCCCATCCAGAGCGATCTAACCATCCTCTTAGTCCGGTAGAAGTCTTTAGGCAACTTCGCAACCTCAGGCAATATTTCTATAAGCAACTCCATAAGACGGTTGTAGCAATCTTGCGACATGTTAAAATCGGACTTGATGCTCAACAATCTTGTAACCACCTCCAATGGTGAATGATCCTCACAACCAGGATATAATAGAGTCCTTGCATTCTCCAGCAACTCCGTGAACTGTGCAACATCGGTCCTCAGGTGCATCATGATCATCCGGATCGAAACTAGGCCCGGCCGTGTCGAAAACCATATTCACCAACCCATCGTCGTAAGGAGCGTTGTTGTGGACATCCACATAAGGCTCCTACTCCGATGCTAAAGACACAAGTTCTCCGTGCCCGCTCCACTGATAGTAATTCGGCGTGAAATCCTTCGAGTATAAATGATACGTGACATCCACTTCTGGATGATATTTCAAGTTGCGACATCTCACACACGGACACTTAATTTTGGTACCATCCATGTACTGAGGGAACGCCTTGGCAAACTGCAGGAACTGGTGTACACCCTCTATGAATTCATCCCGTACACCGTACATGTCATTAGGATGACGGTTGTACATCCACGTACGATTCCGTAGATAGTAATTCAGCGTCATAATTCTGTAAGATAGATACATCAAAGTAGTGAATGATATGCAAGTGTCAAAGCTTTGAAATAGTAGCGCAACCGAGGGATAGAGTTAATTGGACTGGGGAAAGTGAAGACCGATATGAACTGATGACGCACGAAAATGAGGGTCTCAAAGCTGGAACAAGTCAAGTTGTGCTTTGGAAAAAGAACTCTTGCAAGCTCTTTGTTCACAAAGCAAGCTATAAATAGAGAACACAGAATAAATAATGAGTTCGTAACTCAAGTATAGAGCATACAAGAGTCATAAACTCGAGAGATGTTCTGCATTCGTTATATCTTACTTTGTGCACAAAGAGCTTAACAAGAATAGAACATATCCAAAACACAACTTTACTTGTTACAACTTTGATCCCCAAATTCTCGTTTGTCAGTTCATGCGGTCTACACTTTCCGAATGAGACCAAATATATAAAGGGTTATTTGTATGTTTCTAATTTAATGCTTAATAAATGATAACTAGAAAGCATACAATCAACATAGGGACAGAACCACATCTAGTCTGATAGTACAGGAAATGAAGGACAATGTGAAGTTAATCCATCTGATGCCAACATTCAAACTGAAGTTTTTAGGGTATCAGTCGACTGCTACCATCTAGAGTGCCTAATATAAAATGGATTGAAACATAATGAAGTTGGGATAGAGCCAAAACACTACTAAAGCAAGTTAGGACTGAACAACATGTAACCACCGATACCAAGTGTCACCATAACATCTGATACTAGCAATGGCCAAACTCAGAAAGGGATTGTTCACTAGCCTATCCATTAGTTACATAACTGAACTGAAACATAGGTAAAGAATTGACTAATGTCTAAGCTAAGGGTAGGATATGCATCTCTGATACACGAGGGTATCAGTAATATAAGCAAAACAGAGGGGGTACAGGTTGTGACTCAAGTGAGGATGCAGGACATGCATCTACTAGGCTCGGCTGAAACCTATAGCAGGATTGAGCCACTGTGCACTTAGGGGGTTGTAGGCTGTGATATCTAGTCGAAATTACATATCAAATCCAACTGACTGCACAAGCTAAACAAGAAAAATAGTAAGCAACAAAGGGCATCACTATGAACCCATAAGCCCACACTCTCTACCAATATCCAACACTCACTCACACAGACACATACACACAATAACTTCCTGCTGTCACCAGGACAGATTTCCCCTCCCTATCTCATATACCCTTATATATATATATATATATTATAATATATATATATATATATATATATATATAGTGAGATATATTATCACTATTCACCTTCACATCCCTCTCACTATAACCTGCCACTTAGGAACACACAGACATGATAAGGACACTGACACTAACATAGGATATCTCAGACGATCACTTCTCACTGACACATATCTCACTCATGCCCTCCACTCTTGAGTCACACACACAAGCCTCTATTGACAGGAACTCACTCTCCTATGACACCACCCTAACATCTATGTAGCTCACTGATACATCCCTAAATCGACTATGTATGCACACACTCATTGCCCTTAACCCACATCTCTTGTACACACATTAACACTACTCAGATACATTCGAATGGCCTATAGGCACACCAAAATACTCTCAACACATGACACTCAAGACACTTAACACATATGCACTGTCAAGTGACAGTTCACTTTCACTAGAATAACTCAAAAATTTACTCATTTGACACATGTACACTATAAATGACAGTTCATTCACTGAGCACCACACTCACAACATGGCACCCTCTACTTACTTAAGAAACTCAAAACAGTGTGTACACAGGAAGATAGACCACATTAATTTAAAACAGTAACAATTTTTAGAAGAAGAGAAGGAATAATCAGAGCCAAACAGCCCCCTTCCCCTCTTCATTCACTGTCACTTAATTCAAATGGAACCGAACTTCTCATTCATTGTCACTTAATACAACTATACTACAAGAGTGGGGGTTAGGGTTTACCGAGACCGAAGGGGTTGATCGGGAGGGGGTCACAGGAGGGGAGGAGAACCAGATGCAAAGGCAGAGGCGGAGGGGAGGGGAAGGAGCGCCTACGGAGGGGAAGGGGGTCACGATGTCGGGCTTGTAGGCGGAGGGGAGGGGAAGGAGCGCCTGCGGAGGGGAAGGGGGGTCACGCGCCGGCTGTAGGCGGAGGGAGGGGAAGGAGCGCCTGCGGAGGGAAAGGGGGGTCACAGTGCCGGGCTGTAGGCAGAGGGGGGCTGGAGATCGGGGAGGGAGTTCGAAAATTTGGGCTCGAAATTTGGGGCTCGATTTGGGCTCATGAGTGGAGGGAAAAGAAAACCCGTTGCCCTATATTAAAAAGTTAGCGACGACAAATAGAAACGTCGCTCAACGTCGCTACTGTAAAATCTATAGCGACGTTTACCGACTATTCTGTGACGTTATCTTTTATGAAATTAAAGGTCGGTAGACGTCGCTGGACGTCGTAAATAGTGTCATTTGGCGACGCCTTTTGAGGACATCGTTAATATAAAAATGTTGGCGACGCCTTCCTTCAATATCGCTAATTTCGTCGCTGATTTGACTTATTTTGGTAGTGGACGGCCAGTCTGAGCGTACCATTCATACTAGAGGATATGTTGAGAGCGTGCATGCTTGACTTTGGCGGTTCATGGAGGACCATCTTCATCTTGTTGAGTTTTCCTACAATAATAGCTATCAAGCGAGCATTCAAATGGCTCCATTTGAAGCATTGTATGGTAGGAAATGTCGGTCTCCTGTTTGTTGGAGTGACATAGGAGAGTGACAGCTATTGGGTTCCGAGTTGGTCTTGCGCACAGTGGAGACAGTGAAAAAAATTTAAGGCCACCTACGAGCGCGCAGGATCGTCAGAAGCAGGGCAGATAATCGTCGTCACCCTTGGAGTTCAAAGAGGGCGACCATGTGTTCTTGAAGATATCACCCACTAGAGGCACGATTCGATTCGGAGGATGTGGCAAGTTAAGTCCAAGGTACATCGGGCCTCTCGATGTCTTAGAACGGGTTAGAGGTTGCCTATAGATTGGCCTTGCCACCGTCGCTGGAGGGAGTGCATGACGTATTCCAAGTATCTCAGCTGAGGAGGTACGTGGCGACAGCAATCATGTGCTTGATCACTCCGAGATCACAGTTGGACCGAGTTTGTCGTACGAAGAGAAACCAGTAGGTATCCTCGATCGCCGAGTGAAGGTGTTGCGGAATTAATCTATTCCATTGGTTCGCGTGGCATGGAAGCATCACTCGCCAGGGAGTCTACTTGGGAGCGCGGAGGACAACATCCAAATTGCTACCCGCAATTATTCGAAGACGAAGGTATGTCTTTCATTTTAAAGCTCTTAAATTACTATCAATTTTCTTGCATTGCATTTGATCCCCCGACCTTAGTTTAATTTTGAGGACAAAATTTTCTTCAAGTTGGGTAGGATGTAAACCTCCAATATTTTCTAATTATTTTAGTGCTTTAAAAATTATTTTGCTATATTATTTAGAATTAAAGAGGTAGTTGGTATATATGTATGTAATTATAGATATATACATAATATGTATGATTGTGTGCATGATATTTCAAGTGCTACTAAATATAGCCTACAATTGTTACAAATTTTTTATACTTATTTACAAATTTATAGAATTTTTATGTGATTATATATATATATATATATATATTATTATTATATATATATATATATATATAGTAAAAATAGGGGTTAACAGAGGTGATCGGCCCAAGGGGTACCGACCACAGCGCTCAGCCTTATGCTAATGAGAGAGAAAAGAACAAATGAAAGAAAAGAAAAAAATAATAACCCACCCACTTAAAGTGGGTGGGCCCCACCCCTTCTTTGCTTGCTGCTGAAGCAGCAAGCTAATGCGCCGACCCACAACCCGTGGGATTCACCTTATTTCTAAACCTATTAGTTAGGTTTTGCTACAAGTTGTTATAAATACATCTTCCTCCACAAACCTCAAACCTAGACTTCCAAAACGAAAGTTGCGACTGATCATACCATCTTCGCCTACGAGTTTTTTCAGCAGCGACGGAGTTTTGTGCGACGATCGGAGCATCAAAAGTCAGCCCCTCGTCACCCACGGAGCAGTTTTTCCACTCAAGGTACCCTACTTCCCTATGACGTAACTTTTTACTCATAGCACCGAATTTTCGATCCGCGAGATTTTTGGAAAGTAGACTTGACCCACTTCGAGATCCTCCGGGTTGATTTCGAAACAACCCATACTAGCTCGAAAAATCGAGACGAAGTTGAAGAAAAACCTGTTTTCTGTAATAATAAAAACTGTTTTAAAACGACAACTTATCGGCCAATTTTCTTGTTGGATATTAAAGAATTGTAGAAACTAATCAAAAATAAAGACAACATAAATGAGATCGCAACGCATCTTCTGGATCGTCATTTCGATTAACGTGTAAAAAGTAAATTGATGTTGAAGTTGGAGGAAAACCTGTGTTAATTTATATAAAATTTTTGAATTTTTCTCGATACGCGCGCCCCGACAAATCGGGCGTGGTCGTGCACAATATGCATCGAAAGGCGCGTATGGATGTTGTCGACATGTGGGAACTGACGGAACTCAGTTTCGTCGTGTATGCACGACGAAATTAGTCCGTATCCGTCAAGATACTCCCGTATCGCCAATTTGCAAACTTTGCCCTAACTTCGTGTACAATCGTCAATTCGAGATGAAACTTACGCCAGCAGGTCCGAATCAAAATTTTGGTCCTTGCCTGTTTGGTTCGATTCTGAGAAGGTCGATCGGAAACCCTTTTTAGCGGGCCGCGACCCACTCAAATGGGCAATTTTGTACGCGGCTCATCGGAATCTAAAATGGATATACCGTTTGAGTTTCTCTCCTCAAACTGAACCTGTAGACATGTAGTTTGACACTTTAGAGACCATAGACTTTGGCACACGTTTCGGTGTGAAGCGGGTCCAACGGCGGAATTATTTTGACCCAAAATTATGATTTTGCCCCTGTTCCAGGATTGGAATTTTGGACAGGCTTTCCTAGGTATATCTTCTCCACCGAGATCATTTTGATGTTTTTTCAGCGTCTGGATCATCTGTGATTTGTGAGTTTTGGTGTTGACACTTGCTACTCTTGGATTGCCCTTCTCGCACCGCAGGCAAGTATACCTTGCCATAAATTCTGATTGTGCTCATTATTTCAGTATATTTTATTATTACATATTTTTGTCTTATTTTATTTTGTTTATATTTGGCGTCCAAGTCACACTTGGGTGCGGACGACTAGATTTAGGCGTTTTTGTTATTTTATTTCTATTATGCATGTTGACCTAGAGTTAGACGACCACCTTATGAGTGTGGGATATTTTCATATCTTCTATGGCCTTGTCACATGTGTATTACGGGATGAGTGAGTTCATATAGGACACGGACCTGCGTATGCGACTGGCCATCGATACGTATGGATCGTGCGACGGATAGTAGGTAATTGCTACTTGTGTGTTGAGTTAGAAGCCGTAGCAGTTGCCAAATGGACAGACTGTGGATACATCTTGGACAGTAGTATTAGGGGGAGGGGACAACTTAGCGTAGAAACTAATATGAGCGCTACTTTCTCCCGTCCCTTGTGTTTGGGGAAGGGAACAACTGGACAGACTGTGGATACATCTTGGACAGTAGTATTAGGGGCTATATTTATTTTTACATACCTTGTGGGCCGATAGTGACTCGTATGAGCGCTACTTTCTGCCCCTGGCCGATAGCGACTCGGATGAGCGCTACTTACTGCCACTCTTTATTTACTCTACTGATCCTACAGCCCCTGCGTAGAACGTTATCCTCAAAGTACATCTCACAAGATGTTTGCAAAAACAAAGTATGAACTTTATTGATGCAAACTTTGTAAAGATTACAAATTCTGGGAAAGTACAACTGTAGGAATCCAATCTAGAAGATGATTGCTTTATCCCTTGGACGATGTGAACTTTGAAGACGGTAGCCTCTGAAGTTGAAGGCAAAAGAGTCGGAAGAATGCAGCACTTGGGCAAGAACTCCTGAACTCTCTGATATTTCTGAACTTTTTTGTCTGATCCCCTTGAATGAAGACTTGAAACTCTATTTATAGAGTTCTGGAAAAAACTAACTTTTAGTTATTCTAATGGCGCAAGTTGGATTGCGCGGAACTGGATTGCGCAGCATCAGACTGTACAG